>OY365808.1:15625810-15862786 GCA_959347315.1 Bimastos eiseni | reverse complement strand
GGAAAGGGGAGAAGAAGATGGAAAGAGGAGGAAAAGGCGGAGGAGGAGAAGAAAAAAAGATGGAGGAAGAGGAAGAATAGATGGAGAAGGAGGAAAGAGATGGAGAAGGAGGATGACGAGGAGGAGAAGGGAAAAGATGAAGGAGGAAGGAAAATATGATGATGGAGAAGGAGGTACAGAAAGAGGAAGAGGAAGATATGGAAGAGGATGAAAAGATGGAGAAGGAGAAATAGAAGAAGGAGGAGGGGAAGATTATGAGGAGGATTATGAGATGGAAGAGGAGGATGAGATGGAGGAGGAGGACGTGAAAGAGAAGGAGGAGGAAGAGAAGGGAGAACGGGGGCCGAGGCGGAGTGAGTGGCGTGGAGAAGCAGAATTGTAGGACAAGAGGAACAAAACGACATGGAATTGTAATTGATTTGAGACGAGGACACAGGAAGACAAAGAAGAGGAGAAAGAGGGTGTGATGTAGGACATAGGAGGATGTGGAACGGGACAAAAGCAGGAGACGGTGTGATTGGAGGGCAACGAAATGCAGAGCCCCCCTCTGACCCTCCCTCAGTCTGAGTGCGACAGATCAAGTTCTGTGAATGACTTATGGCTTCGGTCATTTGCTTCTTCGTCCAACGTCTGCTCTTCGCTCGGTCTGTTTGCCTAAGGTCTCTGCCTCCCTCGTTCGTCTTATGCCACGATTTATACCGCATTTGAATTACGTCGACGGGGGCGGAAAGGAGAGGGGGCGGAAAAGAGAAGGGGTGGAAAGAAGGGGTGGATAGGGGGAGAGCGGAATGGAAGGGATCACTTCTGAGAATGGTCGTTAGAGTTTCCGAGGCAGAGACTGAGACTGAGACGTCTGGTTAACGACGCACTTTCATCAAATTGCGATTCACACGAAGACGAGAAGAATTTGTTCTAATCAACAGCCAGTAAAGATCGATTCTCTGCTCTTACTCCTCTTTCTCTTCCTCGCCCTCCTTCTCTTTTCCTCTTCCATCTCTTCCTTCTTACCCATTTCTTCTTCTTTTCCATTTCTTCTTCCTCCTCCTCCTCCACTTTCTCCTCCTCCTCCTCCTCCCCCTTCTCCTCTTCCATCTCTTCTTCTGTCTCCTCTATCGGCTCAATGTCTCCGAATAGACGTCTGCTAGTCTTCGTAAGAGAGTCTATATTATTATTATTAACATCATTATTATTATCAATATTATTATTATTATTATTATTATTATTATTATTATTATTATTATCATCATCATCATCATTATTATTGGGAAAGTACTTGGAGAAGGACAACCCGTTCAGACGAAGACGACGAAGTACAACTGACAACTGATCAACTATAAGCGGATACTTGAAATATAATTGAACACAAGCAGAATGTCTAAATCTTACGGCATTGTCGAATATGAGGAGTGGTGAGAGGAGACCACGTAACTGTACCAAACTTGTACATGAGCAATGTCGAGAATCATCAACTAGGTAGACGTAGATAAAGGGACTATATCATGAATTCACACAAAATGGGAGTTTGGTAAGGATGCAACATATAGCTATACCTGCTTAAGCAAATAGATGAGGATGCGTAATGACACTCATCCTAAGCAACACAGAGATGATGGATGAAATTAAATGATGGAAATGATGAATGGCGGTCGACATCAGTATGAAATTTAAGTGAAACTACCGACCTTTGTTAGTCTTGATCTTTTATATGCATTTCATTAAGGCGGCGATAACGGTGATAATGCTACGTTGGTATTACAGATTTACAGCTAATGCCTACGACGACGAAGGTAATGACAATGGCTGAGCCATAATCATTATGATGGTTACTTAGCAGAGAAAGCAGCACTGATTCCAATTAATCACCAGTCAGTCAAATAGTCAATTATGCAATAATTAAGGCGTCGATTCACGTGCACAATATTATAATGACATTACCGTCAACATTGACTTGATCGCATTGTGATATTGATGTCAAAGATGACGATGACACTGATGAAAGTGCACTGAGGTGAGTGGTCGCAATTATCGGCAGCAATGAATGACGCGAGAAATGGCGCCACAAAAATTGTATTAATAAATTAAAAAGTACTCTGTGAACCAGTGTTTTCAACTTCTTAACTTTTGTCGGTCTGCATAATGCGCTCCCCAGCGCATTAGGTCACCATCCATTCAGACTCTCTTCCTGGCTCAACGAACGAATCAATGTGTGAATCTTCAATATGTTGATTGTATGATTGTATGATTGATTGCAGTTCAATTGAATGACTGATGACCATTAGGCTGAATCCGTGAAAGCGTCGTGTACTTGGAGTCAATGGCATCCAGCTGTCAGGCTCTCCATCCATGGATAGATGACAGATGACCGCAGAGGTCTGCAACTCCATCCGATGGGTCACGTGGCTGCAGAAAGTGGCAAAGGAAGACCAGATGGATGCGGAAAGGGACATGGTAAAGAGGATTAGACGTCTGTCGTGTCTAGACCTGACTCCAGCGTCGTCTATCTAACCCTCTGGCTTACGTTCTCCAAATATCTTAATCAATCGAATCGCCACACTGTTCAGCTGTAGGAATTTCGATCACGTCCTCCCTAACTCCTCTTTCCATTCCATTTCCTTCGTACTTCTCTCTCCCTCCCTCCGTCCCTCCCTTCCTTCCATCTCTTGCCCTCTTCTTTCCTTCTTCATTTCTCAGAATCTCAAAGCAGGAACATAAACGACCAAGTTCAATTTGTTCGGACATAAAGCATCGAGTAGTTTTATTACTGAATGTTTCGTTGACGCTTCGCGCATCGCAGAACGACCAAACATAGTACTAAAATGATAAACACACATATCACGTACTGTGTAGGCCTACACGCACATACCTACACACTCGCATGCACACCCAATTGCACACACACACACACACACACACACACACACCACACACACCAATTAAGATATATACCGGGACTGAATGATGCTTGTAAAATGATGTAGGCCTAAATAGTAAATGATTTGTCTGTATTTGAGTTTTTTTGTGTTATTTATTAAGGAATCGATTTATCTTTTGTATCGTGAATCCAGTTCAATAGTAATTTGATTTCAATATACATTGTTATCTCCGTAATCGTTATTATTGTGAATGCGATGGTCGTGATGATCGCCATCAACAAGAGTATGATAAAAGAACAAGAAATGCTTCAACATCATCGCCGTCATCATATGCTTGTATTCTTGGAGATATTTCTATATATATGTTTCTCCATTTTCTTGCCTATTTTAGAGTCTGAGCTTTGAGGGCTTTCCCATCGGTTAACCATAGTCTTCTAATATCGGCCAAGAGCGTCTTCTAGAATGATTTGTGAGGCGCCTTTTCAGTGCTTGTCACAAGATTGTACACAAGCAGTCGACAAGGTTGGAGTTAGACTTCTAGATGAAAATCCACTCAACTGCGAGCCAATTGGTCATACTTCGCCTCAAGTGCGTTACGTTGATCCCCCGATTGCCGACCATCGTTTCAAACAATCATCGAGCAACTGATGCTGCTGCTGCTGCTGCTGCTGTTTTCTGATTTACGACCGACCGTATTGAAACTAAACACCTCCCGACAAACGGACAAAGGGAGTGGCAGACAGGCGGACTAACAGACGTACAGAGAGTGGAACTATTGGACCGATGGAGGAAAGAAGGATGGACTAATAACGAGGCAATGGTTGGCAATAAGTAGCGCGTGCAGGCGTGGCAAATGGTAGGACATGGTCACAGAACGACCTCTGATCATTAGTTCGCTGGAAAACGTTCATCCGGAAGTGGCAGATTTAACGAAGGCGGCCATCTTTGTTATGAACTGCGTCGAATGCATACGTCATCTGCCGCAGCCGACGACGACGACTAAACTAATAAGTGGGCGCAGGTGTCAGTTCGTCCCACAGGTCCTCCTCTCTGACACTGACATCGGAAACGGTGTTGGCAGTCGCAGAAGCAACGCGTGCAGCCAAGTCAACGGGTAACTGACACCGCCATATAGAGCGGACATGGACGGGCAAAAATTGACACGTGAGCTGTCAGTCAGACGAAGTGACCTCTGCGCCTCAATGCTTTTGGTCGCTTGCCTCTACAGATACATCAGCTAACTGAAGAGGAAGCTTTGTCTTCAGTCAGATCATGCAAACTCAACTCCCAGGATGCAATCGAAATATGAACTTTAAGCGTTTATTTGGTGCATAGCACAAGGGTCAGTCGTTGGTCACTTCAAGTTAAGGCGAAGTCAAAAGCATTACCCGTTGAGACACTTGAGAGGATATTTGAAGTTTTGATGCTAAACCCACTAATGTTGCCCAGTGTTTAGAATGGGACCATCCATCTTTGTCATCGGTACCGAAGCCCTTGGAATCACACTGCATTCGAATGTAGTCAAGAAGACGTCACTGCTTAATAATGAACGTCACTGAGAAGTTGTTATAAAATAAGGCGCTATAGTGACGTTCTGTTGCTTTTGAAACAGAAAAATTTTACAATTCGCAGTCGAAATCTGTGCTGACCCATTTTGCTACATCAGTAAGAGCGTAGAAGGGTTGGTTAGATGCAGTTTAACGACACTATGTGATAGCAGATATAATTAACGTCGCCCTCCTCCTTTACCCAGGGTTGGGACTGGCACTGCTGGATTGCAAGCAGTGGTGGAGTTTCAAGACGCGTCTCACGCGTACATATACACACACGCAAGAGAGCGTGCGATCGCAGTTCGCTTCCCGAAGGTAGTTTATTTATGAGATTTAAATCTCTGGCTAATACGATCGGTGCAAGGGGACCTTAAACAGCATTGCGTCGATTCAAACGGGTAACGTTGGTGAAGGATCTCTACCGATCAATTCATTCAAAATGAACAGAGGCCATATTTACGATCGATGTATGAAATCGAGTACAATTACACTAACATCTGTTGAAGCTGAGTAACTGACGATCTCCTTAGGCGAAACTTCCAAATCCTACGGTTTACGACGTTATCCGATCGTACCGTACTGTGTTGATGTGAAGCCCTAGATATTATTGGCTCACAACGGAAAGTCACAGATTACGGGATATGTAATATACGAGCGTTCATTTCTTTGCAGTTATAGGTCATCATAATCGTATTCGCAATCTCGAGATTTCTGCAGCTTCCAAAACGAGCGAAGTCGCGGAATCAGCTTATTCGGATGCATCATACGAGCGACGGAGGAGGGCTGTTCACCGCCTCACCATGCATCCTAACACCGATTACAGTCTGTCGTCTCTTAACGAGGTTGCCAGGGAGGATCTGCAGAGCATTGTAGGTGATTCACCGCCTAAGTCGTGCGAGCTCGACCCCTCCCGACCTTCTTGCTTCAAGAGCATGTGGATTTATTGCTTCCGCTTCCAACGGAGCTATGTAACTGATCCATTCGGGAGGGTGTCTTAACGCCGTCGCAGAAGAGATCTACACTGATCCAGACTTTGAAAGACGATAGCCTGGATCGAGCGGACCCGATTAACTACAGACCAACGGCCAATGTTTCATTTTTATCCAAGACCCTCCAAAAGATTGGGGTGTATTAACCGGGTGGATACATGGAGAGGAACAACCTCCGCAGCCTCCTGCCATTATGCCTGTCAGGGTTCAGAAAACCGCTGCTTCGCCTCTTGTCTGACATGATGATATCTACTGGGCTATCGATCGTTCAGAGCTCACGTTGCAGGCACTCTTTGATGGCAGCGACTCTTGTTGATGCTGTTAACGGTGGTGCAATGTATGTGTGATATTCGGAGATTCCTTGGCACTCATTTCGGCGGCTGGTTGAGAGCTGGGGATAGTCCTCAATCACTCATTAGAGCAAAGCAAGTGTAAAGTTGACCACCCTGACCGGGTTTACAATTGAAGCGTCAGCCACTTAAAAGAAAGGTCTCGTGTCACAAAAATCACGGCCATTTGAAAACTTAGCGTATACATTTTTGTCTGGACTGGAGTTCGCAGCTACATAGATTTGGGAGTAAATTAATAAATTATTAGGTAGGTATTAGTTGTATGACAATATCAACAGTATGAGTTAATTAGCGCGATAATGCTTGTAGCGATTATTTTGAGCATTATTTTTGTTTTAATTGCTTTAGCCATTATTGGTTTAGTTAAAACAGGTCTAGTTATGACAGGTACCGTTTAGTTATAAAAGGCTTGGCTGTAATAGCCTTTGTTATAACATACTTATAGTTATGATAGGTCAGTTATAAAGGTTGAGTCATACAATTTTTAGTAAAACGGTATTGCTATAATACGTTTAGTCAGAATATAGGTTAACTGTGGATTGTAACTTTGGGTTTATTCCATATTAATGAATAATTCATACTTCCTTATGTAAGTGTCTTCTTATACAATACAATACACCTGTAATTTGCTAATGCATTCCTTACAAAGTTCAGCCCATTGAAGCCGAGCAACAGGAAGCATCAAGTGCCAAAGCTAATGAACTGGAGGATGTCTGTTACATCTATTCAAGGAAGCTGGACAGCAGTCCATAATTGAGTTCTACATGAGCACCGATTGGCGAATAGAAGAATTGCCCTTCAATATCATGATGCATTTGTCCGGAAACAGAATGTGTAGGCGCTAGATAAACAAGTGATGACACGTTCAAAGCTTTCCCGATAGTCAGTTGAGGGCTTGAGGCATGTAATTGTTCTTAAAGTGTGGGTTTCACGGGTAGACAATGTCGAGCGTGCTTCGTTTAGTACATAATTATGTAACAGGTGGTTGGTTGAAGTCAGTATTCAAATAGATGTTGTCAGTTGCTGGACGATGTATAGATGCCAATCACCGAAAGGCACGAAGCGTTAATGCCAATCAGCGTCTTATTCAGGATTTCATCTGAAGCAAAGTGGATGGACAGTTCAGGTGTCCAGGCGGGGCTTTCATGTGCATGACGCTCTTGAGAGCTTCTATATATAAATCCGCTCAATAAAGGCCCTCATACATACATACATACATACACACATACACACATACACACATACACACATGCATATATACATACATACATACACACATACATATATACATATATACATACATACATACATACATGCATATATACATGCATACATACATGCATACGTACATGCATACATACATGCATATACATAGAAGTGTCAGAGTGCATAATCGAGCCTTAGGCATACTTTTATGCATGAAGGATTAAAGGCTAAATACAGGCTTGTAGCGTGGATCTGCTGCCTACGTTCTACTTAAAGTTTATTGTAATTTTATGTCACACAAATCATGTCCACGATCTGCTGATCTGTCCCCACAGAGAAAGACGGTCAACTATTTCTCCTGAAGTTGAAGTTGTTCAGTATACATAACAGGTACAATTGTACATGTCATGCTAAGTGGTAAGGAAATGGAAAGACTCCAAGAGCGAATAGGACGCAGCGGTTGAAAAGTCCAACATATAATGCGGAACGAATTATAAAAAAATCAACATAAATTAAAACGTTTCAATTAGAACATGAAAAATAATGGACCTGCATTTTATTGCTGACGTTGCATAAAAGCTTAGCTGGTGCTATATATTGAACAACTTTTCCAGGAAAAATTGCGCAAATTATCGACAATGGCCACAGTGGTTCTTAGTCATTCCAAGGAAATTTGAGAACTGTCAAGCTATCGTCTACGAATAATGGACGACCGGAGTTTTACAACGGGTCGATAACAATCGCCAAATCACCTGCTCAATGGCAGTCACTGTTGTCTGCACGATACAATGAACACACACACCCATCTACACACACATACATGCGCGTTCACAAACATCCCTCCCTCCCTCAATGCAGATCAAGTTTCGCGGAGACGGAACGTGACTTCGTAAAGCAACCGAAGGAAACCGTCCGAGTCATTCAACAGACGAAGACGATGACGACGCAGTGGAGGAGGAAGAGGAGGAGAAAGAAGAAGAGGAAGAGGACGAGGAGGAGGAGGAAGAGGAGGAGTGGAAAGAGGAGAAGAAGGCGGAAGTGGAAAAGGAGGAAGAGGAGGAGGATAAGGAGGAAGAGGAGGAGTGGAAAGAGAAGAAGGGGAAGGAGGAGGAGGAGTGGAAGGAGGAGGAGAAGGAGGAAGAGGGAAAGGAGGAAGAGGAGGAGAAGGAGGAGAAGAAGGAGGAGGAAGAGGAGGAGGAGAAGGAGGAGGAGAAGGAGGAGGAAGAGGAAAGGAGGAAGAGGAGGAGGAGAAGGAGGAATTGGAGGAAGAGGAGAAGGAGAAGAAGGAATAGGAGGAAGAGGAAAAGGAGAAGGAGGAGGAGAAGGAGGAGGAAGAGAAGGAGTGGAAGGAGGAGAAGAAGGAGGAAGAGGAAAAGGAGGAAGAGGAGGAGGAGAAGGAGGAGGAGGAAGAGGAGGAAGAGGAGAAGGAGAAGGAGGAGGAGAAGGAGGAGGAAGAGAAGGAGGAGAAGGAGTGAAACTGGGAGAAGATCTCGAGTTACATCGAATCAAGAGAGGGCGCTGATAAGGCCAATTCAAAGAATGCGTCTGTTGATTCACGCTGCCGTCGTCGTCGTCGTCGTCGTCGTCGTCGTCCTCGTCCCTTGCTCAAACACGCTCTCAATCAATCGCAAACTTGTACAAACGCCAAACTCGTTCGCTCCTTCAAGACACACGCACGCACGCACGACACACGATCGTTTCTCTTATTATTTTAGTTACATACGAACATACACACGCCCAGACACACACTAGCACTATGTGTTATTATTATTATTATCATCATCTTCATCATCATCATCGTCAGTTGCTGACGCCAGCCATTTGCCGTTATGAGTACGAAGAAATGTTCGCCTGTGAGGGCCACGGTCATCTGTGAAGTCGATTGCTCCCCTATAGTAATATTTAGTCTTCATTAATATCATCCATCCAGCGTTATCTTCGTCTGCATTTTATCTTTTTCCTCGAACCATTCAACCATCCATGTGTTGCATTGTTTGGAATTTGGTCAACTTGCGTTCTCTCTATATATCCAAACCATCGGAGTCTTCGTGTAGCAACTTTATCTGACAGAGTTGTTAGGATGTCACTTGATTGTCTAAAGTCATCGTCTTTTATTTTCTATATTCTTGAACGCCTAATATAGAGACCTACATGCTATGTTTCGCAGTCAACTCATTTCTGCCCTAATAATTCGTTTCCCATCTAATTTCCGCATCGTCCAACATTCCAATTAGTATAGAAAAATCGTCTGTATCGTCGTCTAGTGTTTTTTTTATTATTCTAGTTGCTTTGATAATTCTTTGCTTCTCCATATCCTGTTCATCACGTCGAATGCCTGTGAGGTGTCATCTGCGATTATTAGCCCCTCTTTAGAGAGACGAAATGACTATTTGTTCACTAGCTCCTCCTTCAATCATGATGGCTGCTGGCGTGCATTCAATCACCAGTGTTTTGGGCTTCTCAGTGTTCGTCAACTGGCCAAATAATCTACTTGCCTCGTCCATCTGTGTCGCAATGTCCTATAGTCAGTTCTGGGCCGCTTTTTGTAAGGAGTCTAATGCGTCAGCAAATCGGAGATTGTTCACCATTCTTCCATTCAATTTAACTTCTTGGTGTTGCTAAGCCTGAGTGTTAAGCCTGAGTAACATCATTGCACCTAATACCACATTAAATAGTTATTGAGATAAAATATATCCTGTGAAAATGTCCGATTCTGTGGTAATTTTACCTATATGTATTGCACATGATGATCTATAAATGCGTCTCATTTTCTCCGCGTTTGATCAGTTGCTCTAATATGTCTGCATTTTGGACAGCCCTCCAAATTCCATCAGGTTATCTTATTATGCTGTCGAACGCTTGTTTTATATTCTATGAAATCGATGAAGACCTTCTGTGCATATAGGTGTAAATATATATAGTTCAATATCGGTTAAAACTCCACAAGACAATATATATATATATAAGTAATGGTTGTATACACCAGTTAAGTTGACTCTTAGTCTCCGTTGGCTGAGATGTCACGGTTGTTATTGCAGCTGTGGTTTTAAAGTAATCGCCCTGCGGTCAACCGCCGCCTGACTGTAAAAGCAACATAAAGTTTATCGACTTTATGATATACACTGATATACGACCGACAACGCAGTTATCTGGCAGGTGACTGTACCGGAAGCAGATAGGCTTCCTGTGAACGACCGGTTTAATTTCAGACACCAGTCATCTCGGATAAGGTTGACGCCAGATGACAGAGTACAAATGGCTCAACATCAGTGGAACAGACGGACGGCATACTTACTTACGACCTCCGTCTGTATGTGTGCAGTAGGCCTCAAGAAGGCGGTGGGTGAGTGTGTGTATGTGCGTCGGGCGTGGAGGTGTTTACGAGCGACGGTGTTTATGCTCGTGTATGTGTTCATAAGGGTGTCTTGTTGTTGCTGGTAGAGACGTGTGTATGTCGAGTATACGTATAGTTTATACGTATAGTATAGGTGACGCTTAAGTGAGTTTGTAACGCAGAGCAATTTGTATGTATACTGCCTGAAAACAATGGATCATCAGCACTTGGCCATTCATGAATAGCAATTTGTGTTGCGAACACTCATTATAGAATGCAATTTTGCAGATGGATCAGTTGGATTTCGTGTGCGAAACGTTGTGGGGATAAAGGAAAAAGCACAGTTAGAAGCTCACATGAGCCTTTTAAAAAGTTAGATCCGTGTCTAGTTAGTTATATTTAGTCAAAACGTAGAAGGACGTGAAAGTGTTAAACAGACTTATTTCTCGCTCATTTTGCTCATCGCGGTTGTCGTGCACTCTGCACTAAATCACCCTTCTCACATCATCGGTTGCAACGTTTTACTTCTCACGCTCTTTAACAAAATGACTTTCTTACTCTTTCCTTCCCAGTAGACATCTCAATTAGGCCTTAATCCCAGCTCTTCGCGTAGATTCAATATACAGTAGGTATGCAGAGGCCTAACCTTACTATTTGTGTTCTTCTGGTGCTGATCTGTGCATTTCTAATCCAGCATCATTCACATTTAATATGGATGAATGCAAACTTAACGAGAATCGATACAATCCGTCTCTGTCAACGTGATTGTTAACAGACGAAAAGGTCACAAATAGTCGATGATGGATGTTAGCTTGTTCAATTTCCGTTAAAACACCACATAACGGAAGATGATAATTCTTTGTTCCTTTCTCTCAACAGTCACAATAACGCTGATATATTACTCTCACTATAGTCCCACAGTTCAGCCAAGAATCAAATCTACTGTAACTGTCTGTCGGCGCAAAGTCATAAAACAATATAACGCGTCTGAAACAACTATTAGCGATCGATAACGTACAGAGTTGAATTTATTTGGAGGATTTATTTGCTGAGTGTGGATGTTGAATGCGATGATGTCGGTGTTATAGTGTAGACCTGTGTGCTCGAGTTTCTGTAGATGTGATGCGTGATGTGTGTAGGTGTGTCTGGGTGTGTGTGAGCAGATAAATTAATGGCATCTGTGGCTGTAAGAAATCTAATAATTGCGGCGAAGGATCGTCCGAGACTATCGCCACCACCATTCTACCCCTATGCAACAAATTGCAACGGAATTCTTGTTCTTGCGTCAGCGAGGCGAACGTTCTTATACAAGCACTGTCTATCTGGCTATGTCTCTTTATCTCTGTGTCTCGGTGTCTCTGGCTCTGTCACTTTCTCTCTCTTTCTCTAACGTCTTGGAAATGAATTGGTGTGATTCTGCTCATCTGCCGATCGATCTATCTCAGACGGGGATTTCGCGGTTCCTGCGACGTCGTCGTCGTCTGCCTTCTGCCATTTGCGCAGAGAAATGCGGAGTAAGGAGATTTAATTACGCATTTGCGACCGCAACTCCTTATTAGACGCCGCCGAATTTTATGGGATGCATAATATAGCTCGTCAGTAGCGAGGAAATAGAGGCAGCTGCAGCAACTCGTCAGCTAAGAAGAAGAGGGAGACTGAGGAGAAGGCAAAGGAGGAGGAGAGGTAGAATTAGAAGATGCAGAAAGAACAGGAGGAGAAGGAGGAGAAGTAGGAAGAAGAAGGAGAAGGAGGAGAAGGTGGAGGAAAAGGAGCAGGAGAAGGAGAAGAAGATGGATATGGAGAATAGAAAGAAGGTTAAGGAGAAGGAGAAAGAGATTGAGAATGGGACGGAAGAGATGGAGAAGTAAAAGAAGAAGATAATGACGAAGAAGAAGACGTAGAAGAAATAGCAGCAGCCGCAAACGAAGACGAGAGTTGAATCGATCCGAGCGCGACAGATGCTCTGCCTATACGAGAGATGGCGCCCAGTGCTTGAGTCGAGTGCAAGTAGTGGAGGGATTTGTGGGGTGTAGCGAGGGTGTGTTGAGACGAGTGGAGAGGAGATGGGGGCTAGCGGTCGGCTCCTCTTTCCGGAAGTCGTGATTGCCTGGTGGACGGAGCGTCGCATTCAAGGCGTTCGATGCCGCGAAACAGCCAGTCTTTGCGTCCTGTCACGATCTGCGGTCGTAATCAAATGATAAATATTTACCTATACACACGCTCAGTTGTCCAAGCGGCTGGGCGGCGCCCCCGAATTCCTGGTCTTTGAGAGAGAAAAGGCGTCGCCATCAGTTGACACTGTATGCACCACGTGCATGCAAGATGCTAAACCAATGCATGCCGATCATTTTTGGAACGCCCTTGTCGTGCAGAAAATCCTCGGCCCTGCTCCGACAAATCCGGTCGCTTTTTCCGCTTCGCCGTGTTTCACATGAAAATCTGAGTATTGTCATATATCAGCAATGGTGAAGTGGATATTTAGCAATCTAAATTATTGTGCAAATGAATCATTCACCAATATTCGATTGACGATCCTAGACGCTCTTTCTTGCACAGTAAGACGCACAGGGTCATCAATGATGGTTTTCAGTTGAGTCAGTTGTTAACCTCGGGTACAATGGAAGAAGATAAGCAGTTCGCGAGGAATTTCTACTAAACGTCTGTGGATCGCATTTGAAGAGACGCTCTTGTTGCTAACGATCTTCTTCCGGTTGCATCTGACTTAGGAAGGTTCGAACACTCAGTGTTGCCATTCGTCTTATTGTTTAACCCTCTTCCTCAGTCTGTTGTAACAGTCCTTCATCATTAAATCCAGTAGCACATTTCGAGGTCCTTCTGTCGCCGTTTCCCCTTCTAGTTTTCCCTCAATGATATTTTCCAGGAGATAATCCTCCCTATCCTATACTCGAAATAGGCATTCTTGCAACGGTTTCAGTGGTTTACAATGAAGAATTAATGCAGTCGTGGTACAGTATCACGGACTAATATTGACGGTCAATATACAATGTATTACGCAAATGACTATTATTCATTAAAGAGACATAAAAATTATAGTAATACACAAAATCCCTATTATTTCTAATAATTAATTACTACCGTGAGGGATATATCCCCATGCTATAGCCGTAATGGCATTGCATACTAAGACTAATACTGATCTAAACTGCACTGTTAGTCTGTTATGCCACCCACGTATCTAAGGCACAATTATTAATTGTCTAAGATTTAAAGATAAAGTCGTTGTCTGCATCGTTTCTCTGTGTCTATCTGCCGGATCTTTCTCTCACTCCTTTTCTCTGTCTTTCTGTCTCTGTCTCTGTCTCTGTCCTGTCTCCCTCTTTCTCTCTGTCTGTCTGTCTGTCTGTCTGTCTCTGTCTGTATGTCTCTGCATCTGATTGTCTGTCTATGTCTCTGTCTCCCTCTTTCTCCCTTTCTCTCAGTATGTGTGCCCGCGCACTCTTGGATGTAGGCCTATGACTCTCCCTGGCTGTCTTTCTAGCCATCTGCTCCATTGTTGGAATATGTCTATCGGTCTTCCGCATAAATAATAACGGACTCGTCCGTTTCTGTCTGTGCGCGTGTCTGTCTCTTTCTCTGTCTGGTTCTGTATGCGCATGCGTGCACGTGCAATTGAAGTTCCTAATGCATAGCAAATGGCTTTAAGACGCTGTAAGTATTTTGGGACTGCAACTCAACTGAGGTCATTTGCCGAATCGGTCCCAAAGGGTTTCAGCGCATCAACTGCGAGTGAACGAATGAGGTGGCAGGTGAAGACAGGGAAGGAAGTGGGAGGAGAAGGAAGAGGAATACGACGGAAGGAAGCGGAAAAAGAAAGAGGAGATGGAGCAAGAAGGGGAAGAGCAGGAAAGGAAGAGATGTGAGAAGAGGAATAGGGAATAGAAGCGGAAGAGAAGTAAGAGGAAGAGTAGGGAGCGTAAGTATCGTACTTGGAGGAGGTATAAGGGCAAGGAGAAGAGGAGAATGGGCAGAGGATGAAATAAGCGGTTGCTTCAACCTGTTAGTTCACCTCATAATGTCGTATAGGCCAAGAGCAGAATGATGGAGAGAGGCTACAGCTGCCAAATTGCAAATAGATGCAGTTGGACGGAATTTGGACAGAATTTGGCAACGAATTGTCTCAGAGCGACGACTCAGGGTCGAGATCTGGACAACGACCAACACCAGAGGTAATCAGAAATCCTGCAGTAGCATAGTGACAAGTAAACGAAATTGTGTCACGGCGCTATAAACGATTTGTCTGGAAGAAAAAAATAAGAACGAGAAGAGCGAGAAGATCAGGTGTAGGGCAATTAAAGAAACAACAACAACAAGAAAAATCACAAGAAAAACGACAAAACTAGGAATACGAGGGCAAGAAGAGCAGGGAAAACGTCACGCATGAATGCTGTAAGGTGAAATATGACTAACCGTTTGGAGAGCTAAGAAAGGAATGAGAAATTTGATGCTATAGAGGGCATATATGGTTGGAGGAGATTTCCTTGACCCGGGGTGTTTTTTTAGAAGAAGTTCAGCGATTGAGTCTCTGTATGGAAGCTTAGGAAACAATGCCTGACGAGAGAAGAAAGCTGATGATTGATTCATGGATATATTTGTAAGAGAATGAGTTTGCAGTCTCTGAATAAATATATTGGGATTAGAATATTAGATCGAGTTCACATCATTTGATTGGTAAGAATTGAACTATAGGGTGGCGACTCTGGCTTGAGAGCGGACCAAAAATTGTTTTGCAAGACAAACGGAAATGATCATATTGTCTTCATGAAACGAGTGTATATATCATCAGACGTTCGACTACAGCTTATGCTTATCCCGATGGGGATCTTGACCATCTGCATGATCATTCGTCGCTCTGACTGACACTTTAGATTCTTGAGCGCAACTGCAATCGACAACCATTCACCTCAGCTGGGCATTCGTCTGGTGATTTGTGTCTACTGTATATGAAGACAAATCGATGCAGTTTTATCTTTAAGAAACGACGATTGTGCACATGTCTAGGCTGGCGTTTAGTCGATCCTGTCAACCAGTAGTGCCCTCTGTCCTTCAATCCGTCAGTCTGTTCTTTTTGTCCGTTTGCCCTTCATTCCGTTTGTCCGTTTGGTTGTTGATTACAGTTGTATGAAGAATTAAGCGAAGTTCTTTGTGCGGCTTCAGCGTCTGCATGGGATCGTGGCGGCGGTGAGAGTTCATCGCATTGTAGGAAGTTCACAACCGGTTTCAGATGCAGATACGGATGGATGGCCATGCTGAATGGAGGAATAAATTATGGATGTATGGATGAATGAATGGATAGATATATAGATGGAAGGACGGTTGGCTGGATGGATGGACGGACGGATGGAAGATCAGGTGTAGGTATGGATGGATGGATTGATTGATGGATTGATGAATGGATGGATAGATGGATTGTTGGATGGATTCATTGATGGGTGGGTGGGTGGATGGACCGCGCGATGAATCTCGCCCTCAACAGGGTTAATGGTTCATCTGTGTTTTTTGATGCTGTGGTGGCCATTATTAGACCATAAGCTGCTGAGACAGCGTTGTTGCATCAACATCATTAAATTTACTATCGACGTCCTGCCGCCGCATTCTGTATGACTGACAGGCATCAAGTGGGACACGATTACTCGAAACTTGATCTTCGGCGCCTTTCACTAAACGCGTCTCTTGAGGAAATCAAGGAACGATACGACGACATCTGTTCAGCAAACTACGTCCACAGCAACCACGCAGACAGACAGACAGACAGATAAGACGACAGGCGGACAGACATACACACAGACAGACATACACAAAAGCATGGAGACAGATAAGCAGGCAGGAAGAAAGACATACACACAGACAGACAGACATGCACAAAGGCAGGCAGGCAGGCAGGGCAGGCAGGCAGACAAATAAGTAGGCAAACAGGCAGACAAATAAGTAGGCAAACAGGCAGGCGTTGTTGAAAGCCTAGTTTAATAGGCATCTGATGACAGCTAAGAGTTGTCAGACGGATACTTGAGTGTTATCAGCAAACGGATAAAACAAACGAATGCATGTACACAAAGAAACGTGCTCAGAATTATTGTACTCTCCCAGACTTACTTTGCCTTGCTCTCCCTGTCTCACTCTAACTATCTCTCTCTCTTCTCTCACTCTATTCTTTGTCTCTCTCCAATCTGTATACATGCGTGGTTCGATCCATGTAGATTGTTTTGAATGCCCTTCGGGATAGTGGTTTGAAATCGAAGCGCTCGTGTGCAGCTTAACTTGAAAGTCTTTTTGAAACGCCTGGCATTGGATAATTAATTGCCTTTGAGAAATTACAGATTTCGGATATCAAATCGGCAAAAGATAAAACCTATCAGATAAGAATGAATTATAATCTTATCTCGTTCAAACTTTGGATTCGCAAATCCAGTTGGTGCATGAACTTAAAGGAAGAGGAATACAGATGGAAGCATCCATTCAAACGGACATGATTGGAAGCAGACAAACGCACAGAGAGAAAGAAGCATTCTGAAAATTAGCCGAAAGATGTAAACAGACCAAGATACCAATGGTTTTACTAAATGACCGATCGATCGCCCTATCCCTCAGCTGAAGAAACGTTGCATTCGACGATTGATGTGTGTTAACTCAACTTGGAGAATATGTAAAGCGCCTCTTAAAGTGGATGGGTGACTGTTTCCCTATCAGCTGGAGCCAGTGTTTTCCTGGCTAAGAGCATCACGTGCTTGTCCTATCGTCTGAAGGAAAACAAGTTAACGACTTAGGTATACACCACCTTTCCTCCCGAGGCTGCAGCCACTAATCGAGTGCTAGGGTAGAAGCCCTTAGGATGCAGCTGTGATTGTGAACATGGAAGGCTTCCTCAAATGCATTGACACTGAATTCTATAAGACATCAATTACGCAGCTTTTGCGCTGTTCGTCATATTCCTAGAATGGGATGAACAGTGGAGCGAAACGTTGGTCTTTGACATGGTCTCTCAGTTCCGATTGAATCAGTTGCGTGATATGTGATCATGTGTTGCTTCATATATGATCACGTGTTGCTTCATGTGTTGCTTCATATATGATCATGTGTTGCTTCATATATGATCACGTGTTGCTTCATGTGTTGCTTCATATATGATCATGTGTTGCTTCATATATGATCACGTGTTGCTTCATGTGTTGCTTCATATATGATCATGTGTTGCTTCATATATGATCATGTGTTGCTACTTCTGACGGATAACATTAATAATATACATGATCTTAAAGGCCAAGTTTTTAGGGCGGGTAGTTTTGCGACAAACGGCTCTGTACCCCACCCACCTGTGACAAACTGCTTGTCAATCAAACCTGAACTCATTTAGTGGGACTACAGTCAAGAAGTGCCATATTCAAGTCCACCGCCGGTCAATTCCTTTCAATTGAAATGCCTGCATGCCTCTGGGCGGTTCTCTGTCTGTCTGTCTCTGTACATACATCTACATACATCTAAAGCCATGAGCCAAAGCGCAATAGGACGCATACAGGATATCAGCCCATGGACCATTATAGATCACTCGGCTCGTGGAGCAATCTTGGCGATTGCCTGTGGTCACTGTTGTTTGCGTTTGTTTCTCTGTGAGCTGGTCCGCACACACACACGCACACACACGCTGTTTATATTTATATCTCTGAGCTGAAGGACTACCTGTGAATTTCTATCTCACAGTTTTGTCTTAGCATTCAATCATTATAGTAAGCGCCTTTTCGCCCGGTATATTTATTTCAAATGGTTTTCAGGGGCGCGTTGAGAATAGGGCACACAACCCTGAGTTGCAAGACTGAGACATTGTGACATAATGTAAATAGATGACTAATTGTAATGCCATTCAATGCAATGAATCTATGTATATATACATATATGTGTATGTATATAATGTTTGTCTCATTGAGTCTGTATGAGAAGAGAGTCACCTTCTTTGAAATAGAATGTTCCCTCTCTCGTACAAGCAATAGGCCTATGTACCTTGTATTGACAGGTGTCAAAGTTGGTCCATCTGTTTATGTTCTTGCAGAGAGGCATTATGTAAGCAATAATGGCACCGCTACCCCTCCCCGCCTCCCCCTCTCAGACTAAACCACTCAGATGTTCACTCTTTTGATGATCGATATATGCATACAGCAGAACTCTGTAGTTGATATTACATAGTACCATGCAAAAGTACGATCTAAGAATTCGTGTCGATCGTGATCAGGAAGAAGCGATAAGAGCCTTTTATATTCATAACGACTGGGATTTTGAACAAATTGGTAAATACAGAATGCAATATATGTATTTATTCCAAAAATAGCTTTTGTGTAACCTGGGAACGTACTGTATTTCAGGTCTTATGCATGCCATGATTATTCAGGCCACTATATATATATATATATATATATATATATATATATATATATATATATATTATAAGGGCATCAATTTGAATACAATATAGGCATGCAGCGTGGTCATGATAAGAAACATATATCTGTACTGAATAAAACAGCTTAAAATTGAGAGCTCTTGAATGATCGGCTTCTGATGCAATAAGAATGAAGACTCGTATGAAACGTATTTCAAGGTACATTTGCTATTGATATCTGATTGGATATAGGTTGTCACGTGTGTATTACAGTTCAGGTTCCCCAGATCAGAGAACAATATAACAACACTGACCCCAGCCAAAAGCCATATATATATATATAATGGTCCAGGGGCTGTTGGGCCCGTTGAGAGTCGTGCTGTCTGAATAGCGCTGCATAATTTAGGTCACATGTCAAACCTAGGAAGAATATATCAGCCAGCATATACTATGATCAATTATGATACATGGGAACAATGGGAAATGTGATAAGCAGATCTCTCACTCTCTGTATATATATACACACATATTTGCATACATATATACGCACACTTATATATACATGCAGCATTTGATAGCATTCATCCAGAATTCTTTTCAGTCTATTTCTCAATTACACTCGCATCGGTCATCATCACGTAAAAACAAACGCAAACAACAGTGACCATAGGCAACCGCCAAGATTTGGCTCATTGCTTCATCCCTTGAAGTCGCGGATTTACAACACTGCAGCAAACTTCCCGCATGGGTTTGGTTGCACTTTTCACACGTTTGACGGGAGGCTGTCCACGAGCAGCTTGCAAGATGGCCGTACTGGCTAAAGCTGCGCACGCACACACACACACGCACACACACGAATACAGGCACGAAGGCATATGAGTGGCATATCAAGTACAGGTGTGTAATGCATATTATTATAAGGACTATGAAGCATGATCATTGTTTCAATTGTTATTTCCAGTGCATTTCCCTCAGCTGTCTACTTGGTCCATTTGAGCCTATTCAGATAGACTGACCACAACGGTCCATTTGTTTAAGATTGTACCCCAGGCGGAAGAGATGCTTTGGAGAGATCTGATTGGTAGTTAGCAGGCGGCAGGTATTCATTAGACCAAGCCCTAAACACTTGGCCTTTGACTGAAATTTTGGATGTCGCCTGAATTGAGATCATTAAAACACCGTTAGCCAAATAGACTTCGCCTTCACACTCAAACCATTGCTGTGCAATGCGGTCGCATCCAAATTGTAAACTAAATAGTTATTCAGGCATCGATGATATAAGTGCATGCCTAACATAATTATTATACGAGTTGGCCTTTAGGAACTTTAAGCATACATGCATCAGTAATGGATGTAATGGATGTCTTATAGAATTCAGTGGCAACGTTCTTCTATATAGGCCTATTAAATGGTTGAATTCTCTCTTAAACTGTAGGCATCTAAATCAACTAATCAAGATAGGCGTGTATAAGGGGTGAAGCTGATATCTAAATTATGACACTAGGGTGAAACTGCCCATTGTGCCCATAGACAGACAGTAGTGTGAAGCTGTTCCAAAACCTGTAGTTGAGTTAAACTGGTCCGGAACCTGTAGTGAGAAGACAATGATTCGCCTTCTGTATAGGTCTATATTATATTCCACTATTTAAGCAGTCTGAACTATGTAAATCTTAAGCAGAGAATAAAACGACAAAAAACTGACTGAACAGAATGACCAACTACAGTTAGATAAATATTTGTCTCTAGCAATCGAAAAAGCTCGTTCATAATGAAGAAAGCTATCTATCGTCCTATAAAATATAGTGCATGATTAATACGACGTCTGACGCAAGTGACAGAGGACGAAGCACTAAATCCAAAGGTTATATGTTAACACATATCCAGACTATTAATTATCATCAAAATATATATTGAGCTATTACTAATAAAACCAGTGGACAACGCCCAGTGCTGGAGACGATAAGAATAATAGCCTTGTTAAGATAAATAATCACTTGAAGCAGAAGAGGCAATCATGATTGACCAACCGCTGTCTTTCTGTTTATGTCATCTAGAAGAAGCCAAATAAGTTCTACTTATAAGCGCAAAAATTTACAAATATAAATGAAGTCTCGAAAGTGATAAGATGGGATTATAGGTAATTATATGTATACAGTGGAGGCAAAATTGAATGTAGAAAATGCAATTTACCGAGTTAAACAGGATGAAACTTCATTGACTATGTGGCACGCAAGGGTTGCAACTAATATGTCAAAGCACAAACATATAGCTCACCAAATTAGGCAATGGCTTCCTGTTCAACAAGGAATTTCTTTCAGGTTGGGTCTCACAACTTTCAAAACATTGAAGACAAGGCAGGGTAAGAAATGTAAGAGAAGGCTACGACAGAAACGTTAATTAAAATAAAGGAATGAAAGTTATAAGGTGAGGCAAGATATTCAAATGCATATCTGTTGACAGTTCTCACATTACTCTGTTAGCCCTCCGTCACTAGGATATTAATTTTCAAACACTGACTTTCATATGGACGTCCGACTTAAATGCGCTGACATACACGCTTTATGTGAAACCTTTGTTCAGACTGTCGCATGTCCGTTGAAATCTAAAGATAAATGATGACGGAAGTCGGTCATAATGTCATGCACGGTGGCTGATTGGTTAGAGTGGTCGACCCGTAACACTCAGTGTGCGCTGAATGAACGGGTTCGACCCTCGTCCGAGGCGTCAGTCACTGTGTAGGGACCTTGAGCAAGTTCCTCGCGGACCATTGCTCTGCGGTACAACTGCAAGCGCCGTTGTGACGTGTGCACTGCTAAACAAAAGATGTTGGAAGAAAGGCGATATCAAATTTCAAGAATTTCAAATTCAATAATGGTTAGGCCCTATATTTCTAATTCTTAATCAGCGACGATCGAACTGAACTCATTGGCCGTAAGAGGAAACATAAAACTGGTACAGACGATAAATTGCAAAAGGATGCAAAGTTTAATAATAAACATCGTCTAAATATCTTACGCGTTTGTGGGCAGTTTTATAGTTTTCTCTGTCTTGACACAGTTGTATTAATCTTCTAAAATACATACGTGTATATAGGCATATATATATAGGCATATATATATAGGCATATATATAGAGGCATATATATAGAGGCATATATATAGAGGCATATATATAGAGGCATATATATAGAGGCATATATATATAGGCATATATATATAGGCATATATATAGAGGCATATATATAGAGGCATATATATAGAGGCATATATATAGAGGCATATATATAGAGGCATATATATAGAGGCATATATATAGAGGCATATATATAGAGGCATATATATAGAGGCATATATATAGAGGCATATATATAGAGGCATATATATAGAGGCATATATATAGAGGCATATATATAGAGGCATATATATAAAGGCATATATATAGAGGCATATATATAGAGGCATATATATAGAGGCATATATATAAGAGGCATATATGCCCCTTTGAATGCGTGCTGTTAACTGATGTATAAGTACGTATTTATATATACTGGATTATACATGCGTATATGTGAGTAGATAACCATGCATGTGTAGCGTCATAGAAGGCCCTATTTTGGCCTATAACGGTTATGTATATATTATTTATATGCACATGCAAATTATGCAAATATAATCAATGCTTAGCAGGTTGTGTTCGGCGCAAAACGGTTTGTCCGTTTAGAAATATACGATCGTATATATATATGTATATATATATGTATATATATAAATATATATATAAATATATATATACATATATATATATACAATGTATGCAGAAGAAGAAGATTTAATCTGCGTTAGATCAATACTTTCGTCGTTCTTTCTCTCTAACTGTTTATCTCTAATGCACCTCAATCGACTGCGTGCAGTGGATGCGAATGGTTGTCTTCATAAAGAATCATGCAGGTGGTCAGACCTTATGCTGATTGTTTAATTTCAACAGGAATCAGATGAGACGGAGTAACAACAAGAATCAAACGACAAGAATTACTGAGGAAAGGAGAATTGGACGGAGAAAGAGACAGGCGGATGGACAGACGGATGGACAGACGGACGAACAAACAGACGGACAGACGGATGCACAGACGGATGCACAGACGGATGGCAGACCAAGGAACAAAACGACGAAGAAGAGGATTGACCGACGGAGGATCGTAAGCTCTACATAAAAAAACTATAATTAAGAGAGCGAGTTGATGATGACTGCTGGAGATGGAAAGATAAAGATCAAGTGTAATTTGCAGTGGATGGCGTATTTCGTCCAGATGCAACTTTGATATTCGATCGACCGGGATTTATTTACCTTAATTGATTTCTTTTTGTCCTCAAATCAGTTTCAGTCAAAAGATCAAATGAAATGGAAAGCTCCAGGCATTCCTTAAAATTCTCGCATATCATCAAGTCAAAAACATGACAAGAATGGCGCTGCAGAAAGGGCAATGGAGCAACGATTCGAGATGAAAGCGTTGGGTAATTGGCGGTGTACATCAAAGAGAATCTAGGGATATGAAATAGTCGCTGGGAATGGATGGCGTCTTCGTTAATCTTAAGATCTGCTCAAAGGATGGCAAGATATTCGAAGAGATTGTAGCGCATGCAGTCTAATGATGCCGTCTGCACGCAGATAAAAGTATACTGCAGGGGAAAGCGATTATATAGTGTACAACATAACATAGCAGAGTTCAGTTCTCGTTTAAAGTCCCTTAATCGACTGTCTGCCAATCCGTCCTTCTGATCTGAATGTCCGTTTGTTTGTGCGTCTTTCTATGCCTGTCTTTGCTTATCTAGACATTTGTCCACCAATAAATTTTTTCCTTTTAGTTTCGATATCCCTATAATAGGTTCGATTTCTCAATGAGCAATTCCTCAGGCATATGGGCTTGTAACTTAAGGCCATCGGTTGATCCGTGTGCATAAAGTAACCCAGCGCTATATAAGTATACTGATTAGATTATAGGCATTTGATCATACCGGTTATTGCTTGCCAACAGTGTCGAAGGGAGACCGACGGAGGCCGGCCTTAGACGTATACAGACAACTCTTTATCCGGATAGTTAAAAGTAACGCGAAGTTTTCATCTGTAGTAACGTATCTGAGTATTTGATGAAGTCACTCGTTCGTGTGTTGCTTGCGTCTAAATCCAGGCCTCCTGTCGAAGTCGGTTTCCTCTAGCGTCGATTCTTCGCATCTTCTACATTGTAGTTTCAGCGCCTGGAAGGGACTGATGCTAGTCCCAGCAGCAGCAGCACCAGCACCAACAGCTGGGGAGGCAGCGGCTGCAGCGGCTGCAGCGGAGACAGCGAGTACGTGGTTGGCAGTGAGTGCCATCCAGCGTGGACGACGGTGCGTGTGTCTGTAACATGAAACGGTCGGATGGCGTGCGGCTGTCAGAGCCAACAATGGCGACCATAGATCGACAATTAATTTCTCATTAGTCATTCGAACGAAAACTGAAGGCAGTGGCAGACAAACTGTGAACGAGAGGAGGACGCGAGGCAACAATAGAGCGACTGCGCAGAGAGCGAGGCAGACTCACGGAAGAGGATAGACAGAGAAAGAAGAGGGTAAGAAGAGGGTAAGAAAAGGGTAAGAAGAGGGTAAGAAGAGAAAGAATGACGCAGGAGTAGAAATAAACGAACTGCTGTGAATCAGCAAGGAGACAGACAGACAGACAGGCGGATAGACGGACAGACGGATAGACGGACAGACGGATAGACGGACAGACGGATAGACGGACAGACGGACAGACCGATAGACGGAAGTCACAGACAGGCAGACAGCTTCGTAATATAGTAGCATCCCGGCGGCCATGGGTTTGATTGTAAACAGATCCACCTTATAAGTTTGAACAATGTTGATCCCGTCATTCGTTTGTCGTCTGAGCCGTTGAAGTTGTCTAGAGTTATGTTGATAAAGGCCTAGCTGTGATCGAAGACATTTTGGATACACCGTCTGGTTCCCAGGCTCGCCGAGAGGGAACCTGAGGTAAATGACCCGGGGTCAGGCCAAATTTAAAGGCCTGCAATTCACCTATGAAAAAATATTGTAATCAGTTAACTAAAGTTTATGATTTATTCCTAGTGATAATATTACAAAAAACCTCTCAAAGTCCTACCTACCAACGCCTCAACGTGTAGTACGGCAGTGTTTGCTGAGGCCGTGTCATCAGTGGTGAAAGCCTTGGCTGATGTTCCACCTAGGGCACCATGCGAGGGGGAAAGGTTCAGCAGAAACCCTGAAGAAGCTGGCTACGTGGGAAGAAACGCCGCCTGGGTCAGTGGTCAGTATCAGAGCCATTCCCAAGCTTGGAACTACCCAATGGGAGAAGTGTGAGGTTCGAACGGATGGGTACAGATGCTCAGTTAATAAAGAAACCGATTAAATTGATCCAATGCAAAGACAGAAGCAGCAGGAAACTCGCGAAACGGGGATTGGGGTTGCTTAGGTCTTCGATCTGGAAACAAAGGACAGAAACAGAGCTAGGCATACATGCATACATACATACATACATACATACATACATACATACATACATACATACATACATACATACATACATACATACATACATACATACATGCATACATACACACACATACATATATACATACATACATACATACATATATACATACGTATATACATACATACGTACATACATACATATATACATACATACATACATACATACATACATACATACATACATACATACATACAAATATACATACATACATACATACATACGTATATACATATATACATACATACATACTTGCATACAGGTAAAGAGAAAGAATGGCCGGCCTGGATACCTACTGACTTCTGAAAAGACTGAAATGCAGACAGACAGACAGACAGGCAGACGGACGAACAGCCAGAGAAAGAGGTACATGACTGTTTCAGGTAGTTGAATGGATTTAATCGAGCCGTCAATCTTCGTCGTGGCTTAGCGAACGTCGTCTCTCAGACGTCTGATCTCGATAAATAAAATGCCGGCAAATTACTCCGATCAGCATTGACAGCAGCACCGGGGGTATGAGTCGGGGAGGAAGGAAGGAAGGGGGGTCAGCTGAAGGATCGGCCATATGCTACAGATGGGAATCGAGGGTTAGGGAGGGATAGCGGACTGGCGTGACTCAAATTGATTGGCATTATTATTAAGCCAACTGAGAAGAAGTCCATCGAGACCTCGATTCTAAATCCGGTCATGTTCGGCATCTGCTCAGCCATCACAGGAACTCACCACTCTCGTGATCAACATAATTCACGATTTTGTGGGCTTCAATGACGACTACATGCCTTAATGTTCCCAAACATGTGAGCTTTATCTTGACCTCTAAACTAATTGTGCTACCAGTAGCCTACTAATCGACAACGGATTGACCATCAGTGAAGATCTAGATTTACGTGTGCAGCAGTAAGTGGCCGATTTTTACACACGCGGACTTGTGGCTTTCAGACAAGGGGTGGTGGATCAAAAGCATTCTAGGACTAACGACTGTCTCTTTAACATTCTATCTAAAAACACAGAGTTTATTTTGTTTTGTTTTAGCAGCAAGCTGTGCATATTTACCCGCTCACCACCCTTCAACTCATATATCATTCTTCAAATCGTGCTTTGCTATTGAGTATCTAACAAAAGAGATAAGCATGTTCGCTCGCCTAAAGGATGCATGATGCAAAATGCATATTGCATGGGTCATTAAGAAAACAGTTCGCCTGTAAGCAAGCATGTGCTCAGACAACTATAAAAGATCCTCATACCCTACTAAGAGCATGTGGTATACTAATCTGTTGCTTTAACTGAGGGTGCGGCAGTGATTCAGATGGCGCTGGGACTTCTGTGATGCCCTTGACGACCATCTGTCCGACGAGTGTGATGAGGAGAGGGGAGGAGAGGGTAGGCAGGAGGGGTAGGAAAATGCGAAGAAGAAAGAGAAGGAGGAAGAATGAGAGTAACAGCAGGAGGGGCAGTCAGTAGGACCACGAGGAATAGAAGCAGAAGAGGAAGAGGAGGAGGAGGGGGAATAAGAGGAGAAGGAGGAATTGGAGGAGGAATAGGAAAAGAACTTGGCGTCGCGTGTGCAAAGTGTCAGAGCGGGAGTCGCCGACTGACATAAATCCTTCTCCATCCGCCGACCGCCTGCCTCATGCTGTCACGAAATGGCCTCTAACGTCGTCCACGTCAATCTACCTGCATGACGACGATCTTACGACTGCTCCAGCAGTGGCAGGCAAAGAGGCCTGCCTGCTTGGCAGAGACGGATGCCCTTCGGGGCTGATGCCAGAAAGAGAAGAAGGTTAGGGTGGGGCTGAGTCTTACTCACGGCCTAATATCGACGACGCTGATTAATGAGCGGAGTTCGCCGACTATGTCTGACTTAAGCTCCGTAGACATTCATAATTAATGCGCCGAAAATCTCTGATTTATCTCGTTTGCTTTGGTGATTGATGTCTGAGATCGACTGATCGCAAAGGCGCCATGCAGGCATAACCAGTCCACCAGCACAATACCCTGTCAATCAATCACAAGGCTTACTATCCCTAGTCTAGCACCACCAGCAGCTTATCAGCAGTATGGCCACTTACCGTAACAGCCGGATGATAACTCCATTTGGGACGTTTATGTTGTCCACTCTAGGCTTCTATAATTATGCCGATGCCGTTGTTTAGAGCAGCGCTTTCAAATGATGGAACACGTAGTACTAGTGGTACGCTGCAGTTGTCTTCAAGTGGTACTCGAATATTTTAAATACATTGACGACTATAGATGACACTGTCTCAAAACAAGCTCCATTTGTCGTCAATTGCTCCGATATGCTTTTTCGGCTGGAGCATCGCCCAGAACCTGCAAGAGAACTAACGACCCCTCCCAAAGCAAGGAGGATTTCGTGCTCGCCTGAATGTTGTATGTGATCTGACCTTTGCTGGTGGTACAAATAACATTCAATTCTTTTACCTTGTTTGGAATTAAAAATAAAGTTTTATAACCGATGATTTAGACCAGTGTTTTACGTTTTCTGGCGGATTACTAAAAATTAAAATTGTATCTGTGCAAACACTATGGAATTTGATATAAAGCGTCACAATTTCATTTTTTACACTTTAAAATTTATAAGTACGTGTATGGAAGGTCCAAGAAGATTCGTTGTATTTGGTAGCTAAGTTTAGCGCAATTTCTGTCGACAATACTGATGCGTTCCGGCACATTTGTTTCTAGAAAAATAGCACTGTTGATAATAATGATGATGACAACGATGATGATGGTTATGATGAAGTGTATTTATACTGATGTCCGAGCGCAAACCGACTAACCAACGGCATACATGAATGGTCAGAGCTGTAGAACATGTAGACAACCAGGTGCGAACAGGCTCCAGTTAGGACCAACCCCTTGTCACGATTATAAGAAGGAGCTGAGTGTAATCCGTGCTTATAGTTGACTGGCTGTGATCAGACGCACTAGCAACAACACTTATACATGCCAAGTCCATAGCCAGTGGCGTAGCGAGGCAAAGCGCCGCCTGGGGCGAAGGTACAAAATGCCGCCTTCGCCTATTTTTCCATCACTTCGTTCTTGCATATATAGGCCTATATGCACAAGGAGATAGGACTGTTTTGAGTGCTTTCATCATGCTGTTATTTACATTATGTTTATTCTATTCAGTATTCAAATAATTGTAGAGCCTACAGTTAGTAACAGCATCAGCATGCACTGTCGACATTAAAGCTGTTTGTCCTTTGACTAATTAAAATGCATTATCATTAGATATAAAGATATGAAAACAGAATAACAGTTTATTAATTAAGAAATTAACCAGTTATAAAACAAACAAATAAAGCAAGCCTCACAATAAAGTTACTAAACGTCTTGCAGGCTAGATCGAAAATTATAAAGAGTCCCCATAAAATTAAAATTAAACAATACAAATCATAGGGCCTATTCTCTCTCTATACGTATTGAAAAGAAAGTCTTAAGCCTAAATAATAACTTAATCATAGTGAGACCATAGTAAGCATGGTACTTAGAATAGATTAGTAACTGATAACTTTGACTAATTGGAGTGCTCATGAGTAGTAACATTTATAGGGCGCTATATAAATTTTCGTAATGAATGAATGAATAAATGAACTTATCATACGGATACGGTACTTTCATTATACCTGTCGACTGTTACAATAAAAAAAATGTACTTTTCTTGCTTTCTTGCTTTCTCTGCAGCAAAATTACTAATAACCTTGTCAAAGTTAATTGTGCCTGTCAAAGAGCGTTCAACTGAAAGAATTGCTAAATTGGAATGTAGTGATTCTCTAATTGTGGGTCTTAAGTAGGTTTTAATTACTTTATTTTAATTAGTTTTAGTTTTGAAAGTCCAAATTCTGTTTAGGCAATAGCCCTTTCATCAACCCAGATTCTAATTAAGAAAGATTTTTTAATAAATCCAACTTCTATTTAAGTTAGATTTCACATGTGAATCTAACTGTGCATTAATTTTTTCATCACTCAAAGTAGGCAAAAACGTCTTACATTACTCAAACTTCTGTTTCAGAAAACTTTATTTGTATCAATACACGATGCATTTTTAAAGTTTTTCATAAATCAAATTTATATTTAAGCAGAGATTGTCCTCAATTAATCCAACTTTTTACTTTGAAAAGAATGATTTTTCATCAATCTAAGAATTTGCGCATTATCATAAATTGCAAATAGGTGCAAAAGTCATGGCAAGATAGACAGAGGCGGCATTGCCATTTTGCCCCGTATCTATTAACACTAGGTGTCATTCGATGGTCCTTCTGTCTATCATATATGTTAGTTTTAAGTCGAGAAGAAGCAAGAAAGCATGTGGTGCCTGGTTTAGACAAGAGCAGCAAGAATCTTGAAGAGTGCAATTTATACAAGAAATTTTTTTAATTTATTTTTTGCCAAAAATGCCGCCTCTATGACAAGTGCCACCTGGGGCCATTTTGCGCATTATTGCTATTGCAAAATTTATTTTATGTGATAGGTGCAAAAGTCATGGCAATATTGACGGAGTCGGCATTGCCATTTTGCAGCGTGTCTATTGACACTAGGTGCCATTCGATGGTCCTTCGGTATATCGTATATGTTAGTTTTAAGTCGAGAAATAGCAAAAAGCTTTAGGTTTAGACAAGAGCAGCAAGAATCTTGAAGAGTGCAAGTTATAAAAAAATAATTTTTTATTTATTTTTTCCCGAAAATGCCTCCCCTAGGACAAGTGCCGCCTGGGGCGGTTCGCCCCCCTCGTCTCTCCCTCGCTACGCCAGTGTCCATAGCCAATAGCCATTAGCCACATGCTACTTGTATGCACTATATTTATAGTCATGAGTGTGTAACACTGTGTATGCATGTCATACATTGTGCAAGTGCTGAGTTATTCTAATGTGTCGCAAGATCATTTCTAGAATATTCCATAGCAAAATACTGCTATTGTCCACAAAATAAATAACACGTAAAGTTGAACTATCGGTGTGCATGTAGGCAAGCGGTAGATTTTTACATTACATTCCACTGATATCTTAAGTACCCTACACTGCAGGGCCCATGATGCATGGGCTTGGAATAGTCTATTCGCTGAATAAGGCTTACATCCGAAGTAACTATTCATCGAATAGGCCGTGGCAGGCCGTCTTTGCTATGCATGAGCGAGAAATAACCGGGGAGTAGTTGCATCTAACATAGCGTTCGCGAGACTATGCTTGACGATGGGTTTACGGTGATGATTTTATTGAGTAATGACAACTGCACATGCATATGGGCCCAGAACGTCAGTCAGATTTGCACACCGTCTAGCATTCCACAACTAATTATCAATATGCAAATTAGATTGCTTCAATATTGGAGATTTACCATATTGCGCAAAAGGTACAGTTCGTTCTCAAGGATTCCACCCATAGATTAGTGTTTAACCGAGTAACATTTACACTGCGCAGGATTTTCGATGTGAGCCCTTAGTTATTTTGTATGCGTTTCTCTCTGCTTCCGTTATGCATCATTCATTTAGGCTGAATGAACACTCTGCTCACACCACAGTTCGGCCGTTGTAAATGTTTAATGCTTGTCCTTAAGGCATTCTTATTGGCTGTGCACATATTGTCGTGTACCAAGTCAAGACTTTCACCAGAAGGCCGCCCCAGTTCGTGCTCGAAATGTAATTATGTCTCAACCTCGACTAGGGAAACAAGTGTGTAGCCTAATTTCATTGTTTCAATGGATGGCCCTTACGCTCAGTGTCCTTCTGCGCCGAAGTCCGAATTTTAGAGAAGTCTCATCACGTTCGATTCAGATTTTAGTCGTTCTTTCGCTAGGCTGCATTGGTTAAATCAAATGTATTACGTGTCAGGCGCCTTGCATGACTGCTGACAGTCGAATTCGACTCCTGAAGTAATTTGTAATCATCCGTTCATACTGTAATTACTAATGTACATGCAATCCCACTGCTGTTTCTCACTTTTAAATAAAACGAAGATCTCCTCCTCCTCCTCCTTCTCCTCCTCCTCCTCCTCATTTCATCATCGTCATCGTCGTCATCACCACCACAACAACAACATCATCATCATCATTATAATTGTAGCAATACTTATTATTATTATTATTACTATAATAATCATGATGATGATGATGATGATGATGATAATGATGATGGTGATGATGATGATGATCATGGTCATCATCATCGTCATTATCATCGTCATCGTCGTCATCATCATCATCATCATCATCATCATCATCATCACCACCGCCACCATCACCGCCGCCGTCTTCGCCGTCGTCGCCGTCGTCATCATCATCATCATCATCATCATCATCATTTAACTTTTGGACCAGCCCAGATTGTTCCCTAAACCTGAACTTGTTCAACTGTTCAATGATGCTAGAATACATGCTAGAATACAGTCGACCTCTACAGTTGAAGTCACACATTAAACACGAAAGCGAAAATGTAATAATAAACAAATTGACATACTTATCTCTAGACAAAAACTCTATCGATCACTTGCATGCCTCTGTCTGCACGGTCGCGTGTGGCACCGCGGTTCTCGCATGGCCGTGCACATCACCACGCCTGAACAGCTGACACGGAAGGTGCAATATGGCGCTTTCTAATCAGAACGACAGCTCTGCTGAGTGTCGCTTCCGGTCCATGTTATTGTGCGCCTTTCTCTTACTGAACGGATACGCAATGAAAGCATAAACCAATATCGGTGATAGAGTCAAATAATGGAGACCTTTAGATCCATTGCCTATAGTCGACTGGTGGCCAAACGAACGCATTGTCTTCGTTGCTATCGGTTGAATTATTTAAGATATCAAGGGTATCGCAAATAATGAAATTTCTGTGAACAATGAAAAATCAATAGCACTGTTATTACGGGAAAAGCCAACTCTTGTTATGAATAATAGCGAGTCATTATGAGTCTCTAAAGAGCCAAACACAGGCGAGACATGATAGGCCTATATAGATCCAACGACCTGAAGCATTTAGCGTGACTCACTCTCATAGTGTTCTCTGACAGTTTCAAACGAAATAATGGGCTATATAAGTTGTTCCTGGTTAAAGTTGCCATTAGCTAAATAAATTTTGTTATCTGTTGATTATTCTCAGTTTGAGGCTCTATACTGAATGTGATGATGAGCCTTCTGTCCGAAAACAGGTCCATTCATCTACTTGTTGTATGACAAATGCCTGCTGCTGTGACAATGGGCTCTGCATATAAAAATGACACATAGACTAGGTTTTTCTGTCACGCGTCCTTTAAACAAGAATATGTTTATTAATGCGCGATATAAATGAAAGTTGTATTGTATTGGCTTTATGCCACACAGAACGTACACATTGCAAAATTGAGCATTGCTTTTCTTAAAATAACCTAAATATAAAACTCATTAAATCGCTTGTAAAGACTCAGTATTTTACTATGTGGTTGGTGGCCGAATGAAAAGAGGAAAAGAGCGCACGGTCTGTTACGCGGACAGGGCGGGTGCGATTCTCCAAGAGCATTCAGGTAGTCACTACAATGTTTCTAGCAATGACCCCAAAGAGCAAGTCATTCACTTACAATTGTTCAGATATTGTGAAAACTCACCATCGATCATGTTCTTGACTAACTTGAGACGTTAGTTTGGCGGTGTCTCTGTTTGTGCGCCGTCCTATTTACCTGAACCCTTTCGCCCGGTCTCAGATCTCTGTTCGCGTAGAGCTCTGCGCTCCTCTGCATGCTAGCGGTGAGCTTCTGGTCTAATACTGGGTCGAGTTTTCTCAGTGGTCGGTCCTTCCGAGGAGCCCATTCCATCTGGAATTGGCTCCCGGTTGTCTCCCCTAAAATAATCTTTCCTCTCTAATCTGTAAAAATCATTTATTTTTTGGCCGATGCTGAGTGTATCTCTGAGTTGTTCTGCCAAAATAGGTGCTATATAAATTTGAAATAGACGAATGTAGGCCTAAGAGTTGTGCTGTACGCTCAGACATTTGTCATGTCTTATAGCGAACAACTTCTTCAGATTTCGAAAACATTTCAAGCGCGCGCATGCCCACGCACAATATATATATAATGCATTTATATACACGCCTGTATACATAAACTAATAATATATTTATATTATATTATAAAAATATCTTCTATACGGATGTTGATCGCATGCAGAAACGCGTAATTCTATATATACGGAAAGCAAATAAATCCGCTCTGTAGGCCTACGTTGGTTCTTCTTGAGCGCTCGGTGCCTTTACAGACATCTCTCCCTCATACACCATCAGACTCTGACTCCGTCTCTACTCGAATCAGTGCATTCGACGGCGGCGGCAGAGAAGGCAGAGGAGGGAGAGAAGGCAAAGAAGGCAGAGAAAGCGAGTCGTTGCAATTTCCTTCAAATCGAATTAGCAATATTGCGCCGCGCACAAATTCCATCGAGTCACAACAATCGTCTTCTCGTCACATCAAATTCTATCTATCCCATCAGACGGAAAACGTTGCCTGCATTCGACTGTTATTTTATTGCGCTCTTTGATTAATTTTCCTCCCTGTGCCTTTGCGACAGACGGACGCACGAACTGACGGACTGTCGAACGAGTTGGGTGGGATATGGTGGGCGGAGGGGATCTCTGTGTTGGGTGAGGTCAAGCGTGGCTGCAAGGCCGATAATTACGGTCGCTCGGGGGAATTTATTTAAATCTGATTCGCGACTCCTACAATAAGCTGAAACGTCACATCGTCTTACGGCGATAGTAGGCCTAAAGAGTCAGTGTAAACAAAGCATGCCTGCACCAGAGTGCTAATAGGCGAGACTTCTAACTCAGCTGTCAAGCTATCGGTTCAAAACCCGAGGATCTATACAAGTGTGTGCTCAGGATTCAATACGGTCAACTCCGGCTTTGGGTTTGGAGGGGAACACGCTATCAAGTTGGACTAGACTGCAGTGACTCATAGGTCATGACAATGAAACGATGGTGAGACTGTAAATGTTATCAGAAGAATTAATAGTAGTAACGGTTCTAAAAATCTGAGAACTAAAAAAAGACCACGTGAACAAGAATAAGTCTGTATGCATGCATACTACTCACTTTCCACCTCAATCAGAGTTACATTGGCGACGACGATAGGCCTATGACCTAGGTACAACATTCTCAGGGTAATGTCTGGCTCTGCTAGACTTGTCCTTACATAACAACTCACCCGTTCCTCACTCAAGAACAAAGACTCCTAGAAACCTAACTATTGTCTACCTCCTTGTAGACCACAGAATGTGTCAGTCAAGTTTATTGCTGCAAAACTAGAAATGATTTCCATCAGCAACAAATTGACAAAACATGATTTGACAATCTATGTCGACAACATTTTCACATGCGCCCTAAAAGGCAAGTGTTCAATAAAATGCCATCAAGATTATACATAGAGTATTAATATCGTTTGATTTTGTTCAAGACGAAGCATCGTTAACCAGAGGAGGAAAGACAAACTTTATGGGCACTGAAGTCTGAAATGTTAGAGAACATAGTCAGACAATCGCTGTCATTCGCTAGATGTCCTACTTAGTTGCAAGATTGTATTATGTCGAAGCAAAAAAGTAGCCCCTCATAAAGATAAAAAAGGGAAATTGAACACGGCCACATTCCACCAGACACAAGCTTGAAAACCTTGAACATGTTCATTGCGTCAGAAAACTTGCTTGTTGCGAAATTATATCTTTGTTTTCGTCACGATTTTTAATGGTGTTTTGTCTCATTTTCTGACGCAATAAACGTATGGGCTACATACGTAGGCCTAATAACTTATACAACATTTTGTTCGTTTCGAAGATATTCTTCCTTTGTTGCTGAGAGGCCTAATAACTTATACAACATTTTGTTCGTTTCGAAGATATTCTTCCTTTGTTGCTGAGATCAGACTAACAATAAATACTGAGTCCTGTTCTTACTGGAGGCGACCTTAGAGACAATGCAGGACGTGCCACGTAACAGCGAAGCCGGGCGGCTGCATAACCGGAAGGGCTTTCTGGTGAAAGGAGCCTCACAATGTATTGTCAACAGAGTCCAAAGCCGTACTGATATCGAACAAAAGAGAACAACCCGAGTCCTGCCTGCAGCGCCATCTTACTTTCGAGTTCAGGTGAAAGTAGGGAAGGACCTGTGCAATAGTTTATCCGGGCGCATAATTATATAGATGGCGCAGTGAAACGATGTCAGCAATTTATCATTGGAGTCCAATATCCAAATGTATAATGTCAGTCAACAATAAGCTACATTGTATTGAATTATTAGCATAGGAATTGAAATTGAATTTGAGCTTACTCGTCCAGTGCATAGTATAGACATCCGCAGGCACGTATCCTTGACGACGGAGCGCAGTGCTCAAAATGCATGCTCACGTGCGCTCGAACATGGAACCGATGACACGCATGCTTTAATCCATTTAGTTCTACTTTAGAGCTTTTCAGCAATATACACACATACGCACACACGAAGCAATCCACTTAAGCAATCCAAACTATATACATGAATATATACTTACATAAAGGCATACACAAACACACACATAGTGATTCCTAGGTACATGCATATATACAAACATACCTATACATATATACAATTATACACGCATGCATGTATAGTATTACATACACGTAGCGGTTCCGAATAGTTATTCTGTGAGAGGCGCTATACAAATCTAAAGATACGATACATACATACACACATAAACACCCATACATACATACATGCATACATACATACATACACACACATATACACCCATACATACATACATACACCCATACATACATGCATGCATACATACATGCATACATACATACATGCATACATACATACACCCATACATACATACATACATGCATACATACATACATGCATGCATACATAATGTGTACATACATGCTACATGTATATTATCTATTGCAACAGTACATATATATGTATATATATATATTACTAATTATTACCTGTGGACGTAGTAATTATGCCAGTGAATATTCCAACCATGGGCCACTGTCATCATTCTGTGTGCATTAAGTCAGTGCGCTTTGGACTATGTATCTGTGGATACGTCTGACCAGCTTACAAGACCACGCAGCCCGCTGCCCACGTTTAAGTTATGGGCAACAAATATAAGCGTATGCGCCTATTAGGCCTATGTACAATTCCTGGTCACGGCATGCACAGACTTGTACCGGCATGGGGCGTCTTGAAACTGAAATTTATTCCTTTTATACCCAGTCCATCAAAAGTACAAGAAATTTTCGTCACAAACTCTACGCGTTAACTCGCACTTCAGAGGTTATTCGTTCAAGTTCGTTGAAGAACAATCCGCTTTATAGGTTTGTCAGTTTTCTCTAATAAATCATGCAAGGGTAAGATTAAGTAAGCCTTAGAAGGGTTACTTTACTTAGTCTACCTGCCTACTATATAAGGATTGGAAAGTTGACCATTAACCGTGCGTATACAATGATTTCTCACTGTGTCATTTCTATTTTTAGCCTGGACTGATAATATAAAGTCTTGGACTGATGTGGTATTCGATCAGTAATTATTGGAGTAGTCGAGGGTGAAGCGCATGGAACTAAATGGTCCGTGGTGCAGCCAATCTTCGGCAAATGGAGACAAGGCAATACTTAAGTCATTGCATTGGCTTCCTCTTCAGCAGAAGATCTGCTTCATTTTGTGACTAGTGGTTTATAATACACTTAACTCTGGATGACAGCATTTTATAAGATCAGTCCTTATTCCTCAGATTTCTTATTGTTGAACTAGGAAATCTCATTGCTTAGTTTTTTTATGCCAGTGGGTAGAACTGCTTGGTGAACGGGGCTTTTCGGCGGTTGTTTCCCCAATGATAAGTCAAATTGATGAAGGGTATATACGATGAATCCTCAGCGTAGGGCTACGGGAGTGAATTAGAACAGAAAAGTAGGCTTAAATGTGCTGAGTGAACTGGGGTACTTTGTTTCCTGAACATAATAACATAAAACATTTGAAGTTTTCTTCTTACTCTCCTTAAAGCTGTTCTTTTCATCCGTGCTGGAGTCAGAAGCGCTCCTGAGTAACATTGAAGGGGCACCAAATAAATCTTCGTAATGAATGAATGGATGAATATAGAAAGGAGAGCTTGTAAATAGGTTTAGACGGCGGGTCATCATTCAAACAGCACGATATAGACTATGGTGTACAGTGATGGACATCATGGACGGTTTGGCCCCCAATGACAGGTAAAATTTATTACCGGCATATTCTATGTCCGGTCCCGATCAGGGTTACGATGAGTAGCTGAGAGCATAAAGGTATGGGTAGGGGCTGAAAAGGGGAATATTTGCACATAAATCTATATGTAAATTGACATAGACACGTAGACGGCCAAGACGTGTATACATGGTGACATGAATGATCAACGGACTGGAAATTTGAGATTAAAATCCTGTCTGACATTTTGACACTTCAACGAACTATGCTGCAGATTATACATGTAGGATAGGACAGCGGTATTCAGACTTGATTCTATTGTGCCACCACTGTCTTGATTTGAGAAAGACACTTTTTGATTGCCTTTCTGAACTTCCAGCACATAATCATCTTTCAGAATTCCATGAGAATCAAGTAGCCTAGGCCTACTCAACATAGGCTACATCGCCACATAGAACTCGCATGGCTCGAGTAAAAGGCAGACCCAAAAGAACCAACGGTTCCGCTTTCAGGCCACCCTGCATCGTGATGTCCGAATTGTCATTTGACTCATTGGAATAAGCAGATTTACTAGATTTGGTGTTTCGATCCATTTAATAAAGAGTCATTGATTACAGATAATATGCCAGAAACAACGATGTTGAAGAAGCGGCGACCTTCGTTGGCGCCTTCTTCGGAAGAGACGTCAACAACGAGAGGAAGAGAGGAGAGTAAAATGATGATGGCAACGCTGAAGGAAGAAGAAGCACCCAGCACCAGCAGCAACAACATCAGCGACAGGAAGACGACGGGAGCTAAATCTGCCGTCGGAGTGAAGTCAGAGACACGGAAGGACACGACCACCGTTGCCTGTTCGGCACTGCAATCTGGAGATCAAGTGATACAGAATACCTACCGATTGCACCCACAAGCACCTGTATGCCATGTCCTCGTCGGAAAGATAACCGAGGAAGTCTTATCGGAACTGCTTGAAGGCGTTCAATACGCTGCCGACAAAGCAGATCAACTGACCAAGGACGTCACTTCGATACTGACCAACCGACTGAAGTCCGTCGTTGACCTCAAGTTCCCCAGGTATCGCGTTGTCGTCCAGGTATCTGTAGGAAACACGAGTGACCGTCCGAGTATAAGCGTTGCCAGTCTCTGTCTGTGGGACAAGGAGACGGACACATTCGCCACGGCCACCTACACCAATTCCAGTATGTACGCCGTCGCTCTGATTTTCGTCATCTATTTGGAATAGCAACGAATCTTCGGAGGTCCATCCATGGGAAAGTCACGAGTCGTTCAGACGCCGACTTCGTACGCAGAATATGCGTGCCTTATAAATCGTTTTATTATAGCGACTTTACTGTAGGCCTATTATCATTTAATTTCATATATTAACATTATATTATAATCACAGGTGCCTATAAATAGAATAATTTCACTTTTTGAAACTGTATCAGCGTTTTTGCCGATACAAGATTTAACAAACCAAATCTGTTGGCACCACTCAAAAAGCAAAATCCAAACCAAAACAAATTTAAAACAAGAAGGAAACCCCCTGTCGCCGCAAAAATTCTCGCCTGACTAATCATTTTCAAACCCTCCCCAGCCCACCCGTCGCCAAAAAATTCTTACTTGTCCCTCTGAAAAAAGCTGAATGACGTCCCTGGTATATATAGGCCTACGTAAAGCGTAAAAGACCGCCACAAATGTAGTCACTAAGTCAGTTACACCTTTATTACTACAAAACAATCCCATCATTCCATGATGCTGAAGGTGATTCGTCAGCGATGTGGCCTATACTTGAAGAATGGTCACGAACTGTTAATTGCATTGAAGACAGCTGTTGATTTTGTCGAGATCTTCGAATTTTTTATTAACTACTCTTGTCTTCGTAGAATCCGTGGGTCGAAGTCCCGTGACTCCTGTAGGTGTCAACTGCACGACGGAATGACCACGTCACTGTAAGTAGGGGCGGCGAACCATGCAGGGGCTTCGAGGGGACAAATCCTCCCACCTTTTAATACAGAGAGGGGACAATTTATACGTGTGTCCCCCACATTTCCCACTCCTCTCATTTGTTGTCCCCCCACCTGTCAAGCGAGATCGCGGCTGTAGGGGACACTTTGGAAGACGTCGTAACACTGGCATGTTGAACGAAAGAAAACAGAGGTCATCAAGAGGCATCCTCCGAACCTCGTAATATATGTAGCTCACTATTGCTGCTGGTTTTGGACATAGAACGAAAGCAAGCAGTTGTCCTATGCAATTCGAACTCTTGCTTTCACATCTTCGGTCCTACGCTTCTCCGTTGGTCTTCCTCGTCGTCCCAACCCATCCGTTGCCAGAGGCGTAACTAGGGGGCAGTCCCCGGGCAGGGGGGACATGTGTTCCCGGGCCCACATTGAGGGGGCGACAAAATGAGGATTGAAACTATTAATGTTTTTTTATTTTTATGCAAACTAATTTATCTGGAAAATGTTAGTAAGATTTAATTTTGGCGCCCCAAAATATCCTCATTATAAACAGGTCGTCAAGCATGATTTTGACACCCCTGGACACCTCTGGCAGTGATCACAAAAGCCCCGTAAGGGGCGACATAATATTCATGACAACATGACATCTACAAAATTCTACATGTATAATGTTAGGCCTAACCAGACGTCGTTTTCTTATAAGATCATATTGATCGGTTACAGCTCAAGTGCAATATTATATTTCATGTATTTAAAGCGGAATATGTCATGGTCTTGAAATAATATAGACACACACATTTGGCATAGTAATTACTAGGCCTAATCTGAGTATGGAAAACTCAGAGATTTGTTCACACTATTTATTAGGCCAACCAACATCATCTGTCCCAAACTCCCCTATCACCATCACCTTTGGCTTTCCATTCTAAACTTAGTCTCACCTTTTCAAGAACTCTTACCCAGACTCCTAACTTGATATTTCACTGTCAATCTTCGATCAAAACGACCCATTCCCTAACAGCCACTCTGCCTCCGCTGATCTTCTTGAAACCAGACTCTGGCCTCCCGCGGACTATCCTTTGGACTTCCCTCTGATTCGAGGAACTTGGTCTCTAATTTGGCCTCTAACTAATTGGCTCGTGAATAAGCTGGTGCCCTTCCCATGGCTTTCAAGTGCCCCCTAAGAAGTTTGGAGTTAACGATTACGGTTTAAATGCAAAAGATTTAAAATAATAAGTCTGCAGTTTAGTGTTATTTGACATACATGTAGTATAAATTATAGTTTTGATATTTTTGGTTATTTTAACTTATGCGAAAAAATAACAACCAGTAATATGATTATTATTTTGTGAGGCACAGCGGCAAGCAAATTAAGAATTTGTAAATTTGAATGTTTAACTATTTACCCTATCTTGCAGTACGCTTATATTGTATTTTTAATTTGTATACGGTATAATTATAATAGGCTTATTATAATTAACCCGGCATTGGCCTGAAGTGCATTTTGCACCATGAGATTACAGGCCATGCCATCTTCGATTTGTTTTCATTTTTAGAAAAAGGACGCCAATTCTGTTGTTTGTCCCCAGGCGCAAAATACCCTAGCAACGCCTCTGTCCGTTGCTCTGTATTTCTTTCGTATGCTTTCTCTATGAACTGAGTATCTGCACCCATCCGCTCTACCCTCGCGGATGCTTGTGGAGGCGGTAATTCCTCCCAAGTTAACCGTTTTTCAGGGTTCCCGATGAACCTATCCGTAGCGCCCAAGAATTTACTTCGTGAACCCAAAGCTTTCAGTGGCGAGCATTCCACTACTCAGCAGTTGACACCCCTCACCACAGTGAGGTGTGAGTAGGGTTTGAAATATATAATTATATATCTAAATGTAGGCCTATCATCAATTTTCATTCCAGAAGGTTTAAAATAATAAATCTGTCTATCATTTTGAATTCAAATCAACGTTCGGGCCATATCAGACATCAGATCAAATTTCGTGCGTGACCCAGTTTCTGGTAGACGGTGCCGCTCATAAATCTCAGTTGAAACACTTAAGCTACTAAAAATTATCGACCCTGACGAGACTCGAACTCGCAATCTTCTGATCCGAAGTCAGACGCCTTATCCATTAGGCCACAGGGCCATCATGGAATCAAGGCGTTTTCCCTTTTATCTATTCTAATTGCAATCAGGCACACGCAAAGCATAACCACAACAAAAGATTTTCTTCAGTTTTACAAACGCTGTGTTCGCCAATTGCTTAAATGTAAACAGAAGTGTTAAACAGAAACGCTGACCCAACGAGTCATTCGATATTGCTAGGCGATAACTAGGTCATCCGATGTACCTATCTCAACTTTCAAGCCGTGTGTCAAATTATGTTAAATTACTACTTTATTTAATGGAATAAATAAACTAACTAAGAATTCAACACCTGCTGTCGCTCAGCTTGATCCGAAACTTAAAAACTGCTGGAACGTTGAACCGATAACATACAACTGGTTTGGCCACGACTGCCACGTGGCGAGCAATGGCTTCATTCTGCCATCTAGTGAATGATGCGCCTATTTATAAACAGCGTTCACATTTTAACCCTTTAGCCTATAATAGATCTGAGTTGAAATTTTCAATGTACAGTTTGAATAACTTACGATAGAGTTTCCATGTCTAAATATATTGGCATCATCACTAAAGGTTGTTTTTCATCTGCAACGAATGCGTCAGATCAAACGCAGGGCATTTGCCAATCTTTCCTTAGCCGATTCACGGAGAAAACTCGGATCCTACGCCGAAGGTAACCTGGCCGCAGCCAACTGTCACCACGTATAACTTACTCCGCTCAGTGCGGTGTGTTAGTTTGTTTAATAAATGAAGTTGATATAATTATAAACTTACACCTGTTTGATTCAGGCTAGACTAGTATAGGCCTACTATTACTTCTTCACGAATTCGTCGACATCTTTCTCCTTGTCCTTATAAGTAAGTAAGTAAACATTTTCTTTAATATGAAAGCCAGCAATCGCACGGCATGTAGGCTACAACCACGTGCACACATCTAACACACACACTGCGCAAATAAGAAAAGCTTAGAAGAATTTAGTTAGTGACAGAAGATGAATCTCATAAGCGATTCATACTCCTATATAATTATTTTTACATTACATTATATTAAATTCACAGCGGGTGAAGTCATACACCCGAGGGACGACCCTTTGTGAGCACGTTGGCGCAGATGGTAATATAGTCATCTCCGACGAACATAATTATATATATAGGCCTAGGCCTGTATTGTCAATTATGCCTATCCTAATTCCGTCGCAGAAGAAGTTCAACATTGTCATTCTGAACAGCGGAGAAGATTTGTACTTGTCTAATCCAGCCAACTTTAGACCTAGGAAGCCCTATCACGAACGTTTCCTTTCTGTTTAAAGTTATCGAGAAGATAGTTGCTTTCCAACTAACTGCTTATCTTTAATTCTAGATAGGAACAATTTGCTCCCAATTTCTCAATCTCGTCTTCGTAATATCGATGGGCTATTGATAGGTCACAGGTCACCCACTTAGCACTCGTTGTTCTATATCAGCGAGGCGTTTGAGGCCGTCGATCACGATATCATTTTAAGTCGGCTTTTCTACCTCGTTTGGCAATTCTGGAGACCTTCTGAAATGGCTTGATTCTTTCCTTCGTGAACTTCAGCCTATATTCTATTCTGTAGGCCCTAGTCTACGAGTCAAACAGGACTCATTGGACATTGGGCTTGTGCCCGTTTGTCCTGCCTCAGGGTTATGTACAGGGCCCTCTTCTATACAGAGGCGCGTTTACACAAAACGGGGCCCTGGGTGCAAACATTTTGAGGCCCTCTGAATTCATAAACGGAGTCTAAGGAGCCGTCTATAAATGACGTCACGCACCCATTGGAGGAGTCATACATCTATGACGATTTGTGACGAAGGAGAGGGAGTCTGAGATATGTAACGCGACTAACCACTAACGTCACGTCATCACCTCAATTATCGAAATACGTAACTTAATTTATTTAGAAATTCCATTTAATTAAACAGTGAGCCAGCTTCTGGAGGCGAAGAGACTCAAAACACGCAGCCTTTGCTCTTACTAAAATAGCTAACCGAGCCGATTGATATTGACATTAACAAGGCAATTATGAATTACCACACTACACTTGTGATGTGAATGCTTAGCTGCAAAAATAGAGAATATAAATTATATTATTAAATTTAAAATATTTCAGGCGTGAGACATGTTATTTGTGTGAAAGTTTTCGTTTATTCGGGGGTCCCTCACCGTCCTTGAGATATTATTTTGTGTGATATTTTTTCATTCATTTGAGGCCTCTGAGACGTTACTTTGTATTTATGTTTTCATCACTTGGGGTCCCCTGAGTTGTTATTTTGTATGAAATGTTTCCATTCATTTCGCCCCCTCTGAGATGTCATGTTGTCTGAGACGTTATTTTGTAGTTAATGTTTTCATTCGTTTGTGGGCTCCCTGAGATGTTATTTTGTAGGTAATGTTTTCATTCATCTTGGACCGCCGCCTTCGAGATGTTATTTTGTATGAAATGTTTTCATTCATTTGGGACCCAAGACGTTATTCACATTAACTCACATTTGTTTTTAATGTTTTCATTATTTAGGGGCACCCTGAGATTTGGGCGCCAATCTTATGCCAATCGCTTAAATCTAATGCTCACTAAACACTATTTATCCGTTCCTTTGTTGTTTCCAGTCTGGATTATTTCAGCGCCCTCTGCGACGTCTACGTGGGTCTCACGGCTCGGGTTCGTTTTTGCGATCGGATCTTACGAACGGCTCTACCCGCAGCGTCCAGATATCAGATCTTGTATGGGCAGAGATATCTTATGGAGCACCGTGCCTTTCCCGCCGCTAGCCGTTTAATCTGGAATTGGCTCCTTATGGCACTAAGCTTATAATGCCTAGTCCTTGAGGACTCATTCCATTGTAACATAACGACTGCCTGCACGTCCTCTTTTGTCGGAGCTGGCTCGGGATCGCTTCCGAATAGATAATCTTGAAGAGGCGTATTATAGGTCTACAAATCAATTAGATAAATTAGTGAATCTCCAGAGCTAGCCGCGTGCAGCTACATGGTTGGCCTAGACGGAACACAGAGCTCCATGGCGTATAGCATCTTTTGCTCATAGGCTAATGCAGTGTTGGGCACGAGACCAAAACCCCGAGACCAAAGAGACCAAGACCGAGTGGTCCAAGACCAAGACCGGGTGGTCCGAGACCAAGACCAAGACCGAGGGTCCGAGACCAAGACCAAGACCGATGCTCTATTTGATAAACAATTCAATTTATTAAGACGCTAAAACGGAACAACACGCATAAAACATTAATTTTATTGCTGAAGAATACTAATCTTAATAATGGTCCAGAAAACAGTTTTACCGGTCAGTCTGAACTTTTGTGGGCTTAGCCCGTGGCTTCGGCCTGAGAATATCACACTATAAATTACTTATAGCAGGGGTCTATACGATAGGTTCTAAATAAGACACATGAACAAGTAGATTAACGTTCCGTTTGAATGGTGTAGGCCTACTTGTACTCGGAATTGTAGATTAACAGTATCTACATAGTTATTAGATTGTTCCAAAACCTTGACATTTGTGAAATCAAATTTTGAAATGGCTGGTTCGGTTGCAAATGCATTTTTGCCCATAGTAACATGTATATATAGATGGTCAGCACGTAATAAATCGATCACAAGCGCGTAGAGCATGAACAACCGGTGTCTCTAATAATCCAAAATAACCAACAAATATCAAAGAAATTGCTCTGATACCACAAATAAACAAGAACGCTGACCTAAGACGGACACCAATCCCAAGACCGTGCCTTCAAGACCAAGACTAAGACCGACGGTCCGAGACCAAGACCGCAGTTTTCCGTCTCGAGACCACATCCCTGGGCTAATGCAATATAGCTTGTGCAAACGGAAACCTGGGCGACGATTAGTAGAAAGGATAGTAGGGCCCATCCATATATTACGGACGCCAAAAAATCATATTTTCGGACCTCCTCCCTCTGTTGCACCGCGTACATTTTGTGGACCCTCCCCATGCGTACGTGCAACAGATTATCTGAGGTCTACCCCCGCCCTTTCAAAGGTTAAGTAGCTAAACCACATCCATATAAGACATTGATTGATTTTACCATGGCAAGGCCTACCTATTTTTATTAAGCATCATATTTCACAACTGAAATTTGTTAACAAAATACTGGCAACAATTACATTTTAAACAGTTTTTACGCTATACACAAAATTGACTAATCGTAATTGTAGTCTCCAAATTTCTAAAGCACTACTTGAAAGCCAAGCGCAGAGCACCAGCTTATTCACGATCGCTGCATCAAATCAGAGGGTTTGTCCAAAGGATAGTCCGTGGGAGTGCATAGTCCGGTTTCCGATTAATCAGCTATAAATATAGTCCGTGATGATTGGGGTTTCAGTTCTGATTTAAAAATTCCATAATGTGGACGTCATAATTAAACAGTTACATTTCCATACGTACACATTTTTAGAGACCCCTCCCACCCGCCATCCGCACCCGAAGGAAAATCGCCGAAATTCGAACAAACTTCCCTCCTTGCGTACGTGGATGGGTCCTAAGCGTTACGATAAGCCAGTGAATAAGGGTCGAATGAGGGTCACTGTTGGATGGATTGCACTGTCTGATATATGATCCTAGTCTTGTGCTTGATGCAGGGATATGTCCCACTGCAACCTATAGCTACATGTAATTCATCACAAGTTCACATAGTTCTAGTCATTAATTTGAAGTAATATATTGCAGCCATAGCGTTTCCATTCAGCTCACATCACCACATACAAAAATACACAATTTTTCTGAAACACCAAATTTGTAGAAGCCGAAATCGTACACATAGACCAACTACGGTTTAATGGCAATTCATGCAGAATTTGAATAATCAGCAGTTGGTGTTTTATATCCCATCACTAGGTTAACACTTACCTAAATATGAAAAACGTCATTTAAAGCAACAAACTTTTATACAAAAAATATTAATGTTTTACTATCAAAATTGCACATTACTAGATATCATGAGCATACAAAAGGCCCATAGTTAACGTGCTAAGACGTTAAGACAAGCATTTACTTTTATGCTAACCTTGAGAAGCCAAGAGCACAGAGCTAGCTGCTGCATATTCCTAGAGGGCTAGCCGTCTGTCCTTTATTGCTTATATAACCTCAGGTGGCTAGTGGATGCTCTTGCTGAGAGGTGCCTCACTTGTTTGCACCACTCAGGAATACACTGTGAAGTTTTCTGTTCCATTCTCGAGTCAACCGGATAGACAATCATTGCACTCTACTGTTCATGAGGATATGCAGGCACCCTGCATCCACATAACTGATCCCAGTTACATTGGACCAACACTCTTCGGACAGTCTTTTATTGCACATTGAACCTAATATACCGCTTTATTCTACGCTGCTGAACGTAAAATTTCTGCCAATACTCGACAATGCATATGCACAGATTTACAAGTATAGTCTTCATGTGTGCTGTTGCTTTTCTTTGAACACATGCGCATATTATAGGCTATATTATGAACATACATACTAATATTACTACATAATTAAGGAAGTTCGTTAGCAAATGCATATGTGAATCTCAAGGTATCTATTTCGTGATGGAGAACAGAACTCTGACTTCATTTTTGACAGATGCACTACTCTAAAATACAAATAACTAAATAGTCACTAATAAACGTTGAATGTTACAAAGATCAACATCATACTATGAAGCATGGTCTTCAACCAGTAACTTTTACAGGATTAACATTACATTTCTGCTCATATTTTGAAGCCAGGCAATGCATCAGAAGAGGCAGCATATTGTACAGTATTGGCATCTGTTGAACTGTCTAACATACTACCTCAGCTGGTCACATTACTTTTACATTAACCCAGATTTGGTTAATCCAAAAGCATAAAAATATCCAGCAGCGGACACATTCAGACAGTTGCCAGTGCTTTACATTATTTTTGGTGTGTTCATGATAGTGAATGAAAGAACTCCTGACACTAAACCAAGGAGTTATTAAGACTACTGAAAACTGAATAAAACAGTGCTAAAAGCAATACCATCTCTGTTTAGCTAATATATATATATATATATATATATAGAAAGGGATGTCTACTCTGTGGTAGACCTGTTGTATTTTGTAAGAAATCAGTGAATGAAAAGGAGGAACATAAACTACAGAGTGAAAGAAGTACATAACTGTGCGACTCAACAATTGGGAAAAACAAAGATCTTCTCAAACAAAGAGCCAAATGACAATGTAAGATAGTATAATCATAACCAGACATTGTAACATAGTTTACTTTCACAGCTTCAAAGAGTTGGCAGTCAATACAATTTGACTATTGCATGACAAAGGCTCACTTATAAAATTTACAGCTTACAGAAATTTTGATTTTCTGTTATATCCCTTAAACTTTAAAATACCCCTCCCAAGGCCTTCGTGTACCCTGAATTTACTTATTCGCTTTGTTTGTTTTTTATTTCAGCAGCTGAAACTTCTTTACTTATACTTATTATTTAAAGGATAGAATCATTAATCACAAACAATCACTGTGCAGCTGCCATCCAAGATACAGATGATATTCTGCAGTGGCAGTTGGTAGTTAGTAGGGGAAGGGGATCTAAAGAATGAAATAGCATAAATGAAAGTGCATACTTAGAATGCAGGAGCATAACACAAGTACAAGTAGCAACTGTCTGAGTGGGACAGGATCAATGGTAAACTCTGGAGCCTAGTGATCTTAACTTTGTTGTTGATGAGTCTGGTCAGATGATAGAGCCAACAGTTGCAGAGACCGGTCATACCAAACTTGAGAATATAATATATTACTCCAACACAAGTCTGGTATTACGGGTTTCAGCCAACTGGGCTTCATTCCATTTCCACTGTATTCCAATCTGGAACACGGTAGGGTATACAACCTCATCCAGCAGATCTTGCTTTGTCCACTTTCTTTGAGCTGCTGAAATAAAGAACAAACAAAGACTTATTAAATAAATGCATATATCTATAAGCAACTGTAACTGTGTACAGCATATTTTGTACCATAAATGTTATATGCATCAAATCCTAAATTCAGGTATATAAATATTGCATCTGACATGCAATCTGGCTTCACCTCGAGTTCAGCCTTTGTCACTTTAGAGAATTTGTTTGTCCTAGTTGAGCATGGAATAATCGCCATGAAACCTGAAGAACTTTATAAATTGATAATTTTTCCAGTTGTATGCTAGCATGGGATTCAACTAGCATGGTGTCATTCCACACATTATACCCATATAGACCTATATATATATATATATATATATATATATATATATATATATATATATATATATATATATATATCACCCCAAAAGTACACAATTATTTGCTATAAAGACTACAGAGTTTTGAAAGTATTAATCCACAATTAAGAAGTAAATATTGTCACAGAACTGAGCTAAGCATGAACATAATATGTATGGCTGTACAGGCTAAACAATTTTATCTACACCTCTGACTAAGAATAGCACATTATCTCTCAATTATGCATTAGATTACAACAGGACTCCTCCAGTAGATAGAACTGTGCTACTTTACTTTGAAGAGACCAGCTGTTGATGTCAATAAAACTAGATGTGTGATTCAATTTATATGTGGGCACTCATTCTAGGCATGTGCACTTTAGTGGCATAAATTCCATATTATTCCTCTAATCGGCTGAATTGTTGGGTACGAGTCAGGCACATTGAGAACAGAAATAAAGTGCCAAAAATATACTAAGCTTCTAGCAGAGCTGCTGGGCCAAAACTAGTGATAGTAGCCTATATTGCTTGAGTGAGACGTGCACACTAGACTGGGTTTTGTTGCCTGTATTGCTTCATTTCTATAAGCTTGCAATCAATACGAGACAGCCTTGACAGAGGAGCTAATTGATTTCCAAGTGGTTTGATTACGATTTAGTAAAATCTTTAAATGTTTCCAATGAGATTAAGAGTTCACTTTAAATACAGGCAGATAAACCTATTTCAGTTTTTTTTTCAGTGCTGAACCTACTTTCATGGCTGCTACTTTCAAAATTAATTTACATACTAATTTAAGCATGTTTAAATTTCTATTATCGATGCTTAGAACAATGACACAATGCAAAGGTCATTCTGATATTCAGAGCACAGAAAGATTTCTGAAGGCAGAGTAGCAGCATTAATGCCAATCATGTCTGATGCCTAGCCTGTCAGTGGTATCCAAGACAGGAGAAAGCTCAAGATGTAGCTGGTCATTGGCCGCCAACTGACCATTGAACTGACCAGCAATAGCAGACCATAAGTGGGTGTGGCAGGATGGCTGACATGCATGTCAATCAAATAATGTACAGCCCCCAATGCACTGTCTGTTCAGGCGCTTCAAGATATTGAATTCTAACTAAAAGAGCATAGGGACTGTGAGAATAATTTTTAGTAATAATCAACAAAATGGACCTGACTTCCACTGTGGACTTTAAAATTATGTTTTTCTAGTAAATTATAAACAAAACAAACAAAACAAAGTTTAGCAAAAAATTCAAAGACCTTAAAAATTGCAACTACTTGTATTTGTGTTTACAACATTTGCAAAGGTGAATACTTTCCGAATATAGTGTCGAAACTGTGATTAATCATTTGCCCAATGTGAATAACTGAGGTGACTTCTTGCTCACCTCAATTAAAAACATTTACACAAAAAGAAATTAGCAGCCATTCTGTGAGGTCATCTGCATGACCATAAGAATGAACTTGATTTGCAACAGGTCAGAGAATTGTATTGTCACCCAAAAGGGTAATATTTTGCCTTCGATAAACAAAAGGAAATGAACCTAATGATGAAATGAAAAACAATGTTCAGCATTGTACTTCCAACAAATAACTGCAGTGAATTACCTGTGCTTGAGCTCATTTACAATGTACTAATCAGACATGGTATACGACCTCAGAGACCCTTGACGAAACTCCTAAACTCAAGAGCATGTGTACATTGGTGTCTGGCTCACAGCAGACTGATTACATAAGAAACTATCTGGATCCTCATCATTGAACCTAGACAAATTGAATATGCCTATATTTGTTACGACCATGCAGGAAGGATAAAGCAGAGAAACTTAGAACCATTGATCACATGCAAAGGTCTTTAAACTTGAACCTAGAATTGTTATGTCATACATCTAACCATTAGAATAATATAAATTCAATTTTTATCCATATACAGTGTGTAGTTGTTTAAAGAAATTAAGTCAAAGCCTAAGTATAGAAAAGTCTATCACAGGGGTCCCCAACCAGGGCTGCACGCAACCTCACAGGGTGTGACATTATCATTTCAGAGGGAGTGATAAAAAAAAGAAATGCCCGGCTGGCAATTGTATGGCATTGTAAGGGGTTCAATCTGTAGTTTAAAAAACTAACTATTTCATCTATATCTGTCTTAAAACGTGATAATCCTCTTGTAGGGTAGGGGTGCGACCATTAGTAAAACAATTTTCAGGGTTGTTACCGTGGGCATAAACATTTTTTTGAACCTCTAGTCTATCATATTCTGCAAATATTTCACAATTATCAGAGACACAATCTAGAAATTGTCTACGGATGATCAGTTCAAAAATCATAAATAATACTCTTCTAAACCCTGATCTCCTACAAAAAATACAAGCAAGCATTATGAAAAGCAACAAATGAGAATTACAGTTAAGTATAACCATTAAACAATTCTGTCTTCTGAATTCACTCTACTTCAATGCTGCATGCATACGAGACAATGTTATAATAAGCTTCATAATCCAAAGTCTCATTTTGTTTACATGGCAGACAAATCTTAAGGCCTGTCATGTTGTCCTTAAACTTCTTAAATGATTTCACGGTACGGATGACATACATTTCCATAAAACAACTGTTTGAATAAATAGGCTGCACATTTGCTACCACCATAAATCATGAGTGCATTTATTTCAGAGTAAACAAATTATATAACCTTGTGACTTAAAACTATTCTTACAAAAATAACAACAAAATAAAAAATCTACCTTTTGGACATTTCCCCTCAATAATATATACACCCTTTAAAAAGTTTTGCTACAATTCCTTCTCTTCAAAACGTTTTCATATCATTAACTTATACATTGGTATTTAAATGATCTAGACTAGAGTAGCCTTATACTCCTCGCCAAATCAATTAAGTACCAGACATTAACCTGCTCCATTTCTTAATTTCACATAAAAATTTAGACCAATGCAATGTTATGCTAGTATACTTTACTTAGAATAACCTCTAAAACCGAAAATTGTGTGCCTAATCAATATTACACCCTAAGGTGCATAGTGTAACAAATTGCTGGTTATTACAAATTCTGTATTAATTGTAGTTCAAGAATTTGTCACTAGTTTTATTATTATCATCGAAATCAGTGCAGCAAAAAGTAATTTGTAGACCTTATAAATATTATTCAGATGAACAAAACCTGAAAGCAGTCACATTACTAATCATTTGCACACTAGCAATACATTTTGTAAGTACCCATTAGACTCATGTTGCACGTGGATCCAAATTTAAATAGGCTTATACATGTTGCAGTAGTAGCCATGCAGTATAGACAAATCACTCAACTGACATGTATTCTTGGCTCCTGTATCGCACACAAGCTAAGATTCAGTAAAAATTATAATTTAAGAATCTGCCCAATTTTTCAGTGAGTACCGTTGTTTGTGATAGACCTGTGACGCTTTGGCCATTTGATTCCTCAGAGGCCTTAAACCAGTCAAATAATAGAAAGCTGTTTTAACCAGAGCTAAAAAGAAACTAAAACATGTCATTAACCGAAATCTGACGTATAATAATAAATGCAGCACACTTACCACAGCGACCTTGTAACCTCCAGAAGAGTTTCTGTAGAGCCATAAGCCGTTTGCTCAGCTCGTGATTGGTCACCAAGGATGTGATGGGCTTGTCTTAAAGGAGAGCAGGGCACCAGCCCGACTAGACCAGTTGACCCAGTTAGCCGTACAAGGCCTTCTCTATGTTGACTTGCCTCAATGCAGTGCTCCATTTCTGCCTGTCTCACAGAAGATATGCACAGCAATCAATAACGTTATTAATAGCAATAATAATTCCCCTAGTAAGTGCACAGTCTACACACATCCATCTCAACTAATGTATTGCTCAGATTGTAAATGACACAAATACTAAATAATCTCCTTCAAACGGAGTAAGCTGTTGTGAATATGCTGTGAAGCAGTTGGGCAAAGCTAACCAAAATTATTTCTTAAGACTAGGATGAGGCAACATAGGTTAGTAATGTACGAGTTATTTCTGAGGCGCCTGCAGACTCTACCTAAAAAAATAAACATCCACCGCAAAGGTAATAAAATCGTTCAAATGGCAAGACAACCTTGTCATTAGATAACCTGATTTTACTGAGCAGTTTTGCTCACCAATCATAACTGGACTTGTCATAGCCAGCGAATACCAGTGGCAATTAGAATCATGTCAGACTATCTATCTCCTACACATGGCAAGCTTTCTACAGGCACCAGCTGCCAATTGAAGCAAGAGGAGGAGCTGATTGTGCAGCTGATAAATAGCAAAACAGGTAAACTGATATTCTCCTCAATTAACCTAAGATTGTTTAGGAACAGCCCTGCCTTAATGTGATGCCTGAAAGTTTGAGGGCACAAGGAATTATTTTTATTGTATTGTGTCCTGATGTGAGACAAAGAAATAGTCTACACCAGAAAAGATAGTAGGAATTATATATCAGTGGCAACAATCATTGAAAACTGGTCTGTAGAGACACAGAGAAAGATATTTCAGATTGCAGTGAGGGACAATTGCAGTCAACTAATTGGGGATCGCCTCTCTTATAAGTGACTACTCAAATTGTTAACAACTATACTATAGACATCATTGCTACCTGCATCACAAACCATCCTCAATAAAGTTATTACATTGCTGGAATCAAAATGTTATGCGTAATTATCTTTTAATGTGCCTTTATGAGTGACAAAAGTATAAAAAGGTGACAAAGACTTGTCAGCCAGTTTCTCTCCAACACTCAGACTCTTTATTTTAAATGTAAGAAAGTGTGTCATACACCTCAGACTTGCAAACCAGAAAGTATAAAATGCCTCTAAATGGCACTGTTAGGATCCATAGTATTTTAGAATTACCATAATTCTGCCACTGTATTTTAGTATTAAGATAATGATAATAATTATAATAATTTAATGATAATAATGATGCACCTGTTATTGGTATTTAAAAGTATGAATCCTTAAATGCAAAATTAGTTGGGATAACTATGAACCAATGGCTGGTCATCATTTACTACCAGCGGCAAATAAAATCGCATATGATAATGATAATAATGATAATGATAATAATGACAATAATTTAATGATAATAATCTGCACCTTTTATTGGCATTTAAAAGTATGAATCCTTAAATGCTAAATTAGTTGGGGCCACTATGAACCAATGGCTGGTCATCATTTACTACCAGCAGCAAATAAAACTGCAGACCATCTGTGGTCCCAAAGAATGCGGCTGTGTGGTCCAGTGTGGAGAAGGATTATGTCAGTGGATGAGGCCTAACTTTTCAGATAACAGCTTCTCATGTAATTTTTTTGTTCTTTTGGGATAACAATTACCTCAGTGGAGGGGAGAAAAACAATGAGTCATACTCATATCATATTGATTATCACATGATGAGTGTGAATGCACAATTGCACATGCATTAATGCATTAGTGTGATACAAAAAGCATTTAATTTTGTAATAGACATCGCATTGACATTTACATGTGGGACCATATCACATAAAGGATGAAGCTAAAGTGCTTCTAGTGATTGCTTCACAATGTAATTATTATTCATTTCTTAAATATTATAGAGCACAACAAAACCTAAATTTCAAAGCACTATAGGGTGCAAAATATAATATCCACTTAATTCAGGAGAGGAATCAAGCTGAATGACCACAACTTAATTCACAAATTATTTGGGACATTTTAGAACAATGCTATTTAAAAATCAGTAACAGGGGTCAATCTTTAAAGTCATTCTATCAGATTTCTATAATATATACTCAAGTTCAAATTCAATACCCTGGTGAAGCAATATGATCAGGATTCCTTTATTAAAACATAATATTAACCAATTGATCAATAAGGAGGCGTCATTATACTACACTACCCAGTTCGTATTGTACCAAGATGCTCAATACTGGTAATAATTTAATCAATTGTAAGTAATTTTATTTTCTTGCAGAAAACAGGCAGACCTTGTGGTTTGAAAGTGGAACAGTCTCTAATAAAGGTATTATATATATATATATATATATATATATATACATATATTATTACAACTTGAGTAATAGTTGATCAGAGGTCTTTTTAAAGAAAAATAGCTGTTGTAGGCCGGTAAACAATCTCAGATCCTGCTGCATGATGGGTGCCAGTAGATGGAAACGGAACTGGGTGCACGCTGGTGTGAAAATTCAAATTATTGCCTGGATATGTTTTTTATAAGTAGAATGGTTTTTTTTATACCAGGGACTCTGTGGCTTGCACTGAAAGTAGGTGTACGGCCGGTCTAGACATCAACAGCCTTGCTGCAGCTGTCTGGTTTGTTAGGCACCGTGGCGGCAGAGGCAGCTGCGAAATACAATCCAAGGGTATAGCTACATACATGGGGTTAGTCACTGTTAGAGCTGTGCTGTGACTCAAAATCCTGCCCTTTGAAACCAGACGGTAATAAGACACAAATAAATCAGGTGAACAGGCAAAATTAAACCTTACATCTACTAGGTGCCCAGTCAGTGCAATGCCTGGTTATCATTCAAGTAGACTGAGGCATGAAATGGATTCTATAACACTGGATTATTACACAAGATCTTCTTCATCTGAACGTAACCAGAACTTTAGATATCTGCTGCTCTTGCTTATTAAACAAACTACGACAAACTAGGATCGGCAAAGCAGGACGAAAAGGCTGAGACTTTTAAGCTTGTACAAGGTTTGTACACATGCATGTCATTGATGAATGATGATGAAATGATGGGAGTGATGTTGGTCTGCATGAATAATTGAAGACTGAATAACCTGCTATGTAGTTTAAAAAAATTCAAACATGGCTTTTATGAAAATGCAGTATATAGTCATGAAGCATTTAGTGCATATATGCTGATTTTAAATTTTACTACTAGAATTAAATACTTTGCCTTATATATCATGTCCAGCCAACAGGTGAACTGTTTCAGAGCAAATCAACCCAATTACTATTGCACATAGTCATTTGAAAGCAAATGAAATACTGATGGATATTGTCGGAATATTATGATAATATGGTGGTGTATAAGCCATTACATATATTGAAAACAATTAAAATCAGCACTATACTGCTACATGAGACAAGGTTTAGGCACGTGGGCTTTTTGAAGCCATTAGCCAGAAGATCCATAATCAAAACAGATGCAGTCAGGAACAGAAATTTTCAGAAGTATGTTGTAAACATGCCTGCATGCCTATTCATCTTTTCAAATGCTTGGCTTATGTGACCGCATACAGCTAAACTTACTTACTAACCTAAGTGTACTGACACAGAAGCCTGTGATTGAAAAGTGCACTCTTTGCTGGATCAATATCTTATGGTGTTGAGATGGTAACCACTGGCAACAGGTCACATGATGTCTAGACGGTAGACATGTATGCATAAAGCCATTGATCTAGACTCAACGACCATAGTGTAGATCTAGACCTGAACACCTGTAAGCTTACTAGTTTTCCTGCCAAGCCAGCAGGTTTCCTAATAGGCAAACATAATATTTAGCAGTGCAAAATGACTGTCCCCTCATAGTAACCAGATGCACAGGGCAGAAATTAAAATAAAATCCCAGTATTAATTTACCCTAAGAAAGATGCTACCTTACTCTGGAAAAGATACTATCTTACTCTGGCGATAATACTATCTTTTGAAATGTGTGCATTTTAACGAGCAAACGTCAAATTCCTAATTTGACAGATCATGGAATTCAATTGATAAGAAACCAACTGCATACAACTATAAAACAACTAATCCTAGGAATGGACAATTTATGATGTGCTACCTTTTTAAATCTGTGATCATTTGTCTTTGAATGCACATGACAAAATTGCTCAATGTTACATCTAGGCTAAATTTTTCTTCGCAAATCTTCGAGCATAATAAGGGTAACCATTTCATTCTTGATTACTTATACAAAATGAAGTAAGCAGCCATAACTCTAATCATAGTCTCCTACCAACTTCTACATAAAGTAACATTTCACTTCCATCATAACCGTCATCATAGTCATGCACATCTTACATGTTGTCTATCACTGTCTATCTATGTTAGACCAACCATCACTGACACCCATCGCAAGCAGCTTCAATCTAAGACAAGACCCCAAGGATCATTTTGTCTGGGCCTCAAACTTCATGGGGCATGATATGTTGTGCTGGTCAACGTAATACGATGCAAGAGGCTTTAAAATCTTAAACTGATCGGGGCCTCTCATAAATTGAACAGAAGCAGAGGCAAGAGACCTCTTTGACAGCCATGTACGCACAAAGCCTTTGATGAGATCATAAAATATGCTAAATAAGTGTATAGATCTAAGTACATAGATATAAAATTATACATTATTTATTCTTATTTCTTGCACAAGGTCAGCGAATCTGAATCTGAGGTCTGGAAGAATAAAATAAAATTAACTAACAGAATTAGAATCAAAACTGCATTTTGCAAAGCTTTAATATTCAACTAGAAAACGAATCTGGCAGCAGTATTTGAATCGGTAATGATGCCTCGAAAATGATTAATTAGTACCATGGTTACAGTTTTAAAATGCAGTTTTGATTCTAATTCTGTCAGTTAATTTAATTTTTAGTTAAATTTAACATTTTAACCCTGGATTTGATTCTACAAAAAGTTATGATTCACAGGTCCATAGGAAGAGTAGTATGTGCAAACAACTTGCTTAGGGTTATTAAGTCTGCTTAAGTGGCTAGAACCTACATTCATTGGATCATACACCCAGTGTGCAACCACAAGGCTACTGAGCCACACATATACAACACAGACACATAAGCATACAAATTTATATGGAATTGGCTCAGGCCTTTCAGGCACTATCTCTGCAAGCCTTGTATGAGTGCCTCTGACGAATTTCTCTTGAAGTGGTGCTATGTAATTTGTAATCACCATTAGCGTTCAACTTGACAATTTGTCAGAATTAAAATACTTAATAATTTTGGGTTATTGTGAACCTTTTGCTTTACATGTACTCATTGTACTGTCGAAAACATAGTTGCATCAGAAAACTAACATTATCTACCCTAAGTTAACTATGTTTATATTGCATTTCTTCTGTGAATGAGCACAGAATAATTTTTGACTCAAATTTTTTTTCTGCAGTTGCAATATATCCTTACATGAGGTGGTCTCAGGCTTGGGTAATCTGGTTTTTCATGGTGATTCCAGATTAACTTATAAATTGAAGGTTGAAATGTTGGGCACAACTTTTGTGAATCCCATATCTAAAATGTAGTGCTGACCTCGACCAACACTTGACCTCAGCTACCTGCCTTAAACCCCCATCAACCTTGAGGCACTATTATTACTTGCACCAAAACGTGAATCTGAGACTTTGTTAGTCACTCACCATTGAGAAAGAGTGAGTTGCAGCATTTCTTGAAGGAAGTAAGAGTTTGATGATCTGAGAACAATGTTGGTAGTCGGTTCCATACCTGAAGGGCAGCAACAAAAGATCACATGCTGAGGCAGGGAATGTAATATTTAGTGGTTGAAGGTAAGTAGTTGGCAACTGCAACAGAAAACTTGTGCAGTGGCGTTTTAACTGACTGGAAAGAAATGTATCATGCTGTGTTGCATTTTATGCTCGGATTTGATAATTATTGGACCATACTGATTACTGAGTTAGAATTTACACCAGAACTGACAAAAGAAGATTTAGAACACACTATGTTCCAATAATTATGGTTTCATCTAAAAAGTCTTGAACTAATTATTAAAGTCTCTCAACTGGAAGCTCAGTATGCTAATTTACTATGTTGCGATGCTACTAAAACTTTAATACAGAGAGCGCTTGCATGTGTCTGTTGCCTTTGAGGCAGGCACTTCGATTAAAGTCCTATCATGAAATCTACAGAAACAGCAGTAGCCTTCTAAGCTGGTAAACATGTCTGGGAAAAACTGAACAGAACCTCTTAGTTGCTGCTGCTAAGTGCTGCTGCCACAAATAGAGCAACATTGGCAAAATGCCAAGTATTATCTAACAAAGCTCAATAACCCCTGATGCAATATTTGCATTGTGTGACAGTGTGAAGCATCTGGATTTTTGTACTTGCATCTGATCACTCGTACTTTTTCAAGCTCTGGCTTAAGACTCTACACCAATCACAGTACTTAACTATTTTCTATTTGAGCTACAAAATACCAAAACGTTCATTTTCTGCAATGCCATCCTTGTTTTATAGTCTCTACTGGAACATATGTGGACATATTAGTGCCAGGTCTATCCTTTCATTCTATGCATGAGTTATATGGTAAATCTCACAATATTTCGAAGCTGAGACTGAATACAACCTAGGCTTGAAGATAGGCTATGGTACAAAACATTGACAAATTGATCGCTTCTATCTTTTTCTCAAAATTGAGGTTAAATTTAAATGCTTGCTGCATCAATATAATTTTTACTGTTTACTGTTTACATTGCTTATTAAACCAAAAGGACATTAGCCAAATCATTGTAAGTATGTAAGATAATAGCCAAAGGACATGCAAATGAAACACTTTAATAAAAGTATATGCAGGTATTGTTGTGAATTTTTTGGCAGTTAAAAAAATAATTCTCACTAAAATTAATATGTAATATGTGACATGGAGGGCAAGTGAAGGCACTGACACACCTCAAATTCAAAAGTTTGTCCTCGTGGACGAAGTGCATCAGAATAAGGTTAGGCCAACATAGGCTTTAACAATATAGAAGGTGATCAGTCATAATGAGCAGCCCTACTAGTATTGCCCAATCCATATACATGATGCTCAAATTTTGAGTTTCAACATACTAATCCAATTAAATGTTTATAATTTAAGTCTTGGCTAATGACAGCATAAATTGTCAGAATTTAGAGAAACATACACCAGAAACTGCGTCATTATTCGCACTCTGAAATAACTAATCCCGTCTGGATGAAGGAGACGCTTTTTTATCGCAGTGTTGTTAAACTGAAACTATTAAAAACAGACACCAAGGCCAACTTTCACCCCAAAATAACCGAAAACCAATGACCACTGCAAACCGATGCCTAGGTGTACAGCCCAGCTCGAATGCAATAATTATGCTATAAATCTACTCTATTAACCGTAAATGCCTTAATTTTCCTTTATCACTGGTTTTCTATCATAAGGATTGGCTCTTCGGCGAGAAATTATTATTACTAATGACACTATTGCTCTACAACAGGACAAAATTACCATAAATGCGATTTTACTACAGTTTATTGAGACAGACTCAAAAAGCTGCACGTATACTTGCCTCCGAGAAAGAACCTAATTCATTAGACGCCATCTTGAAACAAAGCGACCGTCCTCGGAACTATTTGCTGTCACCGTCATTCTTGATGACGTCGCCGGCTGAAAATTTACCAAGTAGATTAGTGCCATCCGACCTCCATCATGCAAATACTACATAGGCGGCGCCTACAAACCAGACGCTATAGCGAATTTTGACAACGGCTAGTTGATAGCATCAATTTACCTTTCTTAAGCTTAGCAAGTACATCTAACATGGATTGTGTAGATCATTAAAATGTCCTAAACAAGGCAGTAGCCTAACTCAAATTTCCAAAGCAAATGGCCTACTCGCATCATAATTCTGTAAGACATGCATAGGGCCTAATCTGGTGCTACACGGCAATTTCACCTGCGTCAAAGCGTAAATTTGCAGGTGATAATGCAATATCTGAGATAGACCATTGACGTCAGAACTGCCGCCGTCTGAAAACGGAATCGTTTTTCTGTCGAGTTAAATGGACCGCTGCCGTAGTACTAGCGGCGACCAGCGATGGCTCGTATTCGCTGCCAGACACCGAATCGATGATCTTCAAGGTGCGTGACTGATGGACCGCTCAACAGTACAGCCCTCTCTCTTGTGTGTTTGTAGTTCCGTACATCATGCAGCCGCAGTGCGGCGCCAACCATGCCAGTGCTGCTCCTTGTGTGTTTTCGCACATGGAGACCTCGGAATTCACTGCAGCGTAGAGACCAGGTCTTCCGCTTAGCAGCCGCAGCACCAAACCAATTGACTTGCTTGACCTCTGGTCTGAATGTATCATAGACGACTGTAACAGGAACCGACCGAGGTCCCAGTATAATGGCCAACTAAATGTTTTGTAGATAGGGTCAGAGTTCGTGGTGAAACCACCAGCACGCAACAGTCTATGATGTTGACAAAGAGGGAAGTTGCAGAGACAAGTTTGAAATTGGTGTGGATTATGCACAACTTGCACAAGCACGTAGGCCAAACCATGTTAATAATTCGTGCATGGCTAGATCGAACCTTTTCTTGATCCTGCAAACGATCTGTCAAACAACAGCCCATATTAACTTTGAATTTTATATAAAAATTCTTGAACGAATAGTCATGAATCGAATGCAAACTCACTTCTCATCAAGGTCAATAAATATCTGCCCCTTTTCAGCCTGCATATCTTAGGCTTTACTGAACAGAATCTGCACTTCTTATACTGTCCAAAATAACATCATATGCTCAATGGACAGGAGTTGGGTGACAGCACTTGTTCTTCTTGACCTGTCTAATGTTGTGGGTCATTATATTCTTCTTAATTCATCGTCTCAAGAACTGGTTTGACATTTCAAGTCCTACACTAAATTGGTTGAGTACTAATACTTGTCCACCTACTCAATCAGTGCATATAAATAGTAATTATTCATCTAATACTTTGTTGGCATGTGGTGTTCCACAGGGTTTCTGGTCTTGATCCTCTTTTATTCACATCGTAAGCCACATCATCTATAGGAACATTGCTGGATAATCATTCTCTGGGATATAATTTCTATGCTGGTGATATTAAATCTGCATTTGATAGTCTGTCATGTGACTCGTTTGCACAGCTGTTGTCTGCTGTATTGCACAACGTAGAGTCATAGATGACGGCCAATAAACTGCATCTTTGCCACTCCTCAGCAATTAAAAAAATTTGATCACTTAAGTCATTGAAACTGGCACAACTGGGTGACTCAATTGTTGAACTTACCCATTCTGCTTGTAACTTAAGCATTGCTTGTAATTCTACCATGTTTCTCAGTTCTAACTAGACTCAATGGGCATGTAAACAGTAATTGTAAGTCATCACATTATGTTCATTCATGACATACACAATAAGTGCCCATGTCTGCGGGATATTCCTAGCAAATGCATTGGTTTTCAGTCACCTAGAATATTGCAATTCACTTCTTCCTGATATCATCAATAAGTCAAACGTCCTGAAGCTGCCGAGAGTTCAAAACCCTTTGGCTAGAGTCACAGCAAATGCATCCAAATATGAACATTAGATCCCTTACTTAAATCTTTGATATTGGCTTCTTTCTCAGCAAAGAATTCGCTTCAAACTGGGGCTCATAGTTTAAAAACTGTGAACTCTGGCCAACCACAATATCTAAACGCAGTTCTTATTCACTAGACTTACCATTAAATATTCTTTTTTCGGCTGCTGGGCCTGCCTTTTTGATCTGTCTTCTTGTATCTGTGCACACTCTGCTCAGTAGCTTGTCATTTATTTTTTGGTCTCAGCCGTATAATGGTTACCTCTTTCAAATGACCTTACCCCCTCTCCATAGTTTGCCTCTCTGTCTTTGTCTAAACTGATCTGTCTTACAGACTGATCCTCTGGATATTTATATGAGTATGGCTTGAGTCTAGTGTGCCATCGGCAGTGTAGGACACAACCCCGCGGTCATGAGCCTTCCAGTACAAAAGCCCCTCCCCATTTTGCGTCGAACAATAGCCTTCCGGACAAAAGTTCCTCATAATGGAGAGGCCCAATGCAAATTATATGTGTCATCAATCAAACTTATGAATCATAATAACTATTTTTGTAAACTTCAAGTTGACAACCCGAGCATGATTACAAGTACAGTATGATCGGACGATGACAATTATCTAACTTCTATTGAAGCAAACTATATTTGCCATCAATTTTTATCCGACTTCTACGCAAAAATTATATTTCATCAATCCAGCATCAATTTAATCAAGGAAATAAACAAATAATTATCATGTCATACAGAAACAAACCGAGGCAATTATCCACGTAATTATGTTGACTCAATGGTGTCAATTTAATAATTTATCCAACAAATCAGACATCCCCTCCTGTCAATGGACAAGGTCGCTTCTGAATTTATATTCCTCTTGTTGGATGCATAAATATTGCATGTATAGTCAGTTAATGGATTCACTGACGAGTCTTTATTAAGCGCTAAAGGATAATTGGCAAATGATTACAGTTGGTTACTACTGTCAATGACACGCGTTATCATCACAAGGCCTTGTTGTTGGTTTGCAGGTATTGACCGTATTGGGCGGCTAGGCTAGCCTATGGCCTAACATTGGGGGCTTAATGTCCTATAGTCCTAGGGGGGCTTTGAGAGGGGATTTTTTTAATCGGGAGGGCCCTTATGCCCGGAGAGGCTTTTGTACAGGGGACTTGCGTCAGTTCCACGCTGTCGGTTAAAGCCTTGTGCGCTTTAGACTCCAGTGCAATAAAAAATTGCTTAATACAAATAAAATATATAATTTTTACAAATTTTCTCACATGTTTCACTTACATGTACTTTGCTACCTTCTGTCACATTGAAGAGGTTTTTAAAGTTATTACATCTCTGCATTGCAAAAGTTTCGTTCATCTGCTGATTCTCTAATTCAATGCCATGATTAAGAAACACCGTCTCGATTTAGATTATCCGTTTAAGTATCACCCAATATGATACCCAAGTTTAGTAATATTTCTAAACTGCTTGAATATGTAATACTGACAGTCTTCAACCACATGTGACACTGCTTTACCGTTTTAAACACACGCCTGTCAACTCACCAGTCATTGCATTCAGCAGAATCTGCTTGTAAAACCGCAATCCTCCATCTTAGAGCTCCGAGGAACAAACGACGTGCTCTTGCTGACAGATATGGCCGCCACTTATATTGCTGTTTCAATGCTCAGTGAAGTCTTGACTAGCGTTATTCAGTTCCTTATCACACCTCTTCACCTAGAATATCAAAAGGTGACGCTGGTGCAGAACATGGCAATACATTTTGCTTGTCCTACAGCAAACTTTCATCGGTCGATCTTCTGTCACAACTCTACTGGTTCTCTGGCTCACAGATTTTAGATTTAAAATGGATAGTAATTATCATCTATCAGCTTATTCATACTCAGCAACCTGCTCAAGCCAATTCATAATTGCACCATTTTTAGGCCTATGACTTTTACGCCTGTGACCGTATAGGCCTACAGTGATTACAGCCTCAGATAATGCACAAAGCACATCCATGGTTAACATAATTATTAAGCGAATACCGATACTTATGATTTAATAATAATAATATAACTCACATTTTTATCATCATCATCAGCAGCAGTAGCAGCATCAGCACAATTATTCTTATCATCATCATTGTGGTTATATTATCATAGTATGATTATAGTTATATTAAACAACAACTGCTGCTTTACTATACCGCTGACTATAACAGCCACTATTAAGCATACATTATCTAATAACGAAGCATCCATCAATCGATGGCGCTACAGCCATTTGTGTGCTAAGGATTTGCTCAACGTTCTGACGTATACAGAGTTACAGACCACCTCATGAGGGGAGGAGCACAAAGCAGCTCTAGCCAGTTGGTCAACGACCAATGTCATACACTTAACATTTCACTTGACTGCGCGTAGATATAGGGCCTTTGTGTACGCAGATAATAAATCCTTTAATTATTACATGTATAAAAAATATCAGTCTGCGCAGGTTGCGTCCGTCTGGGGTGGCAGATCATAGGCCAAGGTCTGTATTCCCACGCGCGGCCTTTTCAATGGCTAGGAGGCAGCATACGCTTAATTATGCTAACACGCCTCTAGGCCAAGGAAACATAGATGATAGATGTCAAGAGCATTCCTGGTTCACAGGACAGCGACGCCGCAGGCTCACTCTGGCGAGTACTTCCGTAACAAAGTATAGATTATACTAGCGGCTTATCAGAACGGGAGAATTACCGAGTATTATTTTTAACCATAGGGTATAAAGTCTATAAAATTTAATTCGTATAAATGCGAAAACGGACGGCACAAAACCGAGACGATTCTTAATAGGGAAACATGGAGACCATGAGAGCAAAGCAACCTTTGTATCCGAGTATACAGACTGCATGGGACGAACCAGTCTGTTACAGACAGTGTGCGCTGCAACCTCCTTTACACCATTTATTATGGCAGATGGCGAAGGTTCAACGAATGGCTGCATATTAATTGCATGCATTCCATTCACGAGAATAGGAGAGAAGAGAATGGGAGAAGATACGATAGGATGAAATAGAAATTGGACATGAGAGAATATATAGGATAGAAATTAGAAGAAGATCGGAGAAGAAATGTTTTATTGGGAGAGGAGAGAAGAGGAGGCAAGACATCAAACCCTGAGCTTAGGCTAAATGTACACACACACACACACACACACACACACACACACACACACACATACACACACACACACACACACGCATATAATCTTATTGTGTAAGCTACATACAGCACCATATCCCAAAGCCAAATATAGTTAAGATCATGTTATAACTTCTATGGAGTGGTTTTTGTGCATTGAAGGAATAGGACTACATACATGCGCCTTAAGAATGAACCTATAAATTTTATGGAAGCTCCAGCAATGTGTAAAAATTAGCATTCTTTGTTATCATCATTTAAGATATCCGAGACTATCCTACAGCCACGAACAATAGGATGACTTGTTTGCTTAATTCTATTGTTACATAATTTTAACAATATTACGATATCATAATATATGTAAACATGCTGAATATTTCGATAGAGATTTTACTTTAAAGGATCTGCTTTAACGCGGTTCAGAATTGCGATTTATCAGATGTAATGATGATCGACATTTATGCATGTGCAATGGAAACTGTTTTTTGCTATTCTCATGTTATTACTGAAGAAGAAAATATGATGATAACGACTACGATGATGATGATGATGATGAGGAGGATTAGAAAGATGAAGAGGAGGAAGAGAGATGATGATGATGAAGATATTGTTGATGATGATAATAATAGTGACGATGATGATGATGCTGATACTGCTGCTGCTAATGATGATGACGACGACGATGATATTGTTGAAAATGTTGAAAACAAAAGTGACGACGACGACGACGACAATGATGATAATGATGAAACGACGGTTGTCTATTTCAACATCATTATACGCTGCGCGCGCAGAATTGTTTTCACAATGAATACGTGATTCTGATGAAAGCGTTCTGAGCGTAGAAAAAAATCGACGTGCAAGAGCCCCACTAATTTTTTTCGCATCCATCGTGGACGGTCCCACTCCTTCCGTGGCAACCCCCTCCCAGGCGATGGACAAATGATCTATGACTGCTTTCATTCAATTGAACGGACAAAGTGTTAAGCTGTTGATTGTACAGCACAGGCAATGAAACTTTAACGAGGTCTAACGTTTCTAAAACACAGTATAAAGCGAGTTCATTGTATTATTTTAGTAATAATTCTGACTTAGCATCGCCCGCATGATTCACTAGCGAATCGATGCCATGTTAAGCACAGTAGTGAAGGGAGTGTATCTGTCTGATGCTAAAAGAAGCAGTAACCTAAGCAGAGGAAGAGGAAGGAAAGGAGGAAGAGGAAGAAGAGGAGGCGGAAGAGGAGGTGGAGGAAGAGGAGGTGGAGGAAGAGAGGAAAAGAGGAAGAGGAAGAAGATCCCTTTAAGCGAAGGGAGATGCGACCGTGGAATGGAGTGTTAGCGACTTCATTTTCTTAGCCTTTGCATATCAAGACTTGAGCCCAACCTCTCGGTTGACAAACCAACACCTTGTAACCAGATGATCACTCAACTCAATGACGAACGGTTTCAATCTTGTCTTCTTGTTAAAGTCTCATGTTCGGATTTCTGCTCGCAGGAAATACTTTTATAGATTAAGATTTATTTCATTTGTTTCACCAATGAAAGAGAGACAGTCGAATACTTCTCCGCTCTGCAGCTGATGGCGACTTCATTGGTCCACCTTCTAGAACTTCCATGGTCCAGCATTATAGTATTCTTGCTCTTGTCGGCTCATTCTCCCTTAACAAACTGTCTATAACAACTTGCCACATGAGCTGCTCAGCCTCAGCCTCTCTTTATGTGATGTATAGGTCTACTCTTTTCCTTCAGCGCTTGAGGACCATTTTGTTCGATCGTGATTTCACAGGTTACTTAGTTATTATGATGATTGATGATTCTCTCTTGAAGTCTCAATATATATGACTTTCAGTTACCATTACCATTGCCCATAGAGGCATAGCTTGCCTTTATAATACATGTAGCCAAGAAAATATAAGTAGTCAATAAACCAATAACCGAACATATATAATGGCATTATGAAGCAACCATATAAGACGTAGGTGTGATTTAAAACATAACACAGTTTGTGTCCTTCCACTATAGTATTAGTGTCCGTTATTAACAGACATTAATTTTCAACGACTATGGTTTCTCAGTAGATATATATTTAGAGTATACCGTACTTTGTCCATATTCCAAGTGCTTGAGGTGTGGTCTAAATCCCTAATTATAGCCCATGCGCGTCCGCTTGCTAATGACAGTATATGTCTATAGACTTCCATTTTAATTGCATATTATCCTTCCCAGTCTGTATATAAAAGTGAGAGCCAACTACACATATGACACATGTGCTGATGATTAGCCATATTGGTATTATGTGCTTACCTACATACAAGCCTCTTATTGCCTGCGTCTAGGCCATCTACTATACGCATGCTTCCAAGGTCTGCGGTGTATACATCCGTTTAGGAGCAAACCATATAACTGTATTTGATATCAGCCACTATATATATCGTATATCTCTACAAACAAAAGCAAACATACGAAACAAATGTATACATAACAATAATAATAACAATAACAATTAAAATAATAATAACGACAATAACAACAACGACAATGATTACAATATTAATAATAAAAATAACAACGATTATAACAGACAATAAAAAATAATAAAAGCAATAATAAAACAGTAATAGGCAATAAAAGACAATGTACAATAACAACAACAACAATAACAGTAATAACAATAACAACAATAGCACAGCAAGAATAGTAGCAATAAGCAGTATTAATAATAATCATGATATTGTCCTTCATTGATTCAAACTGACACGACACTTGTACACCGTAAGATCACATGTCATTGTACGAACGGATGGTTACAAGATATTACAGGAGAGGAATTTAACTGTATGGCAGTCATGCAAGTCTTCATGTAACGTCCTACTGCTCATTTTACCGTTGATCCGTTGGTTTGACATCTATTCTTATAGTGGGACCCGTTCTGCACAGCAATTCATCCAATAGTGGTCAACACGATATTATAGCATAGGGGGTTGATGGTTGAACAGAGGCTTAGAAAATCATGTCGCTATAGCATTTCATAAGTGGTGGATCGAAGTGATGGATGTTGGGTGGGAGCTCAACGAGACCGTAGTAATACGTCAACCAGATATTTCGGGGCAAGACCCTGCTGTCTCTTTAAGATTAGAATGCCTCTCAGACTATAACTTGAGGAACTGCTGTTCCTCTTCTTCTTGAAAGTGGTATTGACGTGACCAACTGACTCTGTCTGTCTCTCTGTTTCTGTCTCTTTGTTTCTGTATCTCTGTTTCTCCCTCTATCTCTTTCACTCTCTCTCTCTCTCTTTCTCTCTGTCTGTCTCTGTCTGTCTGTCTGTCTGTCTGTCTCTCTCTGTATTTCTCTCTCACTGTCTCAGTGTTTCTCGCTCTCACTGTTTCTCTCTCACTGTCTCTGTGTTCCTCTCTATCTGTGTTTCGTTCTATCACTCCCTGTGTCTCTCCCTCCCCCATCGAATACAAGAGAGCATCAGACTAGATTAGAGCGTTGTTTGAAGAAGGCGTCAGTTATATTGGTGCCAAGAAGGCATTGAGCGTTTCTTGGAAGATGCAGTTGCCTTATATGAGCCGCTCAATCAGTTTGGACTGTGCTCCAATGGGTCCGCACAACATGGCAGTGGAGCCTTGCATTCCTCTATTTACTTTCAAATCCTCTTTAGACATTTTAGAATTTATAATTTTAGACAATTTATATAGCGCAGCGTTAAATCCGCACATGAATAACATGGAGTTACCGTAAACGTTAACAGATTAACAATACACTGCGGATTTCTCTTCTACAGTAAAAAAGTCTCTGAAGCCAACGAGAGTAATTATACTTGTCGGATTGAACATCTGGCGGGGCAGAAAGCCCCGTGGCATTAGGGGCAGTGCCTTCTGACGGTTAAGAGGTGGGGTCAGAGCCTAGGTCACGAGAAGGCATTGCCATTCGGGAACTGACCACATACAAAATAATGACCGATATATCTGATTCTATTCACCTCTCTCTCTCTCTCTCTCTCTCTCTCTCTCTCTCTCTCTCTCTCTCTCTCTCTCTCTCTCTCTCTCTCTCTCTCTCTCTCTCTCTCTCTCTCTCTCTCTCTCTCTCTCTCTCTCTCTGTTTGTCTGTGAGAGCAAAATAGAGATGTCACAATCACGCACATACATAGCCTAACATAGACAGAACGAGGTATATATAAACCAACCGAATGTGCCCGTTCGCAAGGTAGTTAACGCCCTGACTAGTAAAGCGAAAGCCAATTTCACCCGACATAAAAACCAAGTGTAATTTTAGCAAAAATCCTTCACCCCTCTCCACCAATATGCACCAACTTACGCTGGCACAGAATCGTTAAGTAAAGCCTTGTGAAATGTCAGCATGCATAAGACTGTGTCCAAATAAGGGATCAAAACACCCTGAGGGGCGCTAATCCTATAGCTTAAATCTGACTCCGAGCATTACATTAAGCCAGAGTCATTACACAGAAGACCGCCTGCACGAACTGGCCTCTGTAAACCAACGGCATAAACAGTAACAGTCAATAATATGTTTAGGTCCAAACGCATGTTTAGCTGAAGAGCTGTACTAACGCGCAGACAACCCTCTGAATAGACTTTTGAGTGGATTGGGTCTATGTATTTGAGCGTAATCAGCGTATACGTTTAGGTACGTGTGAGTTGGTCGCCTGTTTACGTCTATAGTTCTATGTATGCGTTTGTATACGTCTGTGTTTGCACGATTATATATGTCTGAGCAGGCAAAAGGAGGTCTGCACATACAAGAGCTGGTTATACAGTCATGCATTTTGACTTATGCTTAAGGGAATAAGTAGGTCCGATGTCTATATAGGTCTGTGTTGTTACGCGTGTATGCGTGATGAGGATAGTGACCGCCTACATGTATTCGTGGGTATACGTCTGGTTACACCTTTTTGTAATACGTATCCTTCAGCGTGACTTATCTGCAGTGGATGCATGCATATGTCTATGTAAGACACTTAAGTCGCGATACTGTGTACCTCTCGAGACTCGTCGACGATTTTATTATGTCTGCAGCAAAAAATCCTTCGCGATTGAACCCATTGAATAACATTTTCATGTAAACTGCTGACCTAAAACAAGGTCGAGTGAGTGAAGCAAGCTCAAACTCACTCATGGCAGAAGGTAACCGCTGCACTTGGGGGTTTGAATACAAGCAAGTCGCACTTTTTCCGGACCAAAAGAAACTGTTTCCGCTCTATGATTTATAGCCTTATAGAATGGGTTGCCATGGACATCTAAAGATGATTAGCTTCGAAGCTCACAAGCTTTCTTTTTCTTAATAAACGAAGATACATTATTATTAAATTAAATTAATTAATTGCAGATCAATGAACTGATTTTTAATGGGTGCACAATACATTCAGTTTGTCAGTTCTGATTGTTATGTACTTTAACAAACTGAAATGGAAAATAATTTTTTTTAAATAAGTTCTATATTGACTCCTCTTTCAGTGGGCTCTTAGATACTTTGTGTTCAACATTTTAATTGCTTTCAATATTTCATTCCCGTCAGCATTCAGTAACTGCTGGGTCAAATAAAATGGGTGACAATTATAGCTGGATAAATTTGTCGAAGCAATAAACTCCGAGTGTAGACCTAAGTCCACGTGCTATATAAATAGTTTATCTCTATCAAGATAAACATTCTGCGCATGTCAGCGGCCACGCATGCACGTCGAATGTGCAGTTGCCTTCTGCTTCGTAATTCCTGGGGATTATTTTGTCTAAAAGCACGATAATTCCTCTGGCTTGAACGCATGGGGCATAATGGATGACCATATCTGAGTGTCTGAATAATTACTCTTCGATTCTGGAGCGAATTCTAAACGCTTAGGACGACGGTGTTTTTTTCTCCCTCTCATCTTGACCATCGCATTATAAACCTGCATGTGCATGGAGAGATGAGTTTCCCGATAATATTCGGTCAAGCCATGAATCTAAGGACCCACTTGAGCCTCTATATACGTACACCGTCTGCATCAATCCCATAATTTTTTTGGCGGAGGAGTGACCGATGACAATCTATCATTAGCCGACCAACAGAGGACGAATACCTAAACATTACACGTGAAACCGGCGACTCAAAGGATAGTCGGACGCGCGTTATCTACCACCAACGAGGCACGCTGCAGGGCATTTGATGTCATCGTGTTTCGCGGACGCTATGATATCGTTTGTAGTCGTTCCACAATATATCTTCGCAGCTTGCAATAGAAATTAGGAACATGACGTCATTTGTCAATTTGGAATAGAAATTCCTTGATTGGTATCCATGCGTGCACGTGAGTGGGTCATCATGCATATCAGAGGCGTAACAAGCGGGGGCAGGGGGCAGAGGGCACCTGCCCTCCGTTTCAAAACTTGGGGGCATGGCCCCCCAGTTTTAGTGCTCAGTGCCCCCCATGTGCTCCCCAAATCGGTTCTTTTTTATGCTTCTCCAATGGCTTTTTAAGATGACTTTTGTTAAGATAATTTGTGCCCCCATTTTTCAAATTTCTGGGGGGCAAAATTCAAGAAATAGGGGAGAAAATTTTTTTAAATAAATTATGACTCCCACTTTTCAAGACCTTGTTACATCTGTGATGCATATATATATATATTTATTTATATATATTTATTTATATTTATATATTATGGTGACTCTACTAGTATTCTGCACATGGCCTTAGTTACTGATGAAATTTCTATAATGACATTAACAATATTTAGGCTTTACTGCATGATAACATAGCATAATTTTGATAGCGAATGGAACACCTCTGCTTAGTTTTTTTACAAGTAGTGGGGATATATAAATTTCTATTTATAAAAAACTATAGTGATGACTAAACAAAGTGAAAAAATGGTTTACCGTATTATTAGCAATGCACGACGACCAAGCTCCGGCAACGTCTTGTCTTTTTCCATGCCTCGGTAAAACTTTCAGTGAAGACAACCTGAAATCACCAGAGATTGTGGAGAATTCTATTACAAAATATGTAATTTTGAGCTTATCTACAGGTGTATAATATGACGCCAAAATCGTAATGTCAAGACGCTATAGCGCTACAATAAAGGCAAGCGCTGGTCTGCTGGCTTTTTCGGAAGTATAATCGTCCAACGATAATAATATTTTGATACGAAATGAAATCACAGGGTAGTCACAGTCTTATGCTAGTAAGAAAAAGTGGATGATTGAGAAAAAAGGGTTACACACTGCTATGGGGTGGAGAAAAAGGTGAAAAATATTAGCTCTTGTTGGAACCTATGTATATATGACCTTCCGGAAGCATATATGAAGTTTTCAAGGTATAGACCCAATGCTTCTTTCATGCAGTTACTAAATCCCCTCATTTTGACTTCCAAAATATACAGATGAAACTATCTCACTAAATTAATTAATATAATTTAGTGAGATAGTTTCATCTGTATACGCTCCAACATCAAAGTTATCTATAGACTCTGTGTACAGATGGATCGTAGGCTATACTACAGAGTTACGAATAACTTCTCCGGGAATATTCTATGCTCCATGGTGAATACATGTGCACCGTAACCAATACATACATTGTTTGTATAACATTTTATACTAAACTATATTTAAAACTACCCATTATAATTACGTGACAGAGGCAATTTATTCCGTCACAATAATTAATGTCTTTAATTGAGGTTTGTTTAGGCCATCTATGCCAAAATATTGATATAACTGTAACCCTGGCCTGGTCCTCTTAGCAAGTTAGCAAGCAGAAGAGCAAGGTTATTAGAGATTATCTACCGAAGGGAAAGCCTATACAATATACATATATAGGCCTAAATACCATAATTCCATCTATAGCCTGAACTTTTAACTGTATACACGCGCATAACACTGACCCAGATGTATTGTAATCATTAACGTTTATTATTATAGTAAAGGATCTAGACAATATTATCGTATAAAGTGCTATAGTATTCAGGGCATATAATGGAGATTATTGCGGGTGGGTCATTGATGAGATAAGATATTCTCCACAACATAGGCCTATACCTAAATTTTGTAGCAACTTTTACCAGTAATAGTGCTTATATGTTCATTCCACGTCAATGTCTAGTTAAGGTTGAGCGATTATAGGTATGAACCATTTGTAAAGTATATCTTGTTTAGGCCTAAATGGTTTAATATTTCCACGAGCTTCCCGATGGATTCACGTGCACGAGCAAACCTTTCGTGTCGTCTTTAGATCATATAAACTGGCACATTCGACATGTTGGGAATTAAGATAGTTTGTCAAAACAGTAAGGGACCCAGATTTGAGCCTTCCATTGGAACACCAAACTTACATGTAGTGTATGGGGATTTGGCTTCGTTGCTTCGTCTACTTGTCCTGTCTTGTCTTGGCTTAACCATCCTCGATCCGAAGGTTGGTCGCTTCATGGACAAGTCTACTCCCATCTCTTCCTGTCTCTCGGCTTCTTTAGTAAGTTGTCCAGTGGTCTACCGGTCCATTTTTCCACATTGTCTATCCATCGTGTCTTTGGTCTTCCTCGTTTTCTTGCTACCGGTGTAGTGCCTTGCATGATTTCTTTTTCTAGACAGTTTCCCTCTTTTCTCATCATATGTCCAAAGTATGTTAATTTCCTCCTTTTTATCAGGCTTCGTCTACACTCCATCAGTATCCATTGCAGGCAGCTATAGACCTATAAGTTAAAATAAGGAATATACCCCGAATGTCACAATATTCCAGTTTTTCCAGCAGAACTTTCTGATCCACCTCCTTATCAAAGATGATCGATATATGTCTAAAAGTACGCCAATAGAATATTTTATTGGTGTTTATTGCCTTCCTTACAAACTCTTGAATATTGAGCAGCGCTATATCTATAGGACCAAGGCCTAATTATATCTATATATAATTATATCTATAGGACCTAGGCCTAATTATCATTATATTTGTATATTGGTTTAGTGACTTTATAGTCTATGATAATGTTTGTCCATTATTTTGCAAAATGTAGCAAAGCCGATATATCGGGCAATAATTTGCTACGTTTTGTCTATCTACTTGTTTAAAATTAGGCACCATGCACTTTGATTTTGTCAGATTACATGGAAATATGGCTGTGTTTATAAGGAGCAGTTGATAATTTTAGCTAGGCCGATATGCTAGTATTCTCTTGGATCAGTATAGTTGGAAGAATTAAAAATGACCTGGTGTTGTGGAACACATGTAGTCTTCAAAGCTTGCATATGATGTGAAAGCTTCCATAGAGGAAATTTTATTTGCTATAGGGATTGGTCAATTCCAGCAAAATAGTCATAAAAATCCTGGGCTGACTCATTAGTTATTTCCATATTATCAATAACGAGTGTATCTCGGCTTACCATTAATAAGCGATTATAGTAGGCTTACAATTCCTCACTTTTACAAATCTTGATTTCAGAGTTTCATAATACATATATAGGCCTATTTCGCTTTCACCATAAGCTATAGGCCTAGCTGTTAGATTGATTATATATCTAGATATGACTTTGTTAGCGCTTGTATGGATTTCATGTATTTAAAAGAGTCATTTTACTTGATTAGAGGAAACCTCTAGCAGTGCATGACTAATGGGAGGTATATCTTATCGCTTTGACTTATTGTCGAGAAAGCCATATCATATATGTTATTTAAATTTGAAGCGAAAAATCTCATTCGTGTTGAGCTGTTAATACGTTACACCTGTAGCTGCATGGTGTCCAACCAGCTGAGCTGAGAGAATTGGTGAACTGCTCGCTTTTTAGGTAGGCTAATTAATGGGTCGAGATTAGGGAAGAGTTTCTCCAGTTTTCTTGAGAGCGAATTGATGAATAAAATCTGAGCACTCTAATTGTTCAAATTTAAGCGCTATATAAAAATTGGTACATCTGTGTTTAACAAGGTAGTGCGGTGATATGAGTCAGATGAGGTGAAAATTTATATATAGTATAAAGTTTCAGGTATTTTGCCACCTATACCTACCAAATGTTGTTAAAATTGGAGGAAATTTGATGAAGTTCTGACAGATATGATTTAAAGGTATAATAATGAATTCAGAGGAATTACTTCTGAGAGAAAAACAAAATAGAAACATGAAAAAGAGAAAGATAAAAACGACGATAGGGAGCGTGGTCCTTGACGGATCAGAAACGTGGACAGTAAGAGAAGAGGAAGAGAATATAAATAAGAATCATGGGAAATGTGGGTCTGACGCAGGATGGAAAGTAGTTGGACAGAGCACAGAACTAACGAAAAGGTATACAACAATTGGTATGCGAGAGAAAAGATATTTGATGAAGACAGTAAGAGAACGACAAAGGAGATGTATTGGACACATTTAAGAGGTCGCCTCTATATATGTAACCGCTTGAACTTTAGAATATTAGATAAGTACCTCAATAGCTAATTCTTATAGTCAGACTATTACACAGTTTTGTGCTCAGAATTAAGGTGAGATGGGTTGTTTTGTATAACTATGATAGATCATAGAAGGAAAACTGAAAGGAAAAAGACAAGAAGAAGACTGAGAACAACGATTGTGGACTGAATGATGGAAGGAGGCGACTACAAGAGGATGAAGGAGGAGGAGGAGGAGGAGGAGGAGGCCCAGAGCAGAGAGAAGTGGCGACATTGGACAAATGAACCTGCCAATAAGAAAGAAAACTACAGAAGAATTAATTGAGCGCATGTTTCATGCCAATTTGTTCAATTTGTTCATCGAGTCAGAGCGTTCTCAAAACAATTGTAATTAATGATAGCGCCTTTAACAGACAATTACTTAAATGCGCGTGTGGCACATTATCAGCGCTATTATTTTTATTATAAACCTCGGAAATATATTTCAATCATAGAACTTCAAAAGTTGTCACTATGCATATGTAGACACGTTTATAGGCAGATGGTGAGAAATCTTTTAAGTGTGACAACAACCTATCATAGGTTCACAGACTGTATACATACATGCCAGCTTGAATTTGAATTAATTTGACCTGTAATGAAACTGAATCTCATAATGACCTATTGACTTAATGAATGTTGACTTGAACCACTGCAGTGGACTTGGATTTAGACTTTGGTTTCACTTATGAGCGACCATTGACATTAATTCATGCCTATAGCCTCACGGGATAACGGAATACGTCAGAAACTTGTCAGCATTTATTCAGAACTAAGTCTATGCAATTATCAGTTGCATTTATTTATCAATCAAGTAATCGAGTTTTAAAAAAGAAACTATGAAAAGAGCAGCCTTGTCTTGAGAAACTACCTCTTTTGCAACGTTGCACGTGACCTGGTCGCCATGGATCGATGGTTGTCATGAATACATGGTTACCATGGATCGGTTTGTGTTACATCACTCAGACTTATTAAAAAGCAGCCGTTTCAGTAGAGCACTGTAAACATCATCGCAAGCTCTGGCAGAGGTGGATAGTTGGGCAAACATCCAGACAGATTAATGAATAGACAGAAACAAAGAACAGACATACAGACAGACAAGCATACCGACAGATCCAGAGACTCCAGAGAAAGGAACGGAAGGTTGACAAATTGTGTGTTAATTTGTTCAACTATTAACAGTAGTGTATCAACAAGAGTTTTCATGGTTCCCGGCTATCGTCATACTATCGCTCAGTGATTCAGGCCAAACACAACATGCAGAGCAAGCACATCGTGGCTGATAGACCTTTGGATTGCACTGATGCTACCCCAATGATTTTATATATAACTGCTAACTTATAGTTTCTCTGATGATTTAATAGACGAGTGTTTGATCGCTTCAGTGGCATGTTTGGTGGCAGCCTAAGAATAATTTGGTGACAGACTGTTCGTCATCATTTGAACAGCATTCGAAGTTTGAATCCGGAAACGCAAGTCATGTGAAGCGGACTATTCGATGTCTTAAAGCAATCATATTTATACCAGAGGAAAAGATAACGTCCCGCATATCGAAAGGTATACAGTCCGGTCGCAGGCCTGCTGTATGGGTTTGCTTTAAAATAGAAGAGGAAAATAAGTAAGTAAATATAACTATCCTTTTAAAAGAACGTGGTCATTTACGGGTTAACCCGCTAATGACCCTAGCCCTAAGGCAGCAGTGCATGGGTATGAAGTTTCTGCGACTTCAATTCCTTAGCCTCGGCATACGAAGGCGGGTGGCCAATCCTCTCCCTCGTCTTTTCATCCCCCCACAGACAGCGTGTGAGGATGAGAAGGAAATTTCTGCCCTTGCATGGATTCGAACTCTCCTAACCTCTTGGTTGACAGTCAAGCACGCTATCCACTAGACCACAGCTCCAGTGATATAATAAGACAATGGCATTGTTTCCTAAATTGTTTTTAATTTCTTTGTTGTTGTTGTTTTTGATGATGGCGATAATCATAATGACGATGATTCAAGGCAATTTTCTTGGTGGGAATAATAATAATAATAAGAACAATAATACAAGTACATATAATTACACTGAACGAATCATGCCGAGTTATTACATGAGTCTTATTTAAACTGTATCCCTGCAGCGTAAAGATAACTTTTTCGAAGTCAAGATGTATACGCCCGCAGTACGCCTCTGCTAGTAAACATGTATTGAAACGGCGCCAAGATTAAGGACCCTATTAAAGTGCATGTCTTATAATATAATTCTTCGGGTGCTAGATTCTCATCTGAAACCAGTTTAACTGATGGCCAACTGTTGGCAACTATATGCTTCCTTGGACATTCAGTGCTATATATACTGCATGAGGTTGACCGTCACTCTTCTACCACCAGATAAATCTTGGTCTTCAATTTATAACGCAACATTTCATATAGCTGCATGCATGTATGCGCTTACCGAAAACCTTCTGTCTGTCTGTATGTTTGCCTGCCAAGCAAACCTGTTGATTGTCTATCCGTCTGACTGCCTGTCTGTATGTTTGCCCGTCTGCCCGCAGGCAGATCTGTTGCCTGTCTATTCGTTTGCAATGCCTGTCTGTCTGTCTGTATGCCTGTCAGCTTGCTCGCATGCCGGCTTGCAAGCCTGTCTGCATGCTGTCTGTCTATACTTCCATCGCATGTGTGCCAGCGTAGTGCCTGGTACAGCGAGAGGTGTGCGTATCGTCGCATACCATTGGTTGCGTGTCTTATTCTATATGATGCGACTGCAGATGATATTGCATCCAGGGTCCAGCGTTGCATATTGATGAGTAGTCTTGTAATTACAGCCGGAGATGCAAAAGCAACAGTTGCAAATGCAATAACACTATATATATTAAAATATATATGTACATTATATATATATATATATATATGTGTGTGTGTGTGTGTGTGTGTGTGTGTGTGTGTGTGTGTGTGTGGAGAACCCGAATGACGCCTACGGTTACTGCAGCTGCAGAACCAGAGAATTATTATTGTGAGCCACAACTTCTGTCAGAAGCAACAGCTAATATGGCGTATTCATTGGGAATTTGGGAGAAGCTAAAGATTTACGCATTTGTGGCAGCGCTAAGTTTCCTTTGAGAAGCGGGCTCGATCGCTTTAAGGAGATTAAAGACCCGTTGAACCGGTTAATTCAACAGACTCTTGATTAAAATTGTAGTTTGTAGACGTACATATCCTTTTAAAGTAACCATACGATTGATGGGGTGCGATAAATGTTAACTTTTTTACATGGCATATCGGAGATGCCAACCCAGGTCACTGAGGTGATAAGCAGACGCTCAACAACTGAGCCATTCACCCATTAGTTGTACTGCCATTACCAATGCACATCGTCCAGGGTGTTGTGTAGAGGAACGCAAAAAACTCATTTGCATTCTCTTCTGTATAGTTAACACGAGACGTCGTCCCAATGAAAGCTTGCGATGACAGGGTAGCGTTATGTCACTAACGGTTGCTACACACGTCTGCAATTCTCGGCACAGTCAAGCACAAACCAACAGACATGATGTTAGTCGACATCGAATGCAGCTGTGCATATAAATAACTTGGCATAGCCACACCCAAGGGAATTGCTCGTGTAGTTCGCCATTCAGGCACGAATCCATGAAAAATGCATGTGTGCATGCCACTGTGTGGCGACTGGAGTATACTGCATGGAAAGTCAGAGGCACTATAGTATACACTCTGAATATGTACTTTAGGCATTCTCAGAATCATCTTCAAGACTTCTTCGATGCCACCGAAGAGTGCTCCGCATGAGTGATGCTGTGACTCGGTAATGTGAGCTTTGATATGAATGTTAGATGAAATCGTTGCATTAAATCATCTAATATAAACTTTTGGACATATTTTTAGACAAGTAGCATGCATACATTGCATAGTATACCCATGGGCTCACCGTTGGACATGGATGGCAGATCTTCTACATCAGCGGTTCTCAACTCTTTTTAGTACAGCGACCACTTCGCAATATTTAAAAAGTTGTTGCCACTCAATAAGATTGATCGAGTAACTTACTGGCAATAGTTTTGAAGATTTCGAAAGTAACATTTTGCAAATCGAATGTTTAGTTGAAATTTCATATATATTCTGTATTATACTGTGTACAAAAAAAGTTTTAACATTACTACAGGACTCAATAAGAACACAAATCTACAGCAGATCAACAGTATTAAATCAATAATAACTAGATAAATGATAAAGTTTCACAATCAAACGAAGATCCCCAAGGAAATTGGATTCAATACGTTAACATATTCAACTGCAAACATAATTCGAGCAATGTCTTTAGTGGTTGTAAAAAATCCTCGGCAATTGTGTGAGGTTTCTTGGCCTTTTGTGATTCTGTAATCTGGAGCTAGCGAATATGCAGCCCAGTTTCTTAATATCCATATTTTATTTATTTTCAATGAACTTGATATAGGGCCTCTTCAAGAAATCTACTCAGGAGCCCTCTCTAATTCTACTCAGAGGCGCTCTCTGAATCAACTCAGAGGCGCTCTCTAAATCTATTCAGAGGCGCTCTCTAAATCTACTCAGAGGAGCTCTCTGAAATTGAAGGCCGCCTAAAATGAATGAGGCATCGGCTTGCAGAGGAGTGCTAAGAAAAGGAGATATAGTAACGAATTCGCAAAGTTTGTATTAAAGCGATATGTAATTATGGTTACAACATTAACTGCTAAACTACAGCAACTTAAAATTAAATTTTCTTATTTGATGCCATCAACTTTGTTCTTAAAATACTGTGCATCCACATTCCATATGCATACCTGCAGAATTATACTTCAGTACAATGTTCAGTATCAAAATGGCGATTAAGTGTGATGCATGTCATTGATTTCACCGACAGAATGTTATTACATTGTGGCTTCTCAATTCCTGTTGCAAATATGGAAGCATAACCAAATTCGCTTTAATACAAACTTTGCAAATTCGTTAACTTAGAATTTACACTTCAAACCTAATATGGCAAAAATTAAATGAGCTACCATCATCTATCGAATAAATCATATTTAAAAAAATAAGTACAAATTAATGTAGTAACCGCAATTACATAGATCAGTGGCCCTCAACCTTTTTGACATCACGGCACACTTAAGATCTTTCGAAATTGCGGCGGCACACCATTAAACTAAAATAATTTTTATGTATAATTTTGAGCAATCTTGCTTTTAAGCATTTACCATGCCAAAAAGAAGGCTTAATTTAAAGTTGTAAGCTTACATAATTTTCAAAATAAATTAGAGTAGAGTGGATAAACCATTTAAATTTAGAGGTTTAACTTGAACAGGTTAAAATGCAACATTTGCAATTTTACATTTACAATGCTAAACATAAACTGATTGTAAACTGTGCGTGTTATCGGTTATCTTCAACCCACTTCAAATTTTCTCTCTTTTAGTATTTAATATTTGTAAGAGTTGAAAATCCGAGCTAACACAAATAGGATGTGGAGAACTGTAAAAGAATAAGCAAAGTCATCTTTTAAATATTTTGATGCTTCTTTTCTGCCATTATCCAGAATGCATCTAACAACATTTCTGAATGTTTAGGTTTTAAAGTTTTATCAGAGCTAAATTCACTGTTCCTCTTCTTCTTTTAACGTTAATATGTTTGTGTTGCCTGCAATTTGAACAAATGGGTCTTTCACCCAATCATAGTGTTCAGATGACAGGGAAGGAAAGTAATGATGAACCTTGTCTTCAAGAGTGATGAGATGATCAAATATCAGAGGTGTCATTTCATTGCTAAAGTTTACAGGAATAAGAGGAAACATTTCAAAATTCTTGATTTCCATATTTGATTTTTGTGTTGCAAAGATATAAGTTTGTCAGTAGGACTTAAAAGGTTCTCATTACCGCATGACCCTCAAGACTAGTGTTAACAACATTCAAATACTGAAATATATCTGTCAGATATGCCAGTTTAGCACGCCAGAATTCATTAATAAGAAAAGCACAAAAAGGCCATTTGTAAAAACGGTCAGCAGTTTACCTCTCAGCTTACCAGAGACAAAACTTTCCCTCTTGAGAGCTCTAGCTCGTACTTCTGTATATTTGTATAATCAGGCACACATGCTTTGATTCCATATTAAAGCAAAGCTATTGAATAAGCACGATTTCAACAGAAACATTTACCTTTTCATTAAAATAGACATATTATATTTTAGTTTCATTCGAATATCGTTTTTATTGATTTTGAATTTGATTTCGTTACTAGCGCCGCGGCACACTTGGCGGTGCCTCGCGGCACACCAGTGTGCCGCGGCACACCGGTTGAGGATCACTGACATAGATATTGAGATAATAGGCTTTTGTTAAAATGTTTGAAGGTTCCAGCCGAGCCCCAACAAATCGTAATGCGGCCCCGCGATTCACAGGTTGAGAACCGCTGTTCTATAACCGTGATTATTCAATCACTCACATAGGCTCTAGTGTAACTAGCATTTACAGTCAGCCCTCATTGCTAGGTACACCTTGAGTGGTCAGTTACTGATAGAACCTATACTGTCTGTATTAACGAATGTTCAGCTAATCTGAATGTATAATAATGATCTCTCTATATATTGTTCAAGCTTATCTATTGTAACGTAATGTTCAGAATAATCACGGTTACAGTTCTACATGATTAAAATCAGTGATATCAGTGTCTGGACCAGTTACTTCAATTTTTTATTGGCGTGGCATACAATCTGCCGGTCGAATCGTTATATTGCTTCAAAAGTTGCAACTATTTAAATATTCTATTCTATATTCAGCGGGTTTCAACCTTTATATCCGTTGTACCCCAAAACTCAAAAAAATGTTATGCTTATCTCCAACAGATAAACTTTCCAGAAACGTTCTTTGGTAATTTATCTAATTAGAATAAACAATAGATTATTATTAGAATATTGGTTATAATATCATTAAATATTTTGCCAAATATATTGCATTAAAATAATTATTGTTGTACAATGTACACATTATAAGTTATTTAACTGAAAATTCTCTTATTTTATTTCCCGACTTTTTGACTAACATGAAAATAGGCTAGAGCCCCTAATAGGGGACTCTGTGAAATAGATGGCGCCAGTATCAAATGTGGGTAAGCTACCCGAGGTACAATTGTGTGTGATGTATGTTTCTTCACGCAAAAGTTATCTAAACGTTAACCAAATTGTAAAATGCCTATGTGTTGCTGCGTGTTAAAATTCAAAGGATATAAGGCGGCAACCTATTAGATCTGAAGGTTTTAACCCGCATGCAATATTTAAAATGTTCTTGTTCGCGCAGCGGTAAATGTAAAGTCCGCTGTGATTGGACGTAAAAAATGATACATAAATTCCTCTGTCCGCTCTCCATTTCTAGCGTTCAAATTTATGTATTTATCCATAATGGAATTACATTTTTATTCTTACGCCAGCCATCGATCGGAACAACATAATAAACAACGCATGGCCAATATCAAACAAAATTTCTTAGACCTGCGTGCATACTGGCGCCATCTGTTTCTACTTAAGGAATTGCCCACAGAGTTCCCTATTAAGTTAAGTTAATAATTTTAATGTGAGCACGGAGTTTACTTAAATTTGCACAGCTGCTGCAGTACCAGGCTTTATTCATGTAAATTTTACGCGTAAGTCTGGCTCAAGTTCGAGTTTAGATCTGTATTTATTTTTTATTGCAAGCTTCACAGATAATCCAGTTTTTCAGAGATATGACGTACTGAAGCAATAGGGAATCAGAAACTTCACAGCTCTGTCAGAAATTTATCCCTATACTGCTCTTCTTTTAAGCCAAAAATCAGCCAGGAAGTCCTTGTTGAATTCACTCCTCAATTGACCATCTCGTGAAAGGTCAATGAGTTGATCTCTTTGTTCGGCAGAAAATTCTGCTGATGATGCAACCTCGAAATATGGATTTTTTTTCTTGAGTACCCCTCAATTGGTAACAGCTGGCGTACCCCTATAGGTGTATATGTATATACCACCGGTTGGGAACCGATGCAGCATTTAAAACATTATGCGCAAAAGATGAGCAGTTACTTGCAATTTTCAATGTAAAGTGGCATCACCTTCCATTAGCAAACGATATATGTTAAACAGTTAATCTCAATGCACGTTCAAAGTGTTCACATGCTCGATTGCTCGTGCATCATCTACATTTGCGTACATTCCCCGGTCACGATAAACTACACGAAAAAGAGCTCTGCACTTGGTCTAATCAGATGATCAAAAGGACGCATTCCAGAACCATTATAAAATGAAGATCGTGCAGGGTGACTCAATAAACACGTGTCGTAGGGAAGAAATGCACTTTCTTCGCAACCAATTATGATTTTTATTAAAAAAAATGTGGTTTAATGGGAAGGAATTTTCAATAAGATTCGAAATTTCACTAAAAATGGTTCAACGCTTCAGAAAATTACAGTTGTTTAAATGTTTGATTACCCATTTTCAAATTACGCTTTCATCTGTAAATTTTCGATGTCGGCTAAAATTACCTTTGGTTACAGGTCCAGAAACATATTGCGTCCTTCGGCAGCTGGTCCCATATAAACTACGAGACTTTCTCTAGCTTTTCAATATTTTTCGATTTGAGATGAAATGTCTTGTAGCGTTCAAGCATGGCTGCTAAGACTGTAAGATCAAAAGGGCTACTACTGTCTGAAGTGCTTGGTGCCATTCATCTTCGCCAACGAGTTCACTGCTGTTGGTTGCAATAAAGTCTTTATAGCCAACTTTGCCGGTTGAGCATGCAGGTTCATCGTCCTGCTGGAAAATGAAACCAGACGGTGGAACAGTCTTGCAGTCTTCAGTCAGTATGGGTAACAGTGTCTTAACTTTGGCCTTGTCTAGAATGAAGAGCAGTCTTACCACGATAACAGCTTGCAAACTTGGCTCTCTGGTTAGCAACAGACTTTTGTAAGCATCGCGTTTCTTTAGGAGTCGTTGCTGGAAGACAGCGTATAGACTGTAAGTAACAACGCTCCCAAACCGACGCACATTGATGAGCTGAGAAAAGTTTTGCAGTTAATATGGAACCAGCTGCCTACTCGATCGACAAGGCTATACTGAGCTCCAAAGAAATACATTAAGGTTTTGTGAAAGGTGGGAGTGGAGTGCTCAGTGAACACCTTGAACGTGCATTGAGATTAACTGTTTAACATATATCGTTTGCTAATGGAAGGTGATGCCACTTTACATTGAAAATTGCAAGTAACTGCTCATCTTTTGCGCATAATGTTTTAAATGCTGCATCGGTTCCCAACCGGTGGTATATACATATACACCTATAGGGGTACGCCAGCTGTTACCAATTGAGGGGTACTCAAGAAAAAAATCCATATTTCGAGGTTGCATCATCAGCAGAATTTTCTACCGAACAAAGAGATCAACTCATTGATCAACTCACTATGTGTATGATCTCAGTGATTAACCTCATTCATAATTGTCTGCCAATTAAGCGGTGCAAAGAGCGTTTACAGACATGCATCAAATTGCGCATAATTCGGGTGTTTGATTACACGGTTGACATAATTACGTGCAGGCACTTCAGCCAAAACATCAAAATTAGTCTGTCAATTTGGCAACTGTGCAACTGCATGGTTGAAATCAATTTTGTGATTAAATTGATTAAACCAATTATCATTCTGCACAGAGGAGAAAGTAGTGATGTTATCTTGTAATAATGGCAATAATTTTAAATACTCGGTTGATATAGTTTCACTGTCCATGCTTGACTACCAATCCGAAGCACTGAACAGGTGTACATCTAACGAATTCACATAAAAATTATGTTACGAAACAGAGCAATATCAACGCCCTTGAGGAACATGTTCCCGTCTAGCACAAGCAGTTGTATCGACGCTGAAAGTAATTCTAAATGACAAACGCTAAATATTGTTACAACAACCTTACAGGTGTGAAATAACTATAGGCCTAGTGCAGCCGTGCACAAATTCTGAAAGCAATTTAAATCTTGGGAAAGAATTTGTGTATGCATACACGAGTTGATCTCCGCATTATCTTAATAAGCAACGAGAATATATTATATTAATGAGAATATAAACAAATTGAGAGGTATACAAGTGTCGATGCTTTGGTAGTATAAGGACTTCAATGCGTGCTTCATTTCCTGTCAACAATTTTTCGGCATGTATTTTCGAACGGATCGTCTATCCGATTTGCACTCCAATATCTGTCGATAGAAGTGTAAAAATTCCACTCACATAAGCCCCGAAATGCCCGAATAAACAGTCAACACGCAAACAGCCTGTCTCGATGCACACGTTCCACGTCAACTATGACCTTACTCTTAAAGGTTATCGTATAACAGCGGAATGCGTGACTTTGTGCAGTCGTCCTTGACCTCAAAAGTCCAGCGCTGCATTACTCACCCTCTCCATATGCAAAGAACAGGCAAAACTTGGACAATAAAAGATCCATCCGTAAGAATCCTAGATAGATATGCATGCTATCGCGAGTTACGTTAGTCAGAACACGTATCATGTAATTAAGTCGGCGCCAGTCCCAATAAAAGACGCGATTCGGAGAGTAGATGGAGAGAGAGTGGAGGAGATGGATGAATACAAACGAAGCAAGGCCAGAGAGCTATACAGTGACGAGTGGATGGGCCTCCCTCCCTCCGTCGGAAAATGGATTCCCAAAGGTTCGAAAACGACCACTAACAAGAATACGCAATGTAAGGAGGGAAGGGAAGAAGAGAAATTGGCGAAGAAAGAGGGGAGGAGGAGGAGGACTAGAAGGCAGGGCAGTTGGAGGAAGAAGAGGAACATGAAATAGAGCAGGAAGTGGAGAAGCAGGAGAGCACTGGATAATTAGAGAATGCCATTGATATCCCAATACACTACATTGCCATCGCGTGATCTATGTTAGTGCCATCACTCTACTTCTGTATTGCTTATACCAATGCACTTTCTCTGTTGCTCATCAGTGAATTTCTCTGTTGCTCATCAGTGTATTTCGCTGTTGCTCATCAGTGCATTTCTCTGTTGTTCATCAGTGCATTTCACTGTTGTTCATAAGTGTATTTCTCTGTTGTTCATCAGTGCATTTCTCTGTTGTTCATCAGTGCATTTCTCTGTTGTTCATCAGTGCATTTCTCTGTTGCTCATCAGTGCATTTCTCTGTTGCTCATCAGTGCATTTCTCTGTTGCTCATCAGTGCATTTCTCTGTTGCTCATCAGTGCATTTCTCTGCTGCTCATCAGTGCATTTCTCTGTTGCTCATCAGTGCAACTTTACGGTTGCTTCTCGAAAATGTGATATTATTGATTGTCATCGCTTCTCAATGCATTTGTTCTGTTGCTTATTTTGAATATAATGACTGATGATAAATAAAAATGCCAAATATTAAGGCTGACGTTGTTATTGTTGCAATTGTTATTGTTATTATTATGGTCACCTTTTCTCAGACTTACTTAATTATTTACCGCATACTGCCCGTGTTACTTTGATGAAGGTGGACATATCGACGAGTTCATCTATAGGCACAAATTTGATCGAGTAAAAGCTACCTTAACCAGACGGTGAGTTTCAGAGCTTTAGATGACAATGCAGTTCACCCAAAAAAGCAAAAATATGACATCTAAAGAAGTATAATTTTAAAAAGTGATGAAAATTATCACGAATCATTTTTTCACGCATACATGCATGTATACTAGTGAAAACTCAAAATCTTACCGAAATTTAAAAAAATGGCCAATTTCACTATTCAAGCAAAACGTGTCGCACACGAATAATCGATAAACAGCCATTTGCTCACAGATATTAATATAGGAATAAACTCTTTATTACTTAGGTCATAAATTAATTAGTTGTACAAACAGTGCAGCCTTACCCGTCTTGGCCCACCGGGCGGAGTTTTCAGGGCGCCCCTTTCATAGAGTGAGAAAATTCTAAAGCATGTGAATTTTATATTGCCAAATCGATCGCCCTACGTCGTCACTCCTAAAGGCTGGCACTGCTAACAAATGTGATAAAAAAATGAAATATCAGGTTCCTTATATTGTCACATTAAGTCCTTATCATCCGTGTGGACTATAAGACGACACGATTTGTTGCTTCGCATTTCCGAGCAAGGTCTTAATATTGCATAATTGGTTTAAAATATTTTGTCAAATTTCTTGCTTGCCATAATACTTTACTTATAAATCTTAATTCATCACTTATATCTTTATAATACCCTAATTTGATTTATAGGTGTAATTTATTAATCAAATTATTTTCTTGTGTGTATTAATTAAGGATGCATACGTCTACTTGAAGATATATTGCAGTGTATTTTGGACTCGTACCCTGCACAAAATTGATCTCCTTACATTGCTCCATAATTTCCTCAACCGAAAAGAGACTGTTCGATTCTGTTCTTTAAAAATTCAATAAGATTAGGAAAAAATTGGTCTAATAGTTGAAATCTTATAACAGAGGTACAAGTCATCGTTTCATGTTCAGATGTCCTAATTATTATTGTTTTTAATATCTTTTTGTATCCATCGTCCAGCTACTTCTATTCTATTGAGCTCATAAAACAATGTTTTAAATTTATAAAACTATTAGGTTGCTTTTGTTTTGTAAGTTCACTCGAGGCTACAGTATCGTGACAGTCTAAAGCCGGTTGCGCAAACATACCAGGCCCGTTACTATATTGACAAGAACATTTATGCATGCGAAACACGATAATATTTATCAAATGGGACCTGGAGGTGTAGCGGCATGTTCTCCACCTTGTAAGTGAAAGGTCACAGTTCGAATCCACCTTAGGCGACTGCGTAGTCCTTGGACAAGTTTCTCACCCAAAACTGTCAGTGAGGAAGGCAACGGGAAACCATCTTACTCATCTCACCTCAGGGTGCAATAAAAGAAGATAAACTCATCATCATCAATATCATCATTATCGTCGTCGTCGTCATCATCGTCATCATCATCATCATCATCACAAAAAGCTATATTTGAAGCCAATTAATTATTTCCATTTGCGATTTCACGACATCTGTAACAATTATTTAATAAAATACTGGTTATATGAACACGATGATGCGAGACATCAATTGCAGGCACTGCCCATCTCAAGCATATTGTGTCTTCTGCACAAACTCACCCTTCTCATCTTCGTACTTTGCCTCCACCTCTTTCTCCTTCGCTTCCTGGTCCTTTTCATTTGCCAGTTCTAATGCACGTCATCTGCTTCTTTCCAGGGCAATTAACTCCAATATGGGGCATCTGCAGCTCTGGACGCTCCTGCAAAGGACTGAACACAAAGGGCGCACTGCTGTTTTTAAGCGGCACTAATCGCATTCTGGAGGTCTAGTTTGTTCAACAGATGGCAGGCGCTCGGTCTGCTTCGGCCGTTTTGTTCGCTGGAATCGCGGCCACGGCCGCCGCCGCCATGTTGCGCAACTCGGGCTGACGATGCCGCGTTCAAAAAAAACAAAACGAACCGCAGCACAAAACGAAGATTTCGATCACTTTTTCGTGCACTGCTACTTTATACAACGCGTAGTACTAGCAGTAGGTTTAGAAACGAGCTGAATAGCATCGGAGTTATCCTGAAAACATCATATTACAACGAAAACTAGCGTTTTGTCTGCATGTATCTTACCTCGTCTGTCAAGGCGAAAAGAATTATGACCGCTGGCGGCGCGGCAGACCAACGTACGGGCCACGGCGCGCCAGCCAATGGCGTGAGGCGTCTCGAACACGGCGTCCAATCAGAACGCGACGCTTGAAGTGTTTTTCAGAAGATCGGATTAGCACACGGCCTAATAGGGACGCGCCAGTTGGCCGCCGCAGAATCATAATTATACTAATGCGCAGACAGCCTATAGGCCTGTGACTCTGTGGCGCTGTCCTTGGGATGGGCGACCAGCCTCTGATGAGGGAGGCCTGTCTGCTTGTCTAGGCCTTGTCTAGGCCTTGTCTAGGCCTTGTCTAGGCCTCTGCTTGTCTGGATCTTTGTTGTCTTGAATTAATTATTTGCAATTTGCATGCATGCAGTATTGGTGAATTATGCATTTTCCGGGCAAATTTCAGACATCTTCTTTTAAGTATTCGAATGTCACGTAAATTAGGACTAATACGACAGATTCTGCATGAATTATTAGAATTGGAAATATTGTAGCAGGTGCATAGAATTTTTTCAAATTGTGAATTTCAGGGCTCATAAAGAGAAATCGGATTTGTGGTTCACCGTCCAAATGTCGTGACTCAATTCTCCAAGAAGCCGACAAATGTGCGTATTGTTAGACGTTCGTTTCACCTATATCGCCTCTCAATAACACAATAGGCTGCGCATCGTTAATGCATGTTTCACCTATTAGCCTTATTGAATCTCTTTGAAACAATATTATATAGCGCAATGTTAAACATACATTTCGCATAGGCCCTATTGACTCCCTGTTACACAATATAGTGCACACAATTACATTGCATTACATAATTACATTGCATTACGTAATTACATTGCATTACGTAATTACATTGCATTACGTAATTACATTGCATTACGTAATTACATTACGCTACGTAGGTAATGTGACAAAACTGTACAAACTCTAACTCTTTTGTTCTTCGATATAGTGATGAGTTTTGATTCAATGCGTAGAAATTTTATGCGCTCTAAAACTGCGAATACAAGGCCATTCAACTACCGAAGCGTGTAATTGCTAGGTTCGAGTAAATGAAGGCGTTGACAAGATATAGGGCAAGGCCTAGTATAGACTGTATTGTTTGCTTATTAAAATATAAATTTATTTTTGAGCTTTCAGTATGAGTTCTAACTTACATTTTAAATCGGGCCAGAATCAAGACAGTGGCGCCTTCAAACTTAAATCTCACTTAAAATAAAATATTATAGCATTGACTTCATTTGAAATATTCGAGGCAAACGATTTGGGCATAAAAGCGTACCTTTTCGATTTTTTAAACATTGACCTGCAACTGACCTATAATTCCTGAAATTAAAGTATCTTATAAGAATTGAACATAATGTAGGATTAGCCTGCAGTTAAGAATTTAAAGGCATTGATTATCGTAAGGTAGGAATTATTAAATCTTTATCATGAGGTAAGGTACGCTGCGAAGAATTTAAAACCTCTATTCTAAGGCATAGGCCTAAGATCTGCAGGAAAGAATTGAAGACTTTTATTATAAGGCAACATGTAAGAGTTTAAATCTATGTCATAGTGTAAGGTGAGCTGGTAAGAATTTTAAGACATTCACATAAAGGTGAGATACGCAGGTAAGAATTATAGGCCTTTATCACAAGGGAAGAGACAGGCAGGCAAGAATTTGAGAGCATTATTATGAGATATAAACAACTTCGGTAAGAAAAAAAAACTTTTATCTTAAGATAAGATAGGCAGGTAAGAATGAATAGGCCTATAAATCCACTACTGCTTGCAGTCTATAGCGGTGCCAGTCCAAAGCCTGGATAAAGGAGGAGGGCGACGCCAATTATCATTGTTATCACACAGCGTCGTTAAACTGCAACTATACTACCACCAGGTAAGAATGAAGGATCTTCATCATAAGACAAGATACCGACGCAGGTAAAAATGAAAAACTTTTATCATCAGATAAGATACGCAGGTATACATGAACGAAAACCCTTATCATAAGATCATATCATACGCAGGTAAGAATAAAAGAGCTTCATAATAAATTGAGATGGGCCTACGCAGGTAAGAATTTGAAAATCGTATCACAAGGTAAGATACGCAGCTGAAGGATTAAATATCTTTCTCGTATACATGAGAGCTTCTGAAATTAAATAACTCTTGTTTCTAAAGTAAAAAATTGAAAATAGTTCTCGTCAGTTGTGTTCAATGTCAATTTCCCTATCGTATGATTAAAATCTGTCATCTTCTCAGCGAAATGACCTTCTAAATGTCAACTGTTGACTTGAATTAAGTTTAGATTTTGTTGCGCAATCGGTTGATTCTTTGTGCATTAGTAACGGGCGCTATAAAGTTAATTAATAAGTTGAGCATTGAACACCTTAATTTGCCAAAAGTTAAAGGTTAAAGAAAGCATAAATTAAACATGCATAGGTATTTCATGGAAATAATAAGTAATTGTGATTTAAATAAATAAAAGTAGTTTAATATTGAAAAAACTACCCCATCAGCTAAGAAAGAAAGTCAGGCACTGAATATCATTCTAACATAAGCCCAACAAGTCATTAGACATGGAGTATACGACATTTAATGAATGTAATCTTAAGCTAGTCTTTAGTGACTTCTATACAGCGCCGTTAGACCAAAGCACCATGCAAAGACAAGTATAGGCCTAAACGGACGGAATGTCCTTCTCTAACAGTTAAATCAGTATTGCGGAATAAATATCGCTCTAAGGATGAGGTCTAAGTTAACACAATTATAAGTTGCATCGGTGCAATAATGGAGGATACGGAGCACCAGTATACTCCCCCATTTTAAGATCGCTGTATACGCTATATTCTTTTTGTAGGCCTACTATATGACTTACCAATGCCTATTAAATTTAGCATGAGCTTGGCATTCTACAACGACAATTTGAATTTCTAGTCAAACTATTATTGTCATGTAAAAGTGTAGCGGATGAAAATATACTGGAATAACCCCAGTTTCAGGATCAAAGTTACAACTCTGACGTGGACGAAGAGCAGTTTTTTTTGCATAAAATAAGCGCAATGGAAATAGGAAGAAGTCCAGTGACTCCTCTTCCATGCACGAGTGTATGTTGTACTGTGTACTGGGAGACGCAAAGTCTAGACATGACGTAGGAGTCTAGTCAATTCAGATCGATCTTCGCTTGCTTAAAATTTCGAGGTCATCCACCAAATACTCATCTTCGTACGACGATAAACGACCTGCTTGTTGGTTCGTGTATGCATGCACGATGCCGGCTGCACTGTACTATGTCACACATTGAACGAAAGACATTCAATAAGAGATGACACATTTGACGAAAATAATGCATTTGATGCAATTAACGAAGCATTCAATTAAAATAATGCATCGTTTAAAAAAGACTTATTGAATGAAAGTACTTCATTCATGAATTCGAAACATTTGATGAAAGAAAACGTTCAGAGGAAATATCACATTAGATTAAACGTTCAGAGGAAATATCATATTAGATTAAACTTCATCATCAATTTGTTTAGAGACAAATGATTATGACGCATTCGAAAACAATCCCACATTTCATGAAAATGATTAATTATATGCAAAGCAACCTATTGGTGGAAACGATGCGTTCAAGCAAGTCTTTCAATGAAAATAAATCATTCAACATGAAAATGGCTTATGATGAAAACGACACAATCGTTGAAAGCGATACATTCCATAAAAACGACACATTAAGCGAAAATGACACATTCGATAAAAACGACACATTAAATGAAAACTACACATTCCATAAAATATATAACACATTCGATGAAAGCAACACATTCTATGGAAACGATACAATTGATGACGTTTGCTCATCAATACCTTACAATATTCCTTTTGGTCCACTATGGCGTCCTATTTCCCCCACACAACAGACGCAGCCGTAGGCTACATGTTCGATCAAAATGACTTCAAATAAATTGACATCAATTCGGTTAACGTTTAGGTTCTACATAATGTATCTAAATATTTATTGCCATTCATATAGCGTCTTTCCATAACATGCACGTGTCTGCCTGATCTGATGCTATCCTTCGATATTGTTCTGTAGCGATATGTATCCGGACATTTAATGTAGCGTCAGATGGGTTAAAATGCTCCGGTGGTCTGATTAAATTAAACTTGAACGCATGTAGCCCGTGTCCTTGAACACTATAGGAACCACGAAAGTGATCAGTAGACACCAACTCTCACAACACCACTGTTGTTTGACCCCTTTCCATCGTCTAAAGAAACTTTGTAAGATCACTAATGATTGCGGTCCGTTATTGTAGCAGAACTCCCTAAGGAGATGAGCTTTGATAGCATGTTAGCCAACTGAAATCTTGCAGGCCCATAAACATGACATTAATTCTCTATCAATTGACCAATATCGACATGACAATCTTACGCGACTAATGCGTAAGAAGTGTATTCTATAATTTTCCACTTGCAAACGTGCAATGGAACATAGTTAAAAGACATTACTATAACACTTAGAAGTAATATTATAGGTAATTTAAAATTTAAAATTTAAATTAATTGAGTTGATAATTGAAATGAATAAAATTAAAGTGTCGCATGTCGTCTTCAGAACAGTATCTTATAACTTATTTCTAAATTCCTTTCCACTTGTCAACTAAATTTAATGCAAAATTGTCTAACGGAGGAACAGAAGTGTACTTGTGTTATAATTCAGAAGCGGTCAGATGATACAATGTAAGTCTACTCTGGCATATATAGATTGGGGGTTTCACATATTATATCTTAATTTCACTTAAGTCCCATTGTTATTGAAGATTTATTACTGGCTCATTTTCCCCATTGTATCCTTTAGAACCCAGCTTTAGTAAAACAATATACAGGTGTGTTGATGCCTTGTTCATGACCATCTATGTATACTGTTTGGACACCGGCGCGATAGAAGTTAGTAATTATAGAATAGTTACTCTGCTAATATTGGTTGGCGAGAACTTACGGGTTCACATGCATGGCAAGAGCGCATTGCATGTTACATGCATGCGTGATGAGCCAAGCCATTACATCATTTCCATTTACTTATAGCCCATACAAAATGCCCTCTGTTTATAATTATACTCTATAGAAGTTCAACGAACTATAGGGTGCCGCTGTGCGAATGAGAAACCAAAGGATGGGTGTTCGCCCTAAACGCCGACGTATGTATATTATATATATATATATATATATATATATATATAGGTCCCATATATGCCAAGGTTCTGACTGAGCTGAGTATACACGTTGAGCATGTGATACGGTGTTTCAAGTGCATGCATAATGAGACAAACTGCAGCGTAATTGCAGTGCTACATGAAAAGACCCATCATCCATGTACAGCACAGGCTGCCACAAGAGTGAAAGAAAGAAAGTGCATGCATGCTACGAATATCAATAGCTGTAGGTGTAGGATACAATACAATTTTTATGATGCGCATTTTCGCAAAGTCTGAGAACCGCGCTGAATACGTCGACGCATTATTAGTTTCCAAGAATCGAGACAGTTATTAATTTGACACGAACATCCACCGTCGACGCAATTTATTACAGACCAATGGTGTACACAAACACCGAAGGGGTTTTCGATGCGTAGTTCTCCAAATAAAGTTTTTTTATCGTAAACTCTGCTATGCATATTCGAGGTGTTGACGTATAGGCGAGCGAGCGATCGAAGCAAATTGCATTAACTTGATTAACATCCCTCTCTGCTCCACTTACGATATTGGACACAATCTGTCGTTCCTCTGCAGCAACCTATCAGTTTTACTGGGATGTGATCATCGGTTGAATGCTTACTATACGTTCCACAGATAAGGCAGCGCTTATTCTTCGATAACAAAAGGTGGACAGATTCTGACGACATTCCAATTATGGCTCTTGTATTTAAGTTAGCAGGAAATGTGCCGCTGAGTTGGACCCCAAAACTGGTTTGGACAGGTGTTGTCTACTAAACATAAAAGTAAAAAAGTCACGATGAAAATCGGAAACTGATAAAACTAATCATGAAGTGCAAAAGGCATGATGACATTCAAAATTAATCGAGGAAGACACAACGTATGAATGCTCAAAAAAATTCGTTAACGATAAATATTTTATAATTATCTGCAGGGTATATAATAAAAACAGAGAAATCAATAAAGTAAACCTGAAAAAAGTCATTAAACGTCTGTGCATTGCAATAGAGCTCGAAGCAAAAACAAGGATTAGAAATGTTTACTGTTCAAAATGACAATCTGGTCGTTATAGAGCCATTATTCAAAGGTCGTAAAAATACAGTGGCGACGTAAAAGTATATAGGGCTGTGGTCGTCTGTCGGAGCTCCGTATGTGTATACTGTAAACATCTGGAGCTCAAGTTATTTTTACAAAAATTGGTTCATCATCACCGTAATAATTTATCTGGTGCAAGTATGTATACCTATTTGTTGATAGGCAACTACTATAGCGCATTTTCGTATCTCACGAGAGCGCCAACCTACTAACCACAACTGGATAGTCCACTATAGCCATCGAAGACAATTTTTATAGGCAAGCAATGCATATTTTTAGTAGGATGAGTCACTCATATATGTTTAAATTTACAGTGTACACTGAAATGCGATTCGCAATTTGTTTTAATCAACTGTGCACTTACTTACTTTACTTATTATGGCGATTAACAGGAATATACGGGTGACTTGGGTCCTTACTGTTGTAATGGCTGCTAATGACGGCATACATACATTTTTGTAATTAAATTATATTATATTACGAAGTACAATGGATAAAAAGCTCCGTTCACAAATTGTAATGTGGATAATAATAATTAAGACAGAGTCTAAATTTGCAAGGAAACGTGAAAGTGCGCATGTCGAATATCTTATTCATGATATCTTATAATATCCGGGATATTTTATCCGAGACACCGTATATATCCGGGGGTATTTTTTCCCTGTATTTTTGGTATAGGGAAGTGGTCTGAAAGGCGGAAACGATATTATTGATCACAAGAAACATTTAAGTGTTGACTTGGCAACGAAATCCTCACTTAATTACACAACACGGCGATTTTCGTAATCCCTGACGAATTTAGCTTTGATTAACAGTTAAATTATGCATGCATTTCGTTCTAATCCAAAAGCTGTAATTTACGCTGAACTAGGCCTACGCGAGATCTGATGTTTCCATGCAGAGGCGCAACCAGAATATTCTCCTGGGGTACTCAAACAGTGCTCATATTGTAAACGCCAAGCGCGTGAGGTATACAGTACTGAATGCACCTCTGACCTCCCCTTATAAAAAACTCTTCGGAATTGGATCAATTGTGTGAGTCAATTTTTTTTATCTAGGGGTGTTCAGGTACCCCTCAGCACCCCTTAGTTGCGCCCGCGCTGTTTCAAGTTGATGTAATCTCCTAAAGCAGCACATGCAGCTCAGTTATTGATCAGGACATGTTTAGACAAAGGCAATACATGAATTTAAAATATTTATTTGAAGGATTCGTACAGCGTCCCTTAAAGACATCTAGCGCTCCCGACTCAACCCCGAATATAAATAAGACAGTCTTAAGATTAGTACAAAAACGGTTGATTGTCTCCTGGGCACTGGGCAGAAGGCGGAGGGCGACAGACAGCGCATTGCAGCTTGCAGGGCAAGCAACCGAGAATGCACGACGCTGCCTCATGGAAGTCCGAGAGCGACGGACAAGAAGCTTGGCCTGTAGGAAAAAAGGAGAAAGCCTTGGCGTTACACGCTTAATGTGGAGCAGCAGAGTTCCCGCAGATCCCTCGACGCAGCGCTACACCAATGATGGGACCCGGTATGAGATCCACTGAGAGAAGGGGAGCCAATGACTGACGTCCCAAAGATATTCGGAAATAAATATCTTTGGACGTTCCATCGACTGTATGCATGACTGTCACTTTAAATTGATCGTTGGTTGCTATATTCATTAAGAAAAACATCCGTGAAACGTTTAAGAAATAAATAATATATCGTGTTTCGAGAACGACATAATATATGCGTCATCCTGAAACATCGTATAGACCTATGTCTTTCTTATTGGCTTATATAAATTAACCATAACGAAAAAATGAGTCATACAATACTGCTTCCATTTTTAATAAAATGCGCGCCACCAAATACGAGTTTGGGGTGATAAGTATACGCCTATACCAGTCCTGTATAGATGTAAGGCAGAATATACACAGAAAATATCATTAAGTAGGTAATTTCTGAAAAAAATAATAATACCATTTCTAAATTATAGCACTTAAAATTACAGCATATACAAATTAACATATAATTTTTTATCTTTTAGAAATTTTGATGCTTCGATGCTCCATATGTCAGAGCGCTCTCTCTCCGAAACCCATCTATAGAATCCCGCAACCATTGGAGTACCAGCACCCAATGTTAAGAACCTCTGCGGTACAGGAAACCTGTGCAATTAGTTGACTATAAACGAGGAGCTGCGTGAGAATTTAAGAAGGCAAGCAGTCAGTCTGGAAGCAGCATTAAGGACCGACCGGCTATATACCTTGTGAGGTCCATAAGAAGGTAACTGCAGAAGTTTATTATACAACCGACAAATGCGTGAGCTGTTGAAGTTCAAGGCGCATGGATGAGTTTGACACATCTGCGAATAGCTAGGTGACGCAGAAGTTGAAATAGAAAGATATGTGAGGTTAGTGAGTTAGTGAGTGAGTTAGTGAGTGAGTTAGTTAGTTAGTTAGTTAGTTAGTTAGTGAGTTAGTGAGTTAGTGAGTGAGTGAGTTAGTTAGTTAGTTAGTGAGTTAGTGAGTTAGTGAGTGAGTTAGTTAGTTAGTTAGTTAGTGAGTTAGTGAGTTAGTGAGTGAGTGAGTGAGTGAGTGAGTTAGTTAGTTAGTTAGTTAGTTAGTTAGTGAGTTAGTGAGTGAGTTAGTTAGTTAGTTAGTTAGTGAGTTAGTGAGTTAGTGAGTGAGTGAGTGAGTTAGTTAGTGAGTTAGTGAGTTAGTGAGTGAGTGAGTGAGTGAGTTAGTTAGTTAGTTAGTTAGTTAGTTAGTTAGTTAGTGAGTTAGTGAGTGAGTTAGTTAGTTAGTTAGTTAGTGAGTTAGTGAGTTAGTGAGTGAGTGAGTTAGTTAGTTAGTTAGTTAGTGAGTTAGTGAGTTAGTGAGTGAGTGAGTGAGTTAGTTAGTTAGTTAGTTAGTTAGTTAGTTAGTTAGTGAGTTAGTGAGTGAGTTAGTTAGTTAGTTAGTTAGTGAGTTAGTGAGTGAGTGAGTTAGTTAGTTAGTTAGTTAGTTAGTTAGTTAGTTAGTTAGTTAGTTAGTTAGTTAGTTAGTTAGTTAGTTTGCTCCGATGATGTAAGAGAGCTGTCCAGTGTGACACCTCTATTAAATGTCACGTACAATAGTAGAGAAGCTAAACTGGGCGACATTTTCAGCAAGGCAGAGATAATGAAGATATCCATGCACGAATATAAAAGACGAACAGACCTTTATGCTAGCCCTGAGGCAGAAGTGGGTATGAAGTGTTTTTAGCCTCTTCAAATGAAGTGATGGGGCATGATGGGTCAATCATACCCTGCCCTTGCCGTGCCTTTCCATCGTGGGGCCTTGTATGTGGAATGACCTCCCCCATTATCCGTAGCAAGCTTTTAATTGGGCTCCCACCCTCATCCCTTCGTTGCCTGAAGACTTTCTTATTTCCTCGGGGTTGTCACGCTGAGAGCGCTTCTGAATAGCTAGTACTGTAAGAAGCGCTATATCAGTAATCAGATACGATATGATACGATACCGTTTCATCTTCTGATCGACAGTTTACTCATTTTATCTAAATTGGCTTGGGAGCAGGTTTTCTGCAAGAACCGTGAATCAAGGAACCAAGGGTTCAAATAATTCGGCGCGATTGCCACTAAACTATATATCGCCCACAGATATAAACGCATGTCTAATGTCTAATGGTGCCAAGTACTACCAACGCAAACTTCATGCGATAGTTTTAGCGTTATAAGAACTTAGATGGTACAAATCCAATGCATCTTCGTCGACCCTGCCATAAGGCCACGATATGGGCTGTTATCTCACATGCATCATACTGGTGCCAAGTACATTCTTTACATAGGCCTACATTGAAACTGTATATGTCGAAGATAATTAGCCGAGTTGTTAGGTTGTAGCTGATGCGTAGCACGGCTGGCTGAATGAAAGACGGTGAAACGGGCGTGTCAGAAATTCCAAACTCCCTCCAGACGCGGCTGCAGCTGAGATCCTGCGTTTACTAGAAAATTAATTCCCATGCACTGCTTACGGTGATGTCTCGTGGAACAGACACTTTTGTCGTACATCCGATGCATTCAGAAACACATTGCTATCATAATGGGATCTTACAGAGCACTGTAAAGCCCATTCTTAATTAGTCGCCTCTTTATAAAGAAGAACATTATATCGCATCAGTAATAAGTAATAAATAAAAACAAGTCTTAATGAAAATTGTAAACATCATGCAGCTATGTCCTATAAACAAGTTTGCACTAATATTCAAAATCAAGCATAATCCAATTAAACCTTGCAGACAACAAATGAACCCTTTCTACTTACAGTTCGCGTTGATTGATTGTTGGATTAAAACCATTAAATAGGTCTATATCAAGCAGCTTATCTGCATGAGCCTTCTGATCAAGCGTCAGTTCCTCGTCCATAGATACCGAAGGAATGTCCATATTATATGTATATATATACATATATATTTATATATATATACATATATATTTATATATGCATATATATATACGTGGCAAGGTGGCCGATTGGTTAGAGCGGTCGGCCCGTGACACTCAGTGCGCGTTGAGTGAGCGGGTTCGACACTCGTCCGGGGAATTACTGTGTAGGGACCTTGAGCAAGTCTTTCGCGCACAATTGCTCTGCAGTAGGTCGTCGATGCGTGTGCACTTCTGAGCAAAATATTTTGAAAGAAGGGCGGTATCAAATGTCAGAATTAATAAAATAAAACAAATTGACGATCGCAGACTAATAAAATTCCTCGATTATACCTCACCCGTTCGGTTCCTATATAGCCGCGGAGAGCGATATGTATATCAAATCGTTCCACGTCAGCAAATGGGTTGTCAAACAAATTCAATCACTTAACGTTTTTTCAGCCTCAGAAGATCTAACCTTACTTTTGTGCTCTACCCAAAGTCTACTAAATAGTCATCAGAAAAGAATCGCTTAAATCGTAAAGATTTATCAAATGAAATTTAAATCGTAAAGATTTATCGAATGAAATTTAAATCGTGAAGATTTATCGAATGAAATTTAAATCGTAAAGATTTATCGAATGAAATTTAAATCGTAAAGATTTATCAAATGAAATTTAAATCGTAAAGATTTATCGAATGAAATTTAAATCGTAAAGATTTATCGAATGAAATTTAAATCGTAAAGATTTATCGAATGAAATTTAAATCGTAAAGATTTATCGAATGAAACAGACGTTCGCTTCAAATAAGTCATGGATGGCCATTAGTCGACCGCGTCGGTTGCTCAATTAGTTTGTCCTTTTGCTCGCTGTCAATAGCTAGCGTCGTCCGTCGCTACGGCAGGTCCAACCCAAGATTATTTAACACACGATAAAACTGTTTCCCACACTGAAACACTAAATGAACTCGCTGCTATGCTTAGTTTGTGCTACTGACGCCAGAAATAACCCACTCCGTGTTAATGAGCCTCCCGGTACAAGCTATAACGGGCCAACCTGTTAGTCTAGTAATCTCGGGCCCAATCCATCCGTTATGTTGAATCAAGTGACGCTATACGAATTGTAAATTACTAACGGCTCTCCTGGTATTTATAAGTAACAATATATTATTAATGACGCCGCTGTTCGAGTTAAAACACTATAAATCAACTTTCTCATATTAGCTCTATAATGCTATAGCCTAATTAAAAAGTGGTTTTAACAATACTTTGACAATCCTATATATTCGCTTCAAACACTCATGTTCACGCAGCGATTATATAAGAAAGTTCAGATTCCCAAATGCGCATTAAATATCATCAGAAAAGCTGTGTAATATTCACAAGCTCATCCTTCTCGCATCTGAAAATAAAATACGTCAAAATAGGATAGGTCAACTAACGAATCTTTAAATTAACCCGGATCACATATATAGTAGCAGTAGTTATTTATCGACAGTGTGTGATAAATGATAAAATAATCATCATCGTCGCCATTTATTTGACAAAGTGAACACGTGACATACACACATGAGATTATTCGTTAAGATTATTCCATATATTCAACAGAGGCGCGTTTACAGAAAACTGGGCCCTAGGCGCAAATATTTTTGAGGCCCTTCTGAATTTGTACACCGAGTCTGAGAGGACGTCTTTAAATGTCGACACGCACCTATTGGAGGGTCTTCATCTGTGACGATTTGTGACTAAGCTAGGGAGTACCCAGTCTGAAATATGTGACGTCGCGTCATCACATCATATATCGAAATACGCAACTTTATTTAAAAGATTCACTCAATTAAACAGTGATCCAACTTCTGGGAGCGAAGAGGCTCATAACACTCAGCTTTCGCTCGTTCCAACAGAGCTAACCAAGCCGATATTGATATCGCCATTAATAAAGCAATTATGAAAAATCACAATACTCATGTCATGCATGTGAAGGGGATTTGGGACTAACTGAGATGCTATTTTGTGAATGCTTAGCTGCAAAAATAAAGAGAATTTTATGCTATACTCTTTACGTGATATATGCTATTTTTTATGAAAAGTTTTTATTCACTCGGGGGTCCCTGAGATGATATTTTGAATTAAATGTTTTCATTCATTTGTGGTGGCTCCAATGAGATGTTATTTTGTATGAAATGTGTGCATTCATTTGAGGGCCTCTGAGATGTTATATTGTATTTAATGTTTTCATTCATATGGGAGCCCCTGTAATTTTATTTGTATGAAACGTTTTCATTCATTTCGGAGCCCTGAGATGTTTTTTTAATTAAATGTTTTAATTCTGTTGGGGCCTCTGAGATGCTATTTTATATGAAATAAATGTGTTCATTCATTTGGAAGCTCCTGAGATGTTATTTTGTATTTAATGTTTTCATCACTTGGGGGCCTTCTAAGATTTGGGGGCTCTTGGCGCGCGCCTAGTGCGCCTATAGGTAAACGCGCCACTGATATTCAAATGTTAATACATTTAATTTTCAATCAATTTTAGTCGTTGCCTTTGAGTTTGCTGGTGTGGCCAGCGGCATCAATAAAAATTTAAGCTGTGCTCGTGTACGATATCAAAAAGGCTGGACAGCACTGCCATATGGTATAGGCTTACTGGCAGCAAAATTTTGAATGCCATCCGCAAATGCATAGTGACCTATATTATACGGTTTGCACATGTATACTGGGCTCATACGTATGTATACGTAGGCTAACTACGTTTGTATATACTGTGTACTAATGTGTAACTATGCATGCCATGGATGTATCATGTATGACATTTTATGTATGTATTAATACATATTCTTAATGTAGCGCGTTGGAGTACGGTATACCTTGCAAAATCTGTGCCATACAGAGCATTTGTATCTACCCGGTCCATATGAATGTCTGTTAAAGACAGTTTGAAAATGATTCAGTTGCAACAGTCAATGCACAGTTGCAGTGGCATACATTGTTCAGTGAAGGAAGAAGGTAACACGCATGACGAAGCACATGCATGAAGAAACGCGACACCAGGAAATCTCCACAAGCAACAGATTGCATCGATCAAGTTGGTTGACTCGAGACCGGAAAACAGTTCTCTGACGTAGGGCCTATCTCACTGCGCTGCAGACGACCAGCAAGGCTGCTCCGGGAAAACGATCCAGCATTTATGTTACCTCGGCGAACCCCAGCAAAATGTGTTCATCGTATAAATAAAAGTGAATATTCTGGCAGAATGGTCAATTGTTGAGCTGGGCAGTCGAGACTGGACTGCAGATGACCCATATTATGAACTTGGGAGGCCTGCATGCAAGGATGGAATTGCAGCAGTCATAGCGCGTCAGCAAGGCCGCTACGAATGAGCGAATGGGACGAGAGTGTCTGAGGGGTGCACTGAGCGACAAATTGCCGCCAAGGACCCGTCGCATTTTAATACTTATGTGTAATGTTTCTATGCATGCATATGACAGCATGAGAGTGTAAAACATACAGACCTACATTTGACAACAAATTCAGTTGCAGGCTAATGTTGAACTTGAAAATGGTGGGCCATAAACATGGGTGATCTATGTACAGATAGTCTACAGTTGATTGTGGTTGACTCCATCTCCTCCTTCTAATTTGGGTCGATGCCGCGTGAGAATGGGATTTACGTCCTGCTAAATGAACGCATAATATATATATATATATATATATATATATATATATATATATATATATATATATATATATATATAGCGACATCATCGTGCCTATCACCGCTCCAAACAAAACACTATACCGATATATAAATATAATTATATATGTACACATATGTACATATGTATATGTATACATGTATATGTATTTATATATGTATATGTGCGCGTATGTGTATTAAAATAAACTCTGTGTATTAAAATGTAGCCGGGAGAGAGTTGGTTTAGCATAAGCTGCTGGCATAGCGGACATCACAATGGAGACTGAAGTGGCGAAAGACATGCAACATCGCAGTCTGAATGTTTACGTCCTCGGCGTATTTTACTGTTGAAAAAGAGATAACTTGATTTCAAGTTATACTAAAGCGCCGCAGCACTTTCAAAACAAAGGCAAAAATATGGCGACCAATACCGTATACGGATTTAAGCTTATTAATCGTTATCATCAGTAAGGCAAAGGGGATAATTAGGGGCGAAATGAGTGAGGAAAATGAATGCCTATCTTTAGTGGGATATTGTCTCTAAAGACGGGAGCCGAATAGCCGGCGGATTCGTGTATATGCCTACAAGTAACATCCTGTTATCGAGAAACTCTTAACATGTTACAGTCTGGCATTTTTATTTGGTCTATTTCTGCCTAAACGGTCTGCGTACATAGTCACCTGATACGCCTACGCGACCGAACTTTGGCTGCAGGAGACGTTGCTGCGTGACAGCAGGCGCAAACAAACCAAAGCAGTGAAGACAGTGTAAGGTGAAGGGGATGGCTTACGTCATCCGTTAACACTATAGCTACCGACCACATAATTATCACGAAGAGCAAGCAATCCTTCGATCCCTTTGATTTATTAACCCCAAAGGTAGACCTGTGTATAATATGAGTGCTAGCGAATTCGCTTTATTAGCCCCTCGGGATAAGAGGGCGGGCGGCTAGTCCTTCCCCAGCACCGTGATAGACGACGCTGCAATAGAACATTGTTAAATATGAAACTTACGTCTACTTTAGATTTTTACACTTTTTAGCATTGGACCGTTTATCCATCCCACAATTCAAAATTTGAACCGTCAAAAAACCGCCAGCTCATCTGTAACCGTTATTCCTAAAGTATCATTAGATTTTCGCCACCTGATATTGGTCGCAGACGGTGGATCGGAGGGTGGGTTGCTGTTCCAACCGCCGGCGGATCAGCTTTCCAACCGATCTCGCCAAACACTAAATACGTGTTTTTGTGGTTTGTGGTTAACCGCGCAAATCGTCACTGAAACGATCCGACGCGGCTTATCATTAGGTATCGTTCCATGTCTGTGTTTATGTTCGCGTCCGTTTGTCTGCTTCTTGACGTCTGTCTACCGTGTAGCTAATACGCAATCGCGGCTTACAATCTGCCGCCTCAAATCGCCTGCGCAAGGCCCCTCTGCAGCGATAGATGGAACAGACCCAAGGGGCACGCAGCGCTTGAAGCCCTCAGCTAGGATTTATGCAACCATTGATGTACGCTTAGGCCTCAGCATATCAGCCTCACGATAATAGCTGTATAGTCACAGATTTTTGTGTGTGTACACTCTGTGCCGTCAGTGATCGGGTTTGCACTGAGCGCGCCAAAGAGCTGAGCATGCGCGCGTGCGTATCAGTTGTGCACAAGCTTTGCGCTGCCGTCGCCTGCGTATTGAGGGAGTTTTTAAGGCCGAGATGATCATTGGCGGCCCTGGCATACAGCCATATTGGATATGACGGCATGGTAGGCCTATACAAACAATGGATGTCGTGAGCTGTCAAAACAGCACCCCTTTCGACTGCACCCCATCATTGGGATGTTTCTCCTTCTGATGTTTCAGGATCTTGGGTTTTGGGGTTTGCATAAAAATGTGATGAGTTTTAGCTTAGGGCAGCATACTAGTTCTTGCTCGGCTTTCCAACAGTGACTACTCATCCAGTAGAAAAGACTGCTTCTGTGCCTCTGTATGAAAGACCTTTATCTTATTCTCAATTGTAATTCATTAATTCAATATTATGCTCCTGCTTTCTTCTTTGCCAACTAACTCTTTGTTCTGTATTTAAAAAAATAATTATTGTGATCATCAAAGCACATAATTATATCATAGGTTTTACTTTTCGGCAATAAGGCAATTTTAGTACACTTGGCAATCTTGGGAATTTTGTGTCGCGCCCTTGGGGTTTCTAAAAATGGAGAGTGGCAGCACTGACTCTCACCTTTCGCTTTCGCTACGTCTCAAGGGCACCGGCGTTCAATAACCAAGAAGGCTCTAGACGTGGTCACGTGGGAGGAAATTCTATGAAAGAGCGGGGTTTCTCTTCCCGCCTATTTCTTATAAAGAAGAATATAATTTTGAGAAACAGAGACCGTATTGTACACTGCCCGTGAACTATTTAGCAACACAATTGTCAAAGTTACCGTCATAGTGATATAGGTCCTATCGTCAACTTCGCCGCCATCATTGTCAACGTTGTTGTAGGCCTGTTCATCTTGACCCTGACCGATTAATCTTGCGAGAGAATAAGCTCATATAATTATTTATCTTGCTACCAGCATTGATGATGCTGTGCCTTAGTTCTAGATGTTTGATTTTACTAAATTTTAATATGCATTTAAATATAAGTGATGTTGCAATGCCTACTCACGCGTCTGACTGACCTCTGCACAGTCTCTAGCTGTTCAAATAAAACAGAAGCCCATAGACTACTAAGGCCAGACAGCAGCAGCTTATAGTACTGTAAGAACTCTGAGGGTTCTAATTAAACTATCTCTACTATTATATTTAGAAGATTAGAGTTCGATTATGTTAGGGGAACCTAGCTACACATGAAGAGACAGATCGGATACAAACTATCTTTATTAAATACAGAGTAGATATAATAATAATAACATATATAATGATTATGACTAATACATAACAGTTACATGTACTTACTAATACGAGTATGGGCGAGATGATAACGTCCAAGCCCTAGATGATACGAGTTGACGAGCCTGACAAGATAGCTAAAGTTCTTCGGAAATCAGACTGCCCAGTTCCTAATAGTGTTTCAGCTTATAAGTCACTTTCCTCAGCCAAAGAGGAAACTGGCCTATCCTAGAACAGACTACTTTGATAGGTCAGCTACTGACCACTCAAGGATCAGCTACTGACCACTCTAGCAATGAGGGCTGACTAACTGTTAGTTACACTAGAGCCTATGTGAGTGATTGATAAAACCTATACTGTCTGTATTCGCGAATGTTCAGCTAAACTTAATGTATAATAATGATCTCTATATATATATATTGTTCAAGCCTATCTATTGTAATGTAATGTTCAGAATAATCACGGTTACAGTACTACACGAAATCACTTGAATACCGGAATCTCCACGTTCCTCATTCAGGGAGCACTATGCATGTTATACGAGCGCCTCTGAGACACCATCAACGGGCGCTAAATCAAAGTTCCATTGCTTGGTTGATTGACTTGCTTGTTGGTTAATCGGTTGTTTGTTTGGGTGGTTGATTGATTAATTGGTTTGTTTGTTGGTTGATCTCACATTCTAACTATTAATTGCCGTATTTGCCCATATTATGGGCAGGGGCAATGAGAGCCACAACGGGCCCCGGGGCAGGGAACGGACATTTGCCCCCGGACAAAAGCCCCCGATTTTGGGTAGGATATTTGTCCCCCCGAACAATTGCCCCTATAGTATGAACGGATGATGACAAGTTATATATTTCACTGCAATTATGTGAAATATATGAAAACAAGCTACTAGTTATCGTGTCGTATAGGAGACAAAGTGAGACAAAGTGAGTCCAGTTCTGAATCTTTATTTTTCTTGCTGGATGCACAAATACTGCATAGGGCCTACAGTCCGTGACACCTTAATAAGCGCGGTGAAGGTCGGCTATAGTAAGCAGCTACAGCTGGTTAGCAAATCGTCAGTGACTCGCGTTAATCATCTCCCGTTAATATGAGTGAGAGTGGGTGAATACCTCTGTATAGGTGATAATCTCAGAATATAAGCCGTGACGATGTCAATGTCGCATAAAAATACTCATTATATACATCAGCCATTATATATCACGTGGTATCAAATTTTCTTCTTCATTCGTCAACACACTTTGCAGGTATTGGAACCAAAACAAGATGTCAACCCGCTAAAATAATTTTTTTACAGGTTTAGTAACAAGTAGCCGACATTTTGTCAGGGGGCAAATGTTTGGGGGACTTTTGTCCGGGGGCAAATGTTCGGGGGATTTTTGTCCGGGGGCAAATGTTCGGGGGACTTTTGTCCGGGGGCAAATGTACGGGGGACTTTTGTCCGGGGGCAAATGTACGGGGGACTTTTATCCGGGGGCAAATGTTCGGGGGACTTTTGTCCGGGGGCAAATGTACGGGGGACTTTTATCCGGGGGCAAATGTTCGGGGGACTTTTGTCCGGGGGCAAATGTTCGGGGGATTTTTGTCCGGGGGCAAATGTTCGGGGGACTTTTGTCCGGGGGCAAATGTTCGGGGGACTTTTGTCAGAGGGCAAATGTTCGGGGAGACTTTTATCCGGGGGCAAATGTTCGGGGGACTTTTGTCCGGGGGCAAATGTTCGGGGGATTTTTGTCCGGGGGCAAATGGTCGGGGGACTTTTGTCCGGGGGCAAATGTACGGGGGACTTTTATCCGGGGGCAAATGTTCGGGGGACTTTTGTCCGGGGGCAAATGTACGGGGGACTTTTATCCGGGGGCAAATGTTCGGGGGACTTTTGTCCGGGGGCAAATGTTCGGGGGGACTTTTGTCCGGGGGAAAATGTTCGGGGGGACTTTTGTCCGGGGGCAAATGTTCGGGGGACTTTTGTCAGAGGGCAAATGTTCGGGGAGACTTTTGTCCGGGGGCAAATGTTCGGGGGACTTTTGTCCGGGGGCAAATGTTCGGGGGGACTTTTGTCCGGGGGCAAATGTCCGGGGGGGCAAGCGTCCTACACTCACCGGGGCAGCCACTCCTCAGGCCCCCTTGTGTTTTTATCAGTAATTTAAAGTCTGCCGCAGACCTATCAAAAGCTACCACACTATTTAATTAATAGCAATGTTAATAATAATGCTGCTGAAATTAATCATACAAGTAATGTGATTTCACATGTAGGTTCGTCTCTGACTCTAATTATAGGGAAATTTACAGAAACATGTAATGTGAGTATGTCAATTGACAAATGAATAACCAGATGTTGTGGTTGGAGAGGAGCTTCAGCTACCGTAGGTTTTTCATTTTGCAGATCACCGATATCAAAGTCAAACAGTTTCTATACTACTGTGGTATCACCAGCCCCACCAGATTTATCTTGTATAGCTTGTCCACCGATGTCATTGGAAGCTCCATGCTCACTTTCAGACGCCACCACGTCAACTTCACTTCTGACAGTTTTCGAATCCTAATGTTCAATTTCAAGTGACATGGAATTAAGGATAAGCCATTTGTCAACACAAGCTACGTCAACAGCTTCCTCTGAACCATGATAATCAACTCTTCCACTATGCTGCTAGCAATTATATTGTCAGCTTGATCTGCTCCATCATTGCTTTTGATGTAATTAAAAATCCAATACTTTGAAGAAGTGCCTGTCTATCGTTTAATATTTTTATTTTCGCCAATCTTTCTTTCCTTTTTTGAGATCCAGATTTCTAATAGTAATTCATCGTCGAATTCATCATCAACATGTATAATATAAAATATTGGTCAATTGACAATTTCGATCAATTTTTTATAACGAGTAGTGAAAAGTCATAATATTTTTATTGTTCACAGACGAATAAGCCTCAGTATGCTTAAGCTACAACTATAGAGGTAGGCTACAGTAAGAATTAGCGAACAATGTCAACGAACGTTACTATGGGAGTCGAATTTAACTGTCGGCTGCCATGCTAGACTCCCATCACGCTACACATCTAACTTAACTAACGCCTTCGCCTAGCGAAAGAAGGACAAACTTTTGTCCTTCTTTCGCTAGGCGAAGGCGTTCCATTTCCAGGACCCCGTAGGCATGATTCATTCCAGAAGCCCCGGCAAGCCTGATTTAATCAGGCTTACGAGGCTCCTGGAAATGGAATCCAACTCGGTTCCTCTGTGTGTTATCCATTGCTCTACGGACCTCCGCCCAACACAACCTGGACCTACTTATATGATATCGAGTTGTAAAAAGTTAAAGTATAATTTATTTGGAAAACAACTCAACGTACAATTAATAGATTGACATCCAGTAAACGATTTAAAACTGTTAGAACATCAATCAACAACAGATTTTCGACCACGTGTCTTATGAACCAGACACTGGAATACATGAACGAAAATGAAAGATTTCCATAGATTAAAAACGTACGTAAGTCAAGTCACTTAAGTTTCTTTTAGCAAAGCCTCATAGGTTGCTTCAGTTAGAAAAAGTTTTAGAATTTTACTGGCCTCTGAGCCGCGTTCCTGGGCCGCAACCTCATGACCCCCACCCACTCTAGACGGTCCTGAATATGGGCAACAACGACGATATATACACCAACTTAGAAAGCTCTCTCACATAATATCTATTGCCTATAGTTCATTACCACAATCGTGGCTTTCTCTGGGACCACGCAAGTTGTGAAGACGTTTATTCAAATAGAGGTGAGCTTAGTGTACCTCGCACACCTTAGTAGAACGTTGCCTGACATTATTTTACCTGTAAGAGATTTGGCCAAAGTTAGGTCAACGATAAAGTTAATAATTGATTTAATATGCGTTTATGCACGATTAAAATAATGATTAGTTGTTATAGACACAGACTAATAGCATACGCAATTGTGACGTCATCAGCACAACTATTTCTGCTCATGGCGGAAATAGTTGAAATAATTATTAATTGAAATACTAGATAACAGTAAGACATCTGAATTAAGCAGGAGCTGGTTAGCATGTGGTACCAAAGATGAGAAGTTGAACGGGCCTGATAAGTGGGTTCCAGAGCTCTGAGCTCGGGCGCTTTTAGCTAGAGATGGGTAACTGCGTCGCGAAGGATGATATAACAGGTAAAACAGAAAAATGTAAATTTATTATATCTCTCGTATTGGATCGGCCTACATAAAATATCTACATCGTGCTATCTTTATTTCCGGCTATACATATATCTATAATGGGTTTCCTGTAATCTTCTGCAGTGATATTTACGCGTACCTAGGCTATAGCTCTATTGCCAGATTCTCTTTCCTTCCCTCGCATATACAATGTTATATAATTATCTGTACGCTGCCTCCAGTGGAATATCTGTCCCTATTACCCTAGCATACCCGATACATAAATATAACCCATATAATTTTCTTTAAAATAAATGACTAGCCATTAATTCAAAATCCTACATCAAAACAGAGGCGTCTGGTCTCCTACCATCGGGGAGAGATTAGGTCTTCACCAAAAGTCATTGAGGTGGGATTTGAGGGATATGTTCACAAAGCAACACTGAGTGAGAGAGCCACTGAATTGACAATATAATGCAACCTTGAAACTTTTATAACGCCGTTGAGATTATCTACAAGCCGGTCTGCCGATAGAAACTCTGGACTTCTAGACAGAGAAATTCCGGGCTGCTGCATGTGCAAAGATATTCCTGGCATCTAAGCAGAACAGTCAACGGCCTCTTACACGGAAGTGGGTGTGTTCTAGAAACAAAATGTTAAGCACGGTAATCTTCAGATGCTTGCAGTTTTAGATGATTGTAGTTAAGTATCAGTAATATTATATTAAAGAGGCATAGAGTATAAACCTTGCATAGCGGATAATAATGTTTCTCACAAATTGATTGCTGACCTGGTACGGGCCCATAAAATCGCCTGGTCCCTTGACATCTGCCCGTGCCCCTCTCGGCCGGCCTGTCCACAAGACATCAATGGATGTTCGTCACTTAGTAAAATCACATTCAAAAAAGCATAATCCACTGACTAGATTCATGTCGAGATCCATGCTGCATTGAAATTAATGTTAGGCTACGGAGGATAAGCAATGCGAACATGAAGTGAAAAGTGAAAGTCCAGATAGAAGGGAAGAATAGAACAACTTACAAGAGCACAGTCTGAGGGAATACAAGGCAGCGACAGACACAAGTGACAATAAGGAATCACGCAGAAGGCCGACGGGTGGGTGAAAACATTGCACCACTGAAAAATATGAGGGTGAGGGTAAGAGGGGAAATCGATGAGATCCAGTCGTGACGAAGCCTGTCGGTTCCATGGCATTTTGTATTTATATCTCTCCGCAATTCCCATATTCTCTAACTTTCTTCGCCTATCCACTTGTCCGTCACTCCGTATTTTGTCTGTTTACCTGAATATCTGTCTATTCATAAACTGTCTGTTTATTCGTCTGTCTGTCTGTACATCAGCCTGACCCCAGGGCCTTTCGATAGTATTAAGATAGACAATACACTTTGGTTGCGCGTGTACGAAGGGTGCATGTGCATAGGTCGTCCGTCCGTTCGTCTGGCTGCGATTTGTACAGCACTGAATCGCCTCATATAATATGTGAGGTGCTCCATCAAATGCAGGCCAAAGTCGCATTTTGGCGAAATTGAGATTATATCATTGTATATTAAATCACTTTTCTAACTGCGCAAAAATTATTAAGATATCTCCAGTAGAACCAATGATATACTAATTTGAAGTCTTGTATAATGAGAATACCGAAACCGAGAAAATCGTATTGAAATGGTCGGCTTTCATTTACTTTCGTCAAAATCTTCCACAATATTGTGATTATAGCGGAATAGAACACAAGATTTCATCACGAAATCATTTTTTGGGATAAAGTGATACATTTGTGACTCGAATTTGATTCAAACTCAAAACACACATTATTGACCCGGCATGTCATTTTTGGCCGTTTTCTCGAAATTGTGTGCTGCGGCATAGGCTTGATTTTGATAGAACAAATCACATATATATTATACACAGCAGCGGCGGAGATAGCAGACGCGGCAAAGTTTAGATACGGCGCGTACCCTTTTGCTTGATATGAAGCGCCGTTGTACATTTTGCTCTAATAGATGCAAACGACTCGAAAAAACGGACTTAGCCACAAATTATACAGACTTTCATCGTCGTCGTCGTCATCATAATCGTCGTCGTCGTCACCACCACCACCACCACTGCCGCCGCCGTCATCATCATCATCATCGTCAGTCCCCGATGTCTGTCAATTCACGATATGGCCTCCTATGAGTACAATTGTATGATCTCTATTGTGCTCTCTATTGTCCATTTCCCCTCCCTTCCTTCCTTCCCTACCCCTATCCTTCTCCCTCTCTTACCAGCTCCTCTCCCCCATCCCTTCTCCATATTTTCGCCATCGCCTCCAATTCATCCATACCCTTGATCAAGTGTTCGCTTGTGCGTGGGCACTGGTGACTCTTTTCAGGCTACTAAGCATAGTTTTGCTAACAATGTATTTTACTCATTCACTGTGACATTTAATATCATTTAGGCGCAGAGAGCGCCTCTGAGTAGATGTCTTTAAGGTGTGCGTGTGCGAGTGTGTGTGTGTGTGTGTGTATGTGTGTGTGTGTGTACATCCAAATACATTTTATATCATGTTTTGCCATCGTTCATCCTTTCGCCATCTCCAAAATCCTAATCCAGACGTTTGCTCGTCCTAAGACGGTTTAAATGACCTTCATAAAACATTATTCTCCCTTATTGGATGGCTCTTTCATCATAATGTCTTCCATTCCGTCCCCTCCATTTCCCTTCTTCACCTACCCATTTCCTTCTCTCTCTTTCCTCCCCATTAATTATACATGTGATGTTGTTCAGAAGAGCTGTTGATTGTATGTATCTGATCAGAGACGCGAGATGAGATTGGTGTCGGTACTGAATCATATAGCAAGGCTGACGTCAAACAAGACCCGGTATCAGCATGGGTCTCAAATCCGAATATGGCAGCCAACCAGGTTTGCAGACATACTGATTATTATTTGTAATTAATATTTGTAATTGTAAACATTAGCACATGAGCGCAGGTTTTAAACTTTGTACAACAAACAATTAACACAACAGATTTTCAATCTTGATTTAATTTGATCCAAGAAACCAAGGTAATGTTTTAGTTTTAAAAGAGTTCAGTCTGTGTAGCAGATGTCCTTCAAAGTCCTCCCAAAGGGTATCCTCCCACCGCGTGACACTTCCCAAGATAAGTCCCTGTGGCGAAGTTCCATTACCAGGTAGAGCACTTCGGCGTTGACTTACAGGCGACCCATCAGCTGCCATCCGTATTCATCAGTGGACGCCAGCGAACGATCCGTAGACGGAAAGCCGTAAACGTAACAAGCATATTCAAAGGCCTTTGTAACGCCGCTTGGTAATGGCATCGTAGTGTGGTGAGTGATGACACCTTTCGTTTAATCGGTTTCACTAGTTGTCAATATTATTAGTTAATCATAACATTGTGTGAACCTTTGAGGATAATTCTGTAGAAAATCGCGTAGTAATTCACTGATAACTGTTCCAGATATTATTGATTGGATACACCGACAGAGTGTTTTGAACTTTGACCTAGCAGTTATAGATAGTTATAGCTTACTGATTGCTTTGACCAAGCAGAGTTTGTATTGTTTTCTCTTTCTGGAATTCTTATCGTTAATAAATCTATTAAAAATGGCAGGAATGTCAGAGATTCAATCTGTTGAGGCAAGATTAGAGCAGATCTCGGATCTGATGTGGAAGTCGATTCTGCGCCATGAATACAAAGCGACTATTATAGACACCCTTGTTTTTGGTTGCATGCGAGGTAGTAAGATATATAAGAGAGGCGCCATATACACGCTGTAGACAGTGTAGAGGAAAAGAACCTCGGAAGCCTTAGTCACCCCACTGTACGTTCGCTAACAAATGCTGACAGGATACTCAGATTGTCATAGCGTGTGGAAGAATTCTAAACAGACAAATTCAGCGATTGAACACTGAAGCCATTATTAATTAAGCGAACAACGCTCAGAGAAAAAAATCGTAGCAGGGTTCAAATCCAAGGAAAGGAGCTGGCGACGATGACCCGACCGGAAGAGACAGTAGCACAGACACCTTCCCAGCGGCGCGTCAGAGCGGTGGAAATCAGGACCACGTAAAGGGAGGACGCAATACCTGATGCTAGTAATGGGGTGCGATATTCTATGGTTGCACTTCCGGTTCAAGATTTGATCCTTGATGTCTATGTGACAACCGCAACCGAGGTTGATCTAGAGGCCAATAGATTTAATTTGATAGAAAGTGAGATTATAGGATGGAAACGGATATGACACTTCTTGTGGATCTTGGGAGTCAGGCTTAGAAGAAAATTATAAGGGAATGATTAATCATACCCTTTCATAGGTTTATTTTGACAAAGTAATTCAGTGGTACTCTGAGAAAAGAGCAGAACTGCATTTAAGGACAGAAAGTTCAGAAGATGTTATAGCTGATCTGGAACAAATGCCGCTGTATGTTGATGATATAATATCATGTGCTAATCGTCAGTGCTTAGTCTCAGATTTATTAAAATTCCTAGCTACGAACGGAAAGGAGAAATTGGTCTATACAATCGCGGTAATCTAGAAATCGCTATGCTACGCTGGCTATATCTCTGCCAACGTAGGTGCACATCCTAGTCCGTGACGACGTGTGAGGAATTGATTGGAACGTTGACGTCGCGCACTGGAGGATCAGACCAGACCAGACAGCTTTCTATATGAAACACAACTGAATACTAGACGACAGAAAGCAGGAGAGGAAATATGGCGCTTAATGGATCTGGAAGCAAACGAAACAGACAATCGCAACGGTACACTAAAAGACAATTGCGATGCGATTCGAGCGTTTGTGGACGCGTCGGAAAATATGGAACTCCCAATGAACGCGAACCTAATTCACTCGAACAAGCTTATAACATAGCCATTGTGTGTAACTTACTGCGGTTTATCAGTTTGTTTCTCATTAAACGAAGATATACACATTAGCCAGGTAACTGGTAAGATTTGTGAAGACTTAACAAAACAGCTCCGACTTTTCTTGCCGTCGTCTGGTCAGAATCGACAACGTTAAACCAGTGTAACCAGTGGTTCGACCATTGGAGTTTGTTTTGAATGTGATCACGTGGGCCACAAGGTTGAGACCTGTCCAGTTCGACAAACACATGAAAAAGATGAAGCGGGTGAGCAAGTGAGTCCAACTGTAGTTAGACTGAGCCATGTTACGGGATGCAACAACGCTTACCTACCAGTCTGTGTCCACGAAAGAAAACCTTTGCCTGGATCGACACAGGTTATGAGTTGTCGTTGGTTCCTGCAAAGTTGGTCATTTCCTTTTCTCTGTTTATCTTTGTGTAGAGTCCTGAGTTCCTCTGATTTGAGCGGCGCTATATAAGTGCTCCATTACCTTACAGTGCATTACGGTACATTCACCGTTCGAACCTAATTTTTGACTTACATAGATAGTGAAACAGTACGCTGATTGGCGTTTTTGTGATGGAGGAAAATCAATAAGTCAATTAATGGACAGTCCTTCTCAATTATCAGCCGACCAATTGTTGGAAGATCACAGTGTAAAGTGATACTAGAATTCATGCAACTAACGATGCTGAATGTGTCTAATGTACCGCACGAAACCGTGGGAAGTGTTAAACAAGTTGTGCCAAAGTAGTAACAGATGCGGACAGGATCCTCGGATTGATAAGGGATCCCGGGACGCATGACGACGCCAAAGTAGAGTGGAAGAAAACTGCCTAACACAAAGTCACCGATTGAACGCTATGGCTAGAATTAATTATGCGGACTACAGTATAAGAGGAAACGCGTGGCAGGTTTGAATCCAAGTGAATTGTTGACGAGGTTGTCCCTACCGGAAGCGATTGAAACAGCGACGTGTCAAACCGGTGGAAATAGCGACCACAGAAAGGGAAGACTCGATATTACAATACTTGCAACAAAGCAATGAAATTACAATGATAAGGAAGCTTGTTAAGTTATTTATTGCCCGTTGAGTGATATACAACTTTTATACGGCTAATATCTTTACAGCCCTACATTGCCTGAGATTGAATTTTGAGCTCAGCGAGTGTGTAGCGTCGACCCTGAAATTTGCCCCGATCGCGATAGCTCCATTTTGCAGGCGCTCAGAGTGTGACCGCGGTTGTGCAAGAAGCAAACCTGATTAGCATGTCAAAATGAGCGCAACCTTTAGATGACGTGAATGCAAATTGCGTTTGTTATTATGCCGAATGTCGGCGAATTGTGCAATTTCAAAGAGGAGATGTCGAAATATATGAATTCAGATTCAATTGGGTGGTAAAAATTGCGAGGCTTACGATGGTAGTAATATTAAGGGTGATGAGGAGAGTTGTAGTTGGACGAAGGGGAATTGGTGACAGGCCTAATGATGCTAAAGTGGTAGCTGCTGTTATTGATGTTGATGATGTGGCGGAGGAGGAGGAGGAGGATTATTTGGAGTGATATCAAATCAATCAAAAAGTGTTTTATTGTAACCAACAACAAAATAGAGTACATCTCACAATATGCACAAGCAAATGTATATTGGCTACAATGGGAGCCCCAGAAGGGATGCGAATCCCGCTAAATAGGGACCCCCCATCACATACTCTCTCCACTTATTTTTAGAAATTCTATGGTTGTGTCCCTCTTCCCCAACTGCATAATCTCACGAATGAGTTTCCACGTTTTCTTCAAGTCATTATTGTATTTGCAGAATTCTGCTGTGTAATAGCTTTTTTCTGCTCTAATTCTGACTGTCCTTAACTTGTTCCGGTATATAAAGAAGAGGAATAGATGATACGATGATGGTGATGACTACTGTTTTCTATTGCAGGAACAACCAAGGGCTGCAAGTGCAGCCGCAATTTTGAAACAGAAGCTACCTGAAGGTTCGGGATCAAGCTTGAAGAAACCGAAACGTTCGGGATCAAGCCTGAGCAAAGCGAAAGGTTCACAAACGAGCATTAAGAAGGGCAAAGATCTGAAAAAATCGAAAAGTTCTGGATCGGGACCGAAGAAACCGAAACGTTCGGGATCAAGCCTGAGCAAAGCGAAAGGTTCACAAACGAGCGGTAAGACAGATGAAGACCTGAAGAAACGGAAGGGCTCGGGATCGGGACTGAAGAAACCAAAACGTTCTGGGTCGGGATTGAAGAAATCGAAAAGTTCGGGACCGGGACCGAAGAAATCGAAACGTTCGGAATCGAACATGAAGAAACCGGGATTCAGCGGGAGCACAGCGAGAGCTTCAGGATCAAATATGTACGTACCGCTTAAAATAAATGGTCCTAAAAGGTATCCGACTAAACGCCATAACACAGAGTACGCAGGCCTACCTGTTCTGTTGATCAGTGTGCTAACCTTATAAAATGTTAAACTTGAAGCGACCATCGATAGAAGTACAACGAAATGATTCACTATTTCGGTTCCTCGTGCGATATGTTAGTTAAACAGTAGAGGTCATTAGCATTGAATCTATTGGGTTGGATCAGATTTAGATGCTGAATGGATTGCATTACCGCTAGATGCCGCCTCCACTGCTACTTCTGCTCTCGATTCTTCGTGATGCCGCTGCAACTACACAAGTAACTATCATCTAGTAACCGGTTTTTGTATTGTCAGTTCATTTGATGTGATTCTAATCTAGTCATTCGGTGTCTAGAAATGGGTAATGCTAGGAACAATCATATTCTTTCACACTGTGCATCGTGACGAAAATAATATCTTTCCAACAGACCTGATAACAAAGATCAGTACTACGCGGGGGACTTTATCATGCCTCGCACCAACAAGAAGTTTGGGAACCGTGCATTCTCAGTCGCAGGACCCACAGAATGGAACAGTCGCCCAATTACAGTCCGTCAAACCACATCCGTTACATTATTCAAGACAAAACTAAAGACGTATACTTATTCCCTCTGATCTATGACTATCAATGCAGCACAGTGCGCTTTTGTGCAAGACTTGTCTTGTTATAAATGCCTAGTTGTATTGTATTATATTAAAAAAATTATTATATAGTTATGTGATGACGCAATGCAGTCGACTAATAGGCTGTTGACTACGCAGAGAGGTGAGCAACGAAGTTATAGCAGAACAGAGTAATGTACATGTAGATGCGATCACTTTGATTGAATCGATATGACAATTGTGTGGAAGAAATGCTTTTTTGCTAACGATGATGACAACAACGACGACGTTCTAGGTTCTGTTATGCTTACACTAAAATCAGTTGCAACGTCGTGTCTACAGTGGCGGAAAAGGAGAACGCTCAGGCAGTTCTCCGAAAGGTGGCTCTGGTGCGGTCAAAAAGAAAGCAGACAAAAAGGAAGACAAGAGCCGTCCCACCGATTTTGTCAACAAGATCGGAGTCGGACAAGACAACACATCTTTGTCGCCTAAGGTCGCACCTCTGGTACGCTCTATATATTAAATAGAGAGTAGTCCAAGCACTTATTATGGCGTAACTTAGAGTATTATGATAACAAAACAACGACCATCATACAACGACAAAAACGAGCTTTAGGCCCAAGGTACAAGTTTAGCAGACTTCGACATTAATTTAATCAGATAAATCAAATGATTGTGATCTGTGAAACGATGCCTATTAGATCAAACAAAATTCGATTTCAATTTATTTAAAGCCTAAGTAACAGAATAGGCTTTTTTCAGTAGTGGCCCATCTCCGCTGGGTGTGAGTCATATTCTGACTAATAAATGACATACTGTCTTCTTGTCCATTGTCATTTATCTGTGTCAATACAGCTCTAGCTGCGAGACCATCACTATCACAGTATAAATTTATAGGTTTGCCAAAGGTGGACACATTTATACAACTTCATCAGTAAGTAAGTCAAGTAAGTCAACTGACTGCTAGTGTTCATTAGTCCAAAGTTCTAAACAATCATATCAGAGACACGTTTTCGTGTTAACTTAAACATAGGTTTTGCAATCTGTGTAAAATCTTGAACAGCTAATAACTAGTTATTCAAGGCAATTGCTTAAGTTGCTTCTTGGTCTCTGTGATTGTAAAATGAACCAAACGTTCAATTCTTCATGGATTCCACTTAAATATTACCAGACCCAACGATTTGATCAATTAATTTCACCTCATTCTTACCGATAATACATTTCTGTAAGCTAAAAGTAATGTTATACAATCTCATTTGCATCAAAACGGCATCTAAGTACTGTATATGAACCTTCAGATCATCAGAATTGACAGACGTATGTCGTCTACGTAGATCTGATGGGTCTCTGCCTCTTAGACAGATTCAAATGTTCGATGTCGACACTCCTCTCGCTGTTGAGCGTCTTCTTTAATGGCTCTCCAAATCTCTCTGTCATCACCCAATTCAACATCAACCGCAGTCTTGGTCTTCCTCTTGTCCGCCTCTCCTTCAGTTCTCCTTGTATGACTGTTCTTAATAGGGAGTGTCCTCTCAGTTGGGCAGAATCTCATCTTATTGTGTGCATCAGGACTCTTACTTCTTTTTTAATAAGATTCCGGTGTAGTTTTTTCCTCTCAGTAGTTTTTTTTCCTTTTTCAGGGTCCCTCTATTCCATTTGCTATTTTTAATCTTCGTTTGACATATGACATCTGTCGTGATCATACTGCGAAGGAAGCAGAAATCTTTCACTTGTTTTATATCTTTTCCTCTAATATATATATTGATTACAGTTTCCTTATATTTACATGTCCTCGGTACCTCTTTATTTTTAATGTTTATTTTCATTCGGTATTCAGTCGATACTGTGTTCATTGTTCCATCTATCCATCATTGCTTGTGGATTTCTTCGGATCCTCGCCATCATTGCCTTGTCATCTGCAAACCTCAGTGTCTTGATCCATATTACTCCGACTTTTATCCCCACCTCCAGATCCTCTATTGCTTCTCTGACAGACTCTTCTGTGTAGATATACAATGGTAGTGGCGGAAATGGTCATCCTTGAGTCGCACCACTGTCTACCTTTTCTGGTTCTGAGGACTCTCCATCCATTCTTATTCATATCTTCTGGCCCATGCAAAACTTTTCCAATAATCTTCTGTCTCTTCAACCTATTCCAAACTACCTGTAATAGCCTTCTCCAGCCAACTCTATCAGATGCTTTTTAAAATCCCCGAAGCACAGATATATATATATATATATATATGCATGTAGTACAGCTTGACCCTTCTGGCATCCCCTCACGTAATTTCAGTCATGATAAGTACTCCTAGTGCTCCTATCGCGTCTCTAGTACCCATGTCCTTTCCAAATCCAAATTGGTCGTCTCCAACATCCTCGACTGACTCCGTCTTTATTTGGATTCTCATTGCTAATATTCTTATCAAGACTTTTTACGAATGGGTGAGATGCTAATGGTTTGGTGATCTTCACATTTTGCTGCAATTAACTTCTTTTTAATTGGAATTTTGATGGACTGTATATATGTCTTAGGCAATAGGCATATCCCTGTCAGTTGTCAACTCTGCTGCATCGGTACTTTCCTCTGGGCATCTCTGCTGATATAATTATTGTTTATTTCTTCTGCTCTGTAAGTTCTGAATTATTTATGGCTGCATTTGCTCCTCTCAGCATCTCCGGTTCAATGTCTTCCTTCTCCACTCTCTCTCTCTCTTTATATATATATATATATATATATATATATATATATTTGTCTGTCTGTCTGTCTCTGTCTCTGTCTGTCTCTGTCTGTCTCTGTCTCTGTCTCTCTCTGTGTCTCTCTTTTTCTAATATATATATATATACATATCATGTTTATTCTCCCTTGTTATTTTTTATTCCTCGTCTAAATAATTGAAAGACGGACTAGTTGTCACATACCGAGATTTTGGAGTCATCAAGGTTTCACTTTGTCTTACCACACTTGATACCACACACAATGTTGTGCCATGAAAGCTTCCGTAAAAGTAAGTGTAACTCTTCTATTTCAATCTAAGCAGATGACTGGATATTTAAATACAAACTTCTCATAGAGAACACGGTCGTTTTTTTGTCCTTCCAGGATGAGAGCCCCTCATCTATCGGACCACTCCTTCCTTCCGAGCAAAATAGCGCTGCAGCACACCCCAAAAGGTAAAAAGTCTTTGAAAGTTGTTTATGTTCTGCTCGCAATTTGCGAGTGTGAGGGTGGTTTCGATATGTGAGGTTTAGGACAGTTGTCTAGAAGTCAAATCTTAGATGAGATGCTTTGCTCTGGCTGTCTACACAGCGACTTCTCCAGTATAAGATTCTGACACGTATGAGTAAGTATCTCCTCGATTTCCTTCGCCGCCATTGTATTGTATTGTATCAATAGACTTATAGAGCGCCTTTCTCAGTGCATACAATCAGATACGCTACGTTCCCAGTGCGCAGTGGTTGATTTCCGCCACCTAGCCATGGGACCATGGCACCTAAAAGAGAAGAAGAGCCGTAACTTCAATGGACTTTTCACAGTAATCGTTCACAGGATTCTTGATAAATATATTTTATGTGTATCCCAAATAGCGAATTGCGAGTATCGGTGGTAGATTTGTCCGCGAAAGAAAATTCAGAGATCCTCCTCTCGATAAACAATTTATTCACTACCAGTACGAGACACGCCTAGAGAAAGAGTGGTCTTAAGGCAGCGAAAGGAAGCACCTAAACTACTTGTTAATATCTGTATTTTGCTCTCCTTTGTCCTGAATCGTGGCACCCTTCATTGGGCTTATAATGTACTTCCGATTGTCTCTTAGACAGACCAAAAGCTTTGCCTATGTTGGACCCATTAACTGGAATCGTCTTTATTGAGATCTAGCCTACACCTGAGCTCCTAAGTTTTTCTTCTACTGTTTCGGAGCGTCCAAAGCCTGTATCATTTGAAGCCGATATGATATCAATGTATCGGGTTGCGAGTGCCACCGATGAGTTAATTCTGAAGTTTCAGATAGCAATTTCTGTGGTTTCAAATACCGAAAGTTGATAACGACCGCTTTCAACTCGAATCATGTTGTGGTTGTGAGACTTTATAACTGTTTTGAATAATGATAACCTCGATGGCTTATAGCGTCGAACTTGAGAGTTGGCTTAGTGGATGTAACCGTATAGAATAGTAATCTTTAAACTTCGAAGGCGCCTCTTGAAAGCCAAACTTAAGACACCGGCTTATTAACGAGCGCTACATCGAATCAGAGTAGGGTAGCCCGTGGATTGTCAGAGTACGGTATCCAGAGGGTCAGAGGAGGCAGAGTAGCTGTTAAGGCTGGTGTCGTTTTGATCGAGGGTTGGAAAGTGGACGATCAAGTGCATGTGTCTAGAAAAGGTCAGACTTAAGGTTAGAATGAAGGTCCGAGGGGTGATGAATAGAGGATCCTGAGACAGATGATGTCAAATGATAGGCAGTGAGGGTGGAGGAACCAAGAAAATACAGATTTCAGAAGGCAGATCGTTCCAGAGACGTTGGATATGGGAAATGTTAGTTTCCTCTGTCACTACACTTAAGCACTGAACGTTAAAAAAGTGTAAGCACTTAATGCAATACAATAATTGAATATTGTTTTATCATGAATAAGTTAACCGGGTACCGTACATTGATTCTTATTCCAAGCTTCTCGTTGCTTTAAGCAGTTATAGCAGAATAAAATACAATGGCAGAATAATTATCGAATGACGGTAATGATTGTAAATATTAAGTTTGACTCAAACTAAAAATGGTTTTGGATGGTCATGAGTTCGGCTACTCATTAGTTCTAATTCTAGTTGGGAAGTAACTGGATTTCTGTCCTATATCTGACTATGTTCACAGCGACGTGCCAATTAATCAAGATTCGACGAACCAGGATCAGGTAGGAATCGATGATGATATGCTTATTACGTACGATATATTCATGAATGTATGTATGTATGTATGTATGTATGTATGTATGTATGTATGTATGTATGTATGTATGTATGTATGTATGTATGTATGTATGTATGTATGTATGTATGTATGTATGTATGTATGTATGTATGTATGTATGAACGTATGTATGTATGCATGCATGCATGCATGCGTGTGTGTATGTATGTATGTATGTATGTATGTAGACCTTTTGTATACAGCAGGGCATTATATCTAGACTAGCAAATAATTTTATTTGCTTCATGGACCACCATTTCTTTCCTGAAATTGCACAACATACGCGCATTACAAAGACATCCGCCGCATTGGTTGATAACTTATTTACAAGTGGAATAATTAAAATAACTGAAATCTTATATCACAGACGAAGGCATCCCTGATCATGTTCTCTTTCTGGCAAGGATTGAGTTTATCCCTAACCATCTGCGCCTGCTACTCAATCAATCAAGCTCAGAAACAGAATTTGGCTGACTTGGTACTAAGCAGTAATCGATACATATTGACTTAGGTGTCATCTCAATATTAAATTCTGAGAAATGGTTGGGATTATTTCAGAAATTTACCGGAACCAGTCCTAGAGTTACTCAAAGCTTCAACCCAAACACACCTGCAAGACGGTATGCTTCGATAATTATAATGTTATTTCACACTATTCAATAATCGGTGAAAGTTTGTAGTGACACTAGAATTTATAATCAATTATGTCAGCGGTTCTCAACCTTTTTAGTCTTGTGACCCCTGATAATATTTCCAAAGTTGTGGCGAACCAACAATAAAATTGATTGAGTTGCTGCCTTCATCGCGAATCATAAGACAGGAAACAAGTAAAGATTATTTTGAGTCGCTTTAGGTGTTGCTTTTAAATCAGAGTTGGAGGAATGCTTTTGGACCTTGGTTTTATTCTGCACAATTTCTAAATTTACTATTCCTATTATTATTATTATTCTTACTAGTTTTATTATTTTAGGGTAGGTTGGTTATTTGGTTGGGTGGCCGTCGGCAACTTGAAGGTTTTAACTTGCTCTAGCTTGCTCTGGTTTATCCTGAAATAACTTTCTCCCTCACGGTCCGTGACTTGGGTGTCACTTTGACTGGGTAGGCCTATTTAGCTTTTTCCAACATGTGAACTTAGTGTCTGGAAGCTTCTATTATCCGCTTCTTTTTCTGATACGAGTGGTTTCTCGTTCTCATTCTCATTCACGCTCTGCTGCTTCTCGAGCATATTTCCGCTACAAGTCAAATTGACCACTGATGCTCAATCCTCGTTGGTCTACCTCTTGGGGCTGTGAGGCGTCTAGTTCTGGGTCTACGTTCGATTTCTTGGTTCGTTGCAGAGCAATTCCCAAATTAGCCTCTTTCTCTGACTACACGCGCGGTATACAGCGCTAGTTACCCTTGGCGCAACAAATCTCACGCTGGTTCGACGCTGCATCGTTGGCTGTGCTCTGTCTTGTAAATCTGTGTGGTCTCTTCTGCATTCCAGTGTCGGACGATGTTGTGCGTGAATGCGCTTCACTACACGACCAAAGGGAACTCATAATTCCACGGGCTCGCTTGTTTGCCAGGCAACGGCGAGCTTTTTTGTTTGCAGGGCCCTTCACCTAGAATGACCTCTTGTTGGATCTGTGCATGTAGCCTCTGACCAATCAAAACGAGTTTTGTAAATCACTCAAGTCAGTTTTATTTATTCATTCGGGCAGGGTTTGGAGCGCTCCTGGGTAGGTTTCCTGAATGGGCGATATTGTATATGAGTGCTCAGATTGAATGAATGACTGTATTGTTATTATAACTTTTGTTGCTATTACTGTTATTGTTGTTGTTGTTGTTGCTGTTTTTGCTGCTGCTGTGATCTTTAATGTTATCGCTGAGAACGACTTCTCAAGTTCTCGTTATGACGAATGTTAATGCTACACGCCTATTACTAAGTATCGTACACGTTCTTCGATGTCATTAGATAGGTCATGAAATCGTTAATAATTCATCCTATCCATGTGAAATTATGTATTTACATTTGATAGCCCTATTGGCTGGGCTGATCACTCGTAGCCATTACACTCTTATTGAAACAACTGTGATTTACATGTCCTTCGATAGGCCACAGCCGGTCAATATCCCATCCAGTGGGATGCAGAGGTCGGAGTTGGTGGGGTGCTACGGACACGTATGTACCAATCACGAACTACAATTAGTTTTTCTGATTAATGCATTCCAGGTGGAATAGCTCCCCTTATATCTCCAATCATAGCGTTACTCAAACATGGCTAATTCTGACTCTATAACTGCGTAATATTACGCCGGTATTGCTTCTCAGCTTACATCTTCAGTACATCTCTTACAATAATTCATGCTCTATTATTTACACACTGCGTAACTAACTCAATTCCAACTTCGCTGTAGTTGATGACTTCTAATTTTTGTTTGTTCCTACTTTAACACATAGATCACTTTATCTCTCTGTCTACTGGTAAATTTCCCCATGTCTTTGTATATGGACAGCAGAACCCTGGCGCGTTAGCCCGTTCACAGGGTTAGGAACTTAAGATCTTCAGTCAAGATCCTCAGAGCTTGAACTGTGAATACCTACTTAACAGCTACAGCACTTCTTGGACTCATCAGTTTTCTTACCTTCCTTCTATAAAAGATTCTTGTGGATATATATATATATATCCATATATAGTATATATATATATCCACATATATGGTAATAGTTTTAGTAATAAAAGAATCATTCATCCTATGAAACAAACCCGTTAAATACCTCTGAAAGTGAGCTCACCAAACTCTGCCTGTGTTCCTATTGTCTCTAGTCTTCATTGTACTTTCTCTATCTATTGATTATAAATGAACATGTCATCCATTGTCGCTTCATTATTCAATTCAGTGGTCGGTACCATTAGACGTCTTCCTATGATGTCTGTACCCTGAGGTACTTCTTAGAAATGGGTGTTGACGTCGTATAGATTGGCCTTAGATAATAGAGGCAACACTGAGTGTCAGACTACAACTACATTTTAATGCGACACAGTTAGTAAACTCAAAATCCTTTATGATTATATGAAATTTCAACTGGATTTGTTCTGTAGTAGCTTATAGGCATACTCTTAGCGTTCTTGCTGACAGTTAGTTGAAAGTGTAAATCATTCTAGGAACAAGCTTGGCTTCAATGCTACTGACGATGCTGTCATTAGGTTTATTAGGCTACAATTGTAATCAGTCTAATAAAAAAATAAAATTCATGGGTTTTCTGCCAACTTTATTAAATCCTCCACATATATGGAAGGCTGATGTAATCCAACTAGGCCTATGTTTAGTCATATACATTGTTATTGCAGACTTTCTAAGTTTCAGTAATCTGAGAAGACTTAGATGCAATTTTCTAGCAGGTAAATACCTATTATAGATAGCATAGAAGTTTTAGTGCTTGATTGTTCAGTAAGCACTCATCTTTGGATGTGATTCCCAGTTATAGATAATAATTGTATGATCCTTCAGCACGGTGTGGCACGGTTGCCGATTGCTTAGGGCAATCGGCCTAGGACGCTGTGCACGCGGTTCCATCATCCTATTCCGCCATGTAACTGCAATTGCGCCATCGAGGCTTTTTGCAATTCCGAACTAATTGCGAGAAGGGATATATCAATTTTATAGTTGTATTGTCTTAGGCCAAGGCTACAACTGTAATGCAACGAAGGATAACGTTTCTCCATACTGGTTAATAGAAAATCGTCACTTAATCCCCCTGTCAGACAAGGATAGCATGGACACATGGGTTTAATTTCACAGATGACCAGATCATAGCACCAGGCAGAATCCCAATACAAAATTAGTGTTTATAGGTTGCGTAGTAGCTGGCGACTGCTTGCTTAACTTAGATAATCTACGTTGGTTGTCGTGTTTTGTTTCACAGGGGCCGAAGGTCAATTTTGATTACAGTGGAATCCACAATGCGTAAGGCCAACTAAAATACTTGTTGCCATCCATTCTTTTTTCAGAAAGCTTCCTTACGTTTAAGCGTGGCAATGTAATGTAATTTTACAACCCGACCAGAGTTACATCGAATGGTAAGGCATCAACTGATGAACGCATTGGAATCGAACATGAAATTAATTTGACGGAGGCTGATGACGTTATAAAATAAATCATGATAAATTTTCACTTGTTAAAAGAAGGCACATTATATTGTGCTTTCTGTCTGAGTCTAAACAGCGACTTGAGAACAGCTAGAGAATTTATGTAAGGACCCAGGAAGCTTATCTGTATTCTTATGAGCTTCAGATCGTGATTGAGCACAATAATCTGGATGGGGTATGAACAAAAAGAACTGGATAATATATTTAATTATATCTGGTAAATTGCGGGACGCATTTTAAATTTAGCCCTTTTCCAGAACACTGACAGTGTGTAGCTTATAATAGGATGGTATATTTTATGTTGATTCATGCAAGCAATTGCCAATGCTTACAAAATTAAATACGATGTAATATGTTGAATGCTCTCTGTTTTGTTCTTAAAACTGCTGTCTCTTTGTTTGATCACCAATGCAGCAATTAGCATAGACTGAAGGACCAATAATTAGAGCATTGAGCCTGAGATTATAGGTTCTTCATGTGTTTGAAACTTGGCACAAAGTCAACTATCGTTTGTATGATCGTAGAGTCATCGGCAACAATGTCCTCTACAGTATTTTTTCCATGATTGCCTTCATATTTTCAAGAATAATCTGGATCCTTCCTCTAGTTTAAACGCGTTATCGATATGCTGACTAAAATGGTTCATGACATCAGCGACAATCTTCGCTCCAGCCTTTGCCGTATATATATATATACGTCGTATAATTTGCTCATCATCAAGCAGACATGTCTTTCTTGCTCACGGTGCTCTGCTGATAACATCATTGATAACGACATGTGTTAATTGTGATTGCAGGCAGGTGGTGAACAATGCCCACATCCCGATGCAGGTATGAACCAAGTCATGCGTGGTTGTCAAACGAGGGAGAGGAACTCGCTTTCATATTTCACCTTTTTGTCTTTTCCAGCATTCTTTGCATGGGAATTATACAGGATCTGTATGGGTTCTATCCGGTTGCACGTGGGGATTAAGGACCTATGTTTGTTCCATTTCGGTTTATTTGCTGTTATTTTCTAGTTAGGCCTAACCTTCGGCTCTGCCTTGTGCTTTCTGTATGACTTTCTGACCACTTCCATATAGCTAACGATGATGATGATGATGACGATGACGATGATTTTCGTCTATTTTTAATACAAGGTCGACACACCGCAGCCCAGTTACAACTTACAAGACACTCGATTAAGAATAGGATTTGACTTTGATGAAAATGGCCAATATATTGCATATGCTTGAACAGAACTCTTGGGGTAAAGTTTTTATTGTCTTTTACGGATAGAGCAAAGTCGTGAGGCCTAGGGTGAAAGTTGTACATGCACTTGTTGACAAGGGGGAAAATTTGGGGATAACGTGAAACTTGTTCCAGATAACAGCCTGCAATATGCGTTCCTCTTTTACGAACACCAGGCGAGTCCTTCGAGAGATGACCCGCTCTCTTCAGACGAGAAACGAAGCGATCGGGTCTTGCTCTGTCTTCCTCAGAAGCATAACCCAACCAAGATGGGGCGGGGCACAGAAGACAAGCCATAGTGGTCGCTTCAGTAACGTTCTGCAGAGCCCCTTCAGATAGTCCGTGAACCCTAAGCACCTTAAGTACATGGAGAGAGCTGAAGAACTATAGTAATATTAGCAAATCGAATAAAAATATATAAAAAAAACAAAAAACAAAAATTTGCAATTATTCGTATCTTTTGGTTTTTTGTAAACAAAAACCCAAATAACCAAATAACCAAAAACCAACATGTTTGCAGCCCTGCGTGTAATGCTCTTGGTAAACTTTTGTCCATGTAATGTTTCATAGACACGTCCAGAGCCGTGTCCTGTTGCAGTAACGCGCCCTTGTGCACCAACGACCTCTCAACCAGCATCCGATACTTGTGCACCAACGATTCTTCAACCAGCATCGTGTCGTTTTGCATTTGCGACCCCTATACCAGCAGCGAGACCTTGCGCACCAGCGATTCTTCAGCCAGAAGCGTGTCGTTGTGCACCAGAGACCCCTCAACCAGCACCGAGATCTTCTGCAGTACCGAAACCTTGTTCACCCGTTCAGCAGCAATGGTAAACTATTAAAATTTTAATATGTAAATGCTTATATTACATATCTTATGACACTGCTGTGGAACTCATTTAGCCTTACGGGTTGTGCTACTAATTCATGTTTATGTGGACCAGAAGAGTTCCTTAATGAGAGTACCTTTGAATGCTCGCAAGTTTCGCTGGCCCTGCTAACATCGGAGCTAAAGAAATTAAAACACAGCCTTCCTGCTTGGTAGTCGATGATCTGACTGTATCTTTTCGTTTAACCTCTAGGTTAGTCTAGGCGTCGATCTAACTGTTTCTGTTCCTTGGCCGCTCCTTTCTTTGAACATGTCTTCCATGACTGAGGTGGCTATGAACGGAGCAACGATGGAATTCATTTAGGCAAGTTCTTGCGTAAAACCTGAAATAAGGGTTCGAGTTACATCTCACGGTCTGATTACGACTTCTAAAATCCCTCATCACCGTTGCCCGCTGTAGAAGTTATTGCTTATTGCCTTAATCCTACCTGCGACCGAATCTCTCTCTCTTTCTCTTCCTTCAGGTGTGTGCCGACGATGAGGGTTTTACAGAAAAATATAATAATTAATACTTTAATATGCTTTGTTCTTGCTGATTTTAAATTTTTTAAATATTTTAAATGTTTTCCGATTGTCATTGTCTTGGTTTTTTCCAAGTTATTTCTGCCGTGTGCCGTAATAATCACGCGACACATAATCGCGCTACACTTAAACAACGACACTTAATCTCGACGACACTTAATCTCGCGACACGTAATCTCGCGATATATAATCGCGCGACACCTAATCGCGCTTACTAGAACTTGGTTCAACTGACCTCAATTCTTTTATGCATATTTATTCCAGGAGTTTACCACGTAAATTGAATTAAATGCACTATCATTATCACTATTTAAAAGAGTATTCCCACTTCCATTAAAACCGCATTCTTATCATGAAACCGGCCTCTAATTAAACATAATTATTTGTAACCACATAAATTAATAATGGTGCAAACTAATTGTGATTTGAGATTCAGTGTAGCGCTATTACATGTCACGAGATTAAGTGTCGCGAGATTAAGTGTCCTCGAGGTTAAGTGCAGTCGAGATTAAGTGTCGTTGTTCAAATGTCCGTGATTAAGTGTCGCGTGATTAAATGTCATGTAACCATTTCTGCGACCGAATGATGTTCGTTAAATATTCCGTCAAGTCGTCGCTACAAATTATTTTGACCCTGTTTCTCCGGAAATTTCACCAACAATACCTTAGATACCTCAAAACCACAGGACCCTAATCTCCGTCCTGATATCCGCCATCAAAACAATTGTAACATTGTAAAATTGTGACAGATTGTAAAGGCATACCTGCCACATCCGAAGCTGGAACGAGGCTGACTTCCGGTATATATATATTTTTATATATATGCAAGAGAGCACCTAGTTGCAATCTGAAGTGGAGACTAGTGGTTTATTGCTTTTCGCGTACTGATAAGAGCTACTCTTCTTCCATTTATATAGCGACAACCGAAATGCTCAACTTTCCTATCAGCCGGCATGGAAGGGCTTTTCGAGATTCACTTCCCGGAGCAGAAACTAAAACAAACAGGTTTATATTTATTATGTTCGTTTAATTTCAAACTGAGAAATCGCTGAAAGAGTACAAATATAAACGAGTGATGATAAAGTTACTGCAGAAATTGAATTTGACTGTCGGCAGCCATGCAAGGCGCCCATTAAGTTATGCATCAAATTTAACCAACGCTGTAGCCTAGCAATTGAAGGACTAGGTATCCTTACGGGGATAAAGGGACATCGAACTTGGTTTCTCAGCTCTGCATACCAGTGTTATCCATTAACCTATCCTACATAGACCGGGCAATTGGTCGATTTGGTTGAGGAACTGAAGCTTCCTTTCGTCCTTCCTTGCATTCTTTCGTCCCTTCTTCCTTCACTTTATTTCCGTTCTTCCTGATATTAGCGAACTTATGCTCCGTTGATTTCGATCTCACTCCTTGACGTGTTTGACCACCCAAGTGGGCTCCATCATCCTCCATGATTAATTTTGTGCACACTGCTCAGTGCATTGCTTCTTTACCTAAACTGTCTTGTTGGCAAGACCTGCATTTTATCAGTTTAATATTTTCATGAACACTATAGTAGTCCTCAGCTAAGATATAGCAGATTATACTTTAAAGTTTCAACAGTTTAAGTAAGGTTATGTCGGTTTATTATTGACACATATAGTTTTCACTTGCGTTTGTTACTGTTATTGATCCTTCATTTACTTCCTGTTTCTATTTTTATCATTGCTATTTTCTTTCTTCCTACACTTCAGTGTTAACATTATACCATACATGAAAATAACCGCCCAGTACGTAAATGAGAGATGAAACATACCATCTCTGTAATTTTATAGCAGGTCTATAGACTATTATTATTATGATCTCTGACGATCATAAATTAACCAAATTCGTCCATCTGGAATGGTCAGACGTCGGTGACGACTCAACAGTACTGCTTCCACTAATTTTACCATAACAACAATTATTATTATTCATATTATTATAACTTATATTTTTCAGGGTCTTGAAATTAAGTATTTGCGATGTCGTTCGGAATGGTCCAACTCGTCGGTCTCCTGAGCAGCGAAGTACCCTTATTATTGCTACCTCATTTACACATGATCCTATCGGAATGGCGGAGTAGTACATACAGTCTGTACAGAAGAATAGACGACGCGAATACAATTGTTGTTACTGTTGTTTTTGTTGTTGTTTTGTTGTTGTTGTTATTTGTTGTTGTTGTGGTTGTTGTTGTTGTTGTTGTAATGTCATAATTTGATTTTCAATAATGAGTTGGTCTGGAGTAGGCCTAAGTCTGGAGTTCGCATCCCGCCTGCAGGACAGTTTTCTAACGATATCCAACGTCCATAACTTGGTCTATCTGTTTCTTACGTTAATACGAGTCGGTAAGAGCTTGAAAAATCACAATGGGAGAGAAAGGTCAACAGAGTCACATGCCATAATATGTTGCAGTTAAGAAAATGCTGTCAAGAAATTTTACGTCAGAATATTTCTGGGAGCTGGACTTTGTTCAACTACTTCCTTCTTCGTCTGATAAACAATGTAACTCCTCCACAGTTTGCACTCTGACAGTACCAAAATCCCAAGCCTGGAAAAAAGGGGAAGGCGACGCTAATGACCTATGTTATCACACAGTGTCGTTAAACTGCAACTACTGGCAAACAATGTAACCTAATCGGCTTAAATGATTGTCTTTTAGAAAGCCGATAGACGCAAGCCTACTGGAAAGTTCAAACAAAAGAAAAAAATTAAAACTGACGAACAAACAGCTCAAACTCGAGCAACCTCGAACGCGAGCTGCGGTCGCCATAGAAATTTATCGATGACTGTCAAAAATGGTGATATTGTGAGCAATAGGAAGACGAAACAGCAGAAATTGTAGCTTACACGCCCCGTAGATGCATCCGGGATTTTTCAACAGGTTCATTCTTCTCACATTAAATTTCTCACTGTGCCAGAGCATTCCAAAGTTCAACAAAATTGCATTCTTTGCCATCACATCATCACCATTGTATACCATAATTATGTATATATATCAAAGTACTTTATTTTTTTCATGACTGTTGTTTACTAGAAAATAGGTCAATTTCTGTTAAATTTATTGTTATCATGATTATTTACTGTGATAATCGATCGCTAAAACGTCAAAATATAGGAAGAAACGTTATTGTAGGATATAACGAATTCTTGGAATTCACTATATTCATGAATTTTCACATGTTTAATCTACATTAGAAAATACTGCAGTACCACGAAAGCTATGCAACACAATAAAATATCGTTCATATTTTAGTGTGGATGTTGTTGATAGTTTTATTGTCACAGTGTAATATTTCCGTTCATCGCATTGTGTGGATCCTTCGCTTATGAATGTCCGATTGGTTCAATTGATGAAAATATGCGTTTTGGAGTTAATAATTACAGTAACCATTGAACCATTGGTTGAAGACCGCCCGATATGGTGCTAACTCTGCCTTCCATCCTCCTGTGAGAACGTTCATTATGCAGATCAGATTCATGCATATTGTATAGTATTATAAACATTTAATTAATATTTGTATACAGTAACGCTGTGTACAATTTCTCTACCTTACTGTGTGTGCCTTATTCTTTGCTGTCTCCTTGCAGCCTTGCTCTTCGCCTCTCACTGTTACTAGCAGCAGATGAAGCGATGATTTGTTAATAATCCAAAAGTCGCAACATTTCTTGGCCTGAGTCCTAACGGGTCGCAGGGAAATCTTACATCTACGGATTATTGGAGTTTCAAATCAACGACCATGTCCATAAAATATACTTTTAATTAATAGGTAAGACAAGTGTGAATAAGGCCGATGTTTCAATTCATTACTGGAGACATTGCGACAATATTGTCCAGACATATTGCTAGGAGACAGTGCAGTTGTCCTTCGTACAGTCGTCGTGTCGTAGATCTAGAATGGACTAAGCTACCTTTATTTATAGCCCGCGTACTATTGGCTAAAGGTCTTAGGAAACGCTCGTATATATTAGAGACTATCGTAAGAACCGTCGGACTTGGGCCTAATGCTGGGATGGGCAGGTGTGTACGTAAGTAGGCGTACGTGTTTGCTTGGCTATAAGTCCACGGGGCGAGGTGCGTCCAAGAGCTTTGGACAGAATTCTCGTGTAAGGTAGACGGCTGATTTGTAGCTCTGTGCTGTATCGTCTTATTTAGTTAAGTAAGAACTATCAAAAGTCTCATAGGGGAATAGGATGGATGGGGATTGTACTTCTGAAAATGATGTTTGCAGTGTTGAGTGAAAGATCTGACGAGACGTAGCAAGCGGTAAGGTTTTTGCTAGTTCGCTGTACGGCACTACGTTTGTTGTAATGCAGAATCTTGACCCGGGGCTTAGTTTCTCCGCTTAACTAACGATCATGTTTTGACTAAGCTTTTTCCGCCAATTTTAAGCCAAAATGTCTGCATTACGATTATGATTACAAAATGGATGCGTTAATAATTCTGTGTAGCATCATATGTTTGCTGCAATGCAGAGGGAAGTCTGTTCTATAGAGACTGAGCAGCTATGTCCACGGATCCATTTGCAAATATTTGTGTTGAAATTGCCTCTGCATAGAGAAGTAGCGCTGCATAAATTTGCGATCTTGAATACATTTGGAACTCTTAAATTATTATTATTATTATTATTATATGTGTAATAGTACTGTATATAATCGTTAATTATCGGAAAATCACCTTCCTCTAAGATTTGGGTGATTGTTTCAGCAGCTTGAATATCATTTACCTAATAAATAATTAAGGGCATACGGTAAAAGCAGCTGTCTTCACTACTTTCTCTGATCAGTTCTGGTCTTGTATAGTCTTGCCTTACTTTCACTTCTCACTGAGTTATCTTCCTAGAAAACTATTATATCTGTATTGAAAAGCACATGTGGCATGAAAACCATATAAACTGCATCCTTTGTTATCTTGCATTATTCCTAGTTGTCAATTATAAATGTTGTTTCAGGTAAATAGTTTTGTTCAAACAAAGAAAAATGATGTCGAAAGAGAAATATGCTGCTGACAATGAAGCACACACGAGATTGCTCCTTGAGTTGAATTGCAATTAATTCTCTGAATTTATAAAGTTATAAAAGTTTTGAAGTGAAGTTTTAAATCGACTAATCTATTCTGTTCCCTCTTTTGTTTTATTAGGCCTATTGTTGAAAGCACTTTGAGTTGCATTCCCATTGGCAATAACAACGTGTTTTCTGACAGCAAGAGAATTTGCAGCCGATTAAACAGCACATAAACTTGGCCAGTGTGTGCTCTCGACCATGCCTTATAACGACAGCGGCTTCCACGTCGTACAGTTCATCTGATATTGCTTCATTTGTCATCATATCCTCATTGCCTTCCTTTTCTTTATTCTCTCCTAGCGCCTCCTGCTTCTCTTCCTCGTCTTCTTCTTTCTCTTCTTGTCTACCTTCTTCTTCTAACTCCATTTCCCGTCCACTATGTTCAGTTTGCGCATTTATTTCTATGAACTCTGCGTGTCTTAAGTCGTTGGCTGTGTCTGCGTTTAGTTCCGAGTATGACGTTTTACCCGACACGCAGTCTGGAGCTCTGTTTCTAGGATCATTTCTCAGTCTGCATATGTCGGAGGCGTGGCAGTTTGTCTCAAGCATCGTGTGCTGTTGAATCATCTGTGCCAAAGTCTGTTGTTCGTATTGAGTAATCAATGAGCGTTGTCGTGTACATCTTGATTGTGGATATCTCTCATCGGCAATGTAATATTTTGCGAGCTGTAGAACCTGTGGACGATTAATCACATCACATGCATGACTGGCTTTCTCAATAATATTATTACTTGGAGTTGACCACTTTTGATTGTTTATATCTTTGACATGTAGGCTACCTTCTGCTAACACTTCGTAACTTCCTTTTTGTTTTGGTTGTTCATACTCCTCAATATTACTTCCGTTAGCGACTTCTGGAAGATTCAAGCAATTGAATCGTCGGCCCTTAGAATTATGAGTAGTTAGAGACCTATTTTCACACATAATTCCGTTAAAGCAGGATTCGCAGTCAATGTTTTCTGGCGGCACACATCTAGCAATCAAACTTCTGCGAGACTGCTGCTGAAACAGTTCTTCGCTCTCATTTGTTTCCTGCGACCAGACGGTTCTGTCTAGCATCTCTGGTGAAAGTGACATATGTGCTTTATCACATACACATGTGGACGCGTTTTGGCTGACATCTGAGCCGTGATAAGGTCGTGACCTGTGTGCAAGAGTTTTGTCAGGGCTGTAGAATGTATGACAGTAATTGGCAGCATTCGTGCTTTCATCCTGTGACATATCCTTATGCTGCCATACGCGATGCGATACCTTTTCAAAACATTCACTGAGAGGAGATCCCGTTTTGTCTTTCATATTGCAAGTTGCCGCCAATTTGTCCGTATTCGAACTTATTGAAGTTTTTAGTGATTTGACGCATATGGGACCGTTAGTCTCCTGATCTTTGTCATTGCGACGTTGCGCTACTACCAGCTTTTCTGATCGCTTCTTTTTGCGGGTTTCATCTTCAAGCACCCAAGAAAGATCCAGTTTTGGTACTAGACCTGGACGAACTGGTGGTACGTCATCTGGTGATGGACTCCAAAGTACATCAGATTCTTCGGATTCAACGTCCGATATCCAGTTGTCCGAATCGCAGTACCTCAAATCTTCCATGTCTTGCCATTCCGTGATGGGCGTCAGGGACTCGTGGGTGACGTTCCTATGCAAATGTCTTTCTCGCTGTAGTCCACGAATGACATCGTTACATTGTTGTTCCTCTGTACAGGTGTTGATGTGCTGTGTATGTGCATCTTCGTCGTGAGGGTTGCAGTGACTGATGTCCAGACTTGCGGGACAAAAAGTGGAAACGTTTTCATAGTTTATTTCGCCTTTTTGGGAAGTATTTGGATTTAGCTTGATTCTGGACTGTGTAATATAGTCTTTACCGCTGTATTCTCCCCTATCAGAATATGACATTGATTGCTCTCTATTGCCACATGATTCGGTACAACGACACGAACGTTTTCCAGTACAATTCTTCAACGAGTTCCTTTCGTATGAAACAGCAACATCTGAAATTTTATTATTCTGCCTTTGAAGAGCGTCGAGTCGTCTACTTTCGAACAATGCATTCTGGAAATTTATAGTCAAAGGATTGTTCTAATTCGGTTACTATGATGAACCATGACGTACAATGTACCTGATTTTAGAGAATTGCAGCGCTGTAGTTATAGATCGATTACTTGGAAAGGTTCATAAAGCAGTAAAGCTCATTAGAGTGGTGCAAAGACACATCTTCTATAAATATGCGGGTCCATAAGAATGCCCTTCTTCCACTTTATAAAAAGACCCTGGATGAAAAATCTCAGCATGTTCATAGGAGGTCGATATTTATTTGTTGACTTATTTAAGAAATTTGAAATATTGCACTGCCGACGGACAACCATAGCGACATTTTAAATTTAAGTTAAAACCCATGAATCCATGCACCCTCCTTCTAAATCACAATTTAGATGAACATTCAATTTATGGAAAGTTTTGAGACAATTGTGACGCAGTACTTGACTAAGCTGGGAAACGTCTTCGACAGATGAAGCATGTCGTTGACGTACTAAGACATTGAAAAACCGAACACAATGAGCTTACAAGGATTTGCGAAGACAAGGCGCATCGATTAGGCCCATTATATCTTCAACATCATAGCAATTAGCCATACTTATTCTCATAAACATTATTCTCAGAATAAAATGAATGAATGAACCATGTATTGATTTATTTCTGTCCATATGAATGAGACCCGATACTGATTTAAATTACTTGCACAACTACTGCAGGTGCTGTGCCATGATAGATCGAAGATGTATGGTTAATTGTTTGCATGCGTACCTGAGTAGGGAGACTTTGCCAGATCCAGGATGGAGCCATTAGAGAAATCTAAATGGAAAGCCGAATCTGAAAGACTGTCATCGTCATTGAAGGTTAAGTCTTCCCCCGAAGTCATAAAGTCATCCGTTTGATTTGCTACCTTTCTGCTAACATCTTTCATCTTGTCTAAAGGTACAACGTCCGACTACCGCCAAAGACGACAGGATTCGTCTCTTCGATACAAACTTGCCCGGTTTTTATATCCTAATAGTATTTTGCGACGAAAATTGATACATGTTGCGGCTTTTAATAGAAGAACTCGAATTGCCTAAGTACAGTTGATGCATTTTACACATACCCAAGTCGCGCGTTATTGAAGACGATATCCAGAATCTTATAAATGTCACATTGAAGCCGACAGTTGTGTGACGTAACTAGAATTTTATTTTGTTGGCGTCTGAACTACGTCACACAATTACAATTGTTGTATTTTGAATCTTAGTTACATGTAGGCATATGTATGTTTACATCCTTACATCATAGCGTTAGTAACGGATAGTGTTCCTAAAATAGGGTGAATTCATTGTGCGAGATACCCCAACACCGCTGTCCGTTTGAATTGGCGCCATACTATTAAATGAGGTTCTGCTATCCTGAGCTTCATGCAAACTATAGGCCTATTTCCAAAGACCACTTGAAGTAGGCGTCATTTTAACGAAGGAACAAGCCAGCAGCATCATCGCCATCATCCTCATCGTCGTCACCATCGTACTTAATTAAACTATCCGTTCGTGGTGTCATACTGTTAATTTGGGAGGGATGCGTCAAAGAGACGAGAGTGGCTAGAAGCAGTCCTAGGCAACTCTAGCACAAACAAGTGTAGCAACTAGCAACCTATCAGCAGGTCATCTGTCTAAACATTCACCAGCTGCGTTGGTTCTTACCTGCAAACTAAGAAAGGATCGAGGGCTATATATTTCAATTGCCTGCTATTTAATCATGCAGTGGACTCTTTATTCGTTAATTGTATTGTATTCAAGCATGTGTAAAGCACTTCTAGTAGGAGGCACCGCTGTCAGAAGTGCTGGTAGTACGCAAGGCATCACGAGGAGAAGTAGGTTTCGAGAAAGGCGAAAGAGGATAAGTGGCTGCCAGATAGAACTTTAAAGCTAGCTCATTTACTTTACACCAATGTGTACGTGCGAAGGAATTGGCTAAGATATTTGATCACTGACACCTGACATAATCACATTCTACTCAAAGAAAATCATCAACAGCGGTGCAAACTAATCGCATTTGGTTCAATGGAGAATGGCACTGTGATCAACCAGAGACGTCCAGTCCAGGTAAGCTATTCGAAATTTAGCGCGACGTTCGGCCAAGACAGATGAAATGTGTCAAATAATAGTGAAACTTTCCGAATGGAGGAGTCTTATATGCAGAAGTTTCAGAGAAGGTTTAAGTAGGATGCAGGTGACCGGAAGATGTTCTTACGGAACAAGGATAGTAGCGGACAACTACAAACAATTCTCATGCTCAATCAAATACGAGAAATCTGTTAAACATGCGACCTTGGCTATAGGCCTGCTCTGTAGGTAAACCACACGTAGGCCTATTTGACCAGCTTGAAGTGAAAGGCTAGAGTCTCGAATTGGCAGGGCTGACTGAGGCACACCTCAGGAAGCACCACGACCCGGACGAGTGATGAGTTGACGGCTAACCTCTTGCACAAAAAACGACGATGGAGCACAAAATATCTTTCACAGAAAACCGACGAATATCTCAGATTCTGGATTGATTGGACCACACGATCGACGGAGCAGCTTGACATCAACGTCCATTCATTGAAATATCATCAGTTGCTAATTTTCTTGCAAATTAATGAGTTATCGTGGTAACTCGTACGACATACAATAGTTTATTTACAAACTGCTCTTTGGCATCTTAAATTGATGTTCGATTTTGTAGCGCCACTCATTCACTAGACACCACTTTGATTAGCTTGTTTACGCTGACCTATAAATTTATTAAGCAATGTGAAAAGTAACTTTAATAAGTCAACCCTTTCGCTACACTCTAACAATTTATGACTCGCGTATGCCACTGTTTTGTATTAAAACGCTCCCCAGCCATACATCTGAAGCATCTCTTTGCATAGTAAAGCCCTTGCTAATATCAAACGGCTTCAAAATCTATGATTTTACTAACAGACCTACTGTTCAGAAATGCTTTGAAAACTCTAATCTAGCTTTCGACTATAGGCCTACTTACACAGTAGGGCTCCAATTTTGTGCCATGACTCATCAACACTGTATTTTGAGGAAGAATATAATTAATTGTTATTAGGGATGTGTGTCTATGATTCAGGCACACATTTTGAACTACACTTGAACGTTTCTTATAGCCCAGCGTTTCTATAAACTTGGCAGAATGTTTTCAAGAATCTGACCAAAAACAATAAAAAATTATGTTGTTCACTGATAATAAATAGTTATGTGCATTTCATTAGAGTGCTAAAGTGAACCAGCCTATATGTAGGCCTATTTGTAATGTACTATTTCAGGATACACCAGAAATGCAAATATCCGATATTTAAAGTTTAAAATTATAAAATCGAAATATTGACACAGCACTATGGACTTTCCATGGAGTTAAGATATTTTTTTAATATTGAGAGAGTAAAACGAGCTAAGTGTAGATTTCATGTAGCAAATGAGTTGACCCCTACTTTATGTAGGCTATGAGGTTCCGCGACAAGCGAGCGGTAGAAACCAATTCATTGGTTTAAAGTATTGAAGCAGGCTAATTGCCATCGATGGTCCGACGGTGCAATTACCGTACTATTTTCCAATAAATTTGCTGTCCCTTCTTAATGATACCACCTAGTTTCCACTCACTAGAATAATAGACCTATGTGCGTGCTTATTTCAACGCAGGCTCCAATAACTACATATGTACATGTAAGTTAGTTAAGTTAAATAAGTTAGGTGAGTTATGTTAGCCTGTTTTGATTAATGCTCTAATTGAGTTCCGATTTTCCTTCTAAATATCTTTAATGAAGGCGTTTGCTAGAGTATCTCAAGTTGATCATTCGTCCTTGTAGACTGCATACTATACATAATGCTGCTAGAGACGTCGCCCTCAAGCGGAAATATTGTCTTTTCGGAGTTGCCTTTGGTAACATGTAGCAGACACAGTGTAGCACATAGGCCTAGGTCTACTGTTCTTAGAACTATTTTGTTTTCATTGGTTAAGCTTACAATTAGGGAAGGAAGTTGAAATTTTTATTAAGGAACCACTACAGTCATTGAAAAAAAGAATGAAGTTATAGACTAAAATTTATTTTACATAAACGCTGTATTTAATTCTGTTTGTTACTCCCGATTGATGTCATTATATGAAAGACACACTCGTCGATACAAGCATTAATACATGCATTATAGTCTAAAAAATTACGTATTGCAGGAAACAGACAACGAAATAATTATTGTAAACAAAATAACCTCAAGCTATTTTTAAAATGAAGGCTTCAATTGATACAGCACGCAATTGTGACGTCATCATCACAACTATTTCTACTCTAGGCAGAAATAGTGTAAGGAACTGTAAGAAGTATAAACACCTGAGTTAAGTTTAATATCTTTTTATCATTTGTGCCAAACATGAAGACCACATCAAAAGCTGGACGGACGCAACCTAAGAAGAGGATCCGCTGCTTAAAACTTGGATAAAAATGGGTAACTGTTTCAAGAAAAAAGAAAAAAGTCAAGAAGGTAAATTATTTTGCTTGTTGTATAAAATTTGTTTACATGAAATACCCACAATATTGTCTGTTTTTCGGCTTGGTATCCATCCAGCCTATCTGTGTTTGCCTACTGTATACCGCAGTCACATTTACACGTCCCTTTGGCTTTTGTGTCGGTATATGGGAAACTGGAATTCATTATAGTACAATACATTATACTACAATGCACACTATCAATATTAGAATTTTGTCGTTGTTGATGCTGGTGTTTTTATTACTTATAGTTTAAAAGATATGGTTAAGAACACTACATTATGAGAAGAACGTTGGTTTTATTCGGGAATCCCACCGCCACCGTCAATGGAGCTTTGGCCTGCGGTTGTATTACCAAAGATCCTGAAGATCCTGAGGGTACATGTATCAATATTTATGGAGATAACAACATTTGTATTTCGCACTATTTAATAGATGCTTAAAGTTTTCAATGCCACTAGAATTATAAATCATATATTTGAAGTATGTAAGTAAGAATATGTGATTATATTCCATATTAGACAACCAGAAAACTCCCAATTGTTAACAGAGAGTATCGATAATGACAGCAACTTAACGAAGCTGTATAACATTCTCATGACAAAGTTCTCCTCGCAAGGGCAAAGACTGTATGTAAGGTCATTGTGGCATGAAACGCATGAATTGTGTGGGGTGACCTTACGGGGATGGAGATGACCGTGAAAGATGTGCCATGGGTTGAATATCATTGAGAGGAAAAGAGCAAAGAAAGCTCTTGAACAGTGTAGGCCTACTTCCTAAGAAGGGAAGTCAGCAGGAATGAACAGGTCGATGTTCTCAGCTGACCATTAAGGCGATTGCGCTCCCCTAAAACTCTTCGTTCGTCGACAACGCCAGTACCAAGCCTAAATACAGAATAGAGCTCCGCTAATGGTCCTCGTTGTCACACAGTGTCTTTGACCTGAAACTATTACGCTCCTCTACATTGGCGAAACCATACGTAAACGGCTCCTATTTCTATTATTTCTATTACGCATACCGTCGTATTCAGTGATGAAGTTTATTGCGAATATTAACGTGGCTTGTAATATTACAGCCACCGTCGTTCTATGTATGTAAATATGGTACAAAGCGATTCGTCAGTAGAGTAGTCGTGCGAAGATAGTTGATCAAAAACATAAAACAATCGCAGACCATAGAGACCGTGGGCGACTGAACATGAAGAGCAAACATGGTTTAGGCTAGGTCCTAGAAGCACGCAGATTAGCAACCCCTCTGACGCGACTTAGCGCTTGTCGATAAGAGCTGATACTTTTCCGCTTGGTTTTTAGAGAAGCGGTTTAGAAAATTGGTGCAACTATTACGGTACGATAGCGTTAGTAATTCATTTGACAAAAATGTCAAGCAGAATTAACAAAGATGTGCAAATATTCTGTTCTAGCTTTCACAGGGGAGAACAATTGCACCCACAGGTCGACCCACTTTTTACCTGAGATGGTTCATCAGGTATATAACAAGACAGGAATGCATTCACCAAAGGTAATCATTCCTACTGCTCATTTCTATTGTTCCTTTCTCAGACGACTAACATCTATAGCATTAGCAGAAGCAGCAATAGGCCTAATAACAACGCCAATAATTATCAGCAAAATCACCATAGCGTTGACGGTATTAACTCTTTCATGTCAAATTACTGGTTAGCCGTTAATGAGTTATGTTTGAATTTATGAAAATTAGGTATATATTGCTAAGATCACCTCGAAGGAACTCTTCTGCCACTGTTAGTAAGCTCCAAATCAAGAATATAACTATACCTATGTGTTCCCTATGCTAAGTTTCTAACAGCTGCGTGTATAATCATTTTTTAAAGATACGACGTAGACGTTACTATTTTAATCCGATGAAAGTGTGTGATCTGTATGGACCTAAAAAAGCTAAGTCGAGAAAAATAATTATTGCTTCTTTTAGTTGGCTCCTATTTATATTATTACAATTACGCATACTGTCGTATGTATACAGTGATGAAATAAATTGCGACTATTAACGTGGCTAATAATATAACAGCCATCGTTATATGTATGTAAATATGGTACTATCGTACTAAATATCGTACTAAACGATTCGTCAGTCTATCAAAACCTTTCTCTGCCATATTGGATTTTGCATCATTTGTAGTTACATGCCACAGATGACTGATATCGTTATGACGATTCTACAGGTACGAGTCACTCGTCAATCTTGTTGCTGCCTAAGTTGGAAAACCGCTCGTTTTATTTTTATCCTATGATCCAACGATTAGTTTTAAAAGTCACTCCATCTGACTACCACGTAGCTTAGACTGTCGCACTACATTTATTTCTCAGTTATCTTGTTGTTGCCTAAGTTGGAAAACCGCTCGTTTAATTTTTACCCTATGATCCAACGATTAGTTTTCAAAGTCACTCCACGTCACTGCCACGTAGCTTAGACTGCCGCACTACATTTATTTCTCAGTTAATTATCTAATTTGCAATACTAAAAACAACAATTTATGTGGCGCCGTAACAGCCATTCAGATACAGAGGCACCTATGCACAATTGTGACACCAAGTGCAGTGAACAGATGCGTCACAGAGACGCGTATACACCTACAAACTAAAGTATCAAGCGGAATGAGCCGTGTTGAACAAATGAGTTGTTCGGTGGACCTTGACGAACTCATCCGAGTCAGCAGAACGGTTCGCAGACTGGGGTGTATCCTCATACGTCTCAGGCAGCAGGGCCATCTTATCCATTTGGCACAGTAGGCACAGTGCCTAGGGCCTACGAAGTGATCAGGGCCTACGAAATTTTCTAGAAATTTTTTTTAATGCAAAAATGAGAAAAGGGATATTGAGCAATTGAAAAAAGTTTATCCATCAAACTGTAACGAAGAAGAAATTGCGAACTTATTAAATTCAAAGTTGAGAGTGAATAAATTTTGTGGCTCTTGCTTTAGTAGAATCACACATCACATCTTCAAAATGTCATTTCGCGCAATAGTTCGTTCTAAATTGAAAGTAGCGCAAGAGAAGAAAGTCGTCCCTGTCCCATCGTTGACCGCAGATTATTTTTTATAAGTTTGGGTTTCGAAAAAGAACGAAAGACTGATTCGAAAAGCAAAGCATTTGGGAAACTTGTAACCAACTTATCATCAATTTGTACCCTAAGCATTTCAGCCACGGTATTATTGTCAGCAAACATTCTTGAGAACAATATAAATTCATCTGTAAATTCATCTTTCATGATATGATGAATATGTCTCAATTAATGACTTGGTTTAGAAATTAATGTGAATGTGCGTGTCTTTAGGTTTACACGTTTAATGTTCTGTGCAAAGCAGTAGTTGAGGTATATGAATGAGTGCCTAAGACCTTCGACGACCTTTAGATGATGACGTCACCCTACAGTGGTCCCTTACATATTCCGATTCAGCACCGTCAAGTGACTTGTAGACACAACCCATGTAGACTATCGCAGAGGAGCCGATCATCAGGTCGGATGTCAAGGAACGCGGTCGATGGAATCCCTTTGCTGTCGCAGTTCTGATATTAGCAACTTTACGATCGAAAAAAGCCAGAAGCGATCTCAGTTTCTATGTAGTCATGTGAAAGGTCATTCAGATGAACTAAGCACATAATCACCCCCTCTGATATGACGCAGCTCTCGTCAATAAGCTGATTTAGATATGTACTTTTGAAATTTGGATTACGCGATTACGCGTTAGCCATCATACTGAATTAGTTGAGATATGTAATTATTCTATGTTTCTCTTTTATAGGGGAGACCACTAAACGTAAAAATCTACATTTTCCTCAAGTGCTTCACCAGGTAAACAAAACAAGAATACAATTGCAACCGCTCATCGTTCGCTGTAGTGACCTTTCAAACGACATCCGTCTATCGCATTATCGCATCGTACGGCAGCAGTAGTAACTTTAGTAGCAGTGGTAGTTGGTAGTGATGGTGGAAATAGTAGCAATATTAGTAGCTATAGTAACAGTATTAGTATTTGTGGGGATGAAATACTTATTGGCACTACCTTAGCATTTACATTTTTGCCAGGTCTGTAGGTCACTACACAAAGGCGGCGATCTATTTACCCTGGTCAAAATTTATTCGCACGATATACTTTGTTCATTTTTGGGCTTTATATAATTTCATGTATCAAAATTGTATCAAAACATTGTCAACTACAACTAGTTCAAATCTAAAATGATTTGATTATTATAGAATGATAGTTATAGCTATAGGTAAACAGGAAAAATACGAATGCTAACATACTATTGTAATGACACATATTATTTTTTTAGCACGTGTGACATATAATCCATCATGACCTAAAAACGTTCCTTAGAAATAAATCATTGTTATTTCTCTAAGAAGACGACTATTTCTATTATAACAGTGATGGCGTTTATTGCGAGTATTGACGTGGTTTATAGTTTTGCAGCCACCGTTCTCTGTACATGTCAATGTGATACATTGCGATTCATCAGTCTACCGAAACATTTATCTGCCATGATAATAACATTATGTGTTGTTTGTAGTGACCTGCTGCAGATGACCGATAACGGCACGACTATGCAGCCGGTATGAATCAATCTTCTAACGAGTGTCGTTGCCTAACGTTGTACAACCACTCGTTTTATTTGCACTCTCTTTCATACAATGAAGTTTTATTTACTAAGGACTTTGTAGTGTAGTAATTACCAATATGCAATAATTAAAATTCTGCTGCAGAGGCGCCGCAAAGAACCCTGCTATCGAATGGACAAGCGAAGGTGACACAGAAGTGGTTGCACAGAAATGGAAATATCAAGTAGAACAAGTCACGCTGAACAAGCTAGTATTTTGTTAAGATGAGCCAGACAACGGATCTCAGTTTGGAGAGTATTCCAGCACCAAGGACCTGCAGCAGAGAATAGTTTAAATGTGGTTCACAAGACTTTCAATATATAGACTCTACCTGAATTCTTAAGGACTGGTATTACATTTAATTGGAACTAGTGCAACTGTACCACACAGCGTTTTGAAGTAATTGTGTTGACGCGGTGACCTTCTGATTTCATGAGGCGGACTTCAATGATCATAATTAACGCAACGTCAGTAATTATTACATCAAGGAGTAGTTTTCAATTTGAACATAGGTCTACACCTTGCGTAGGTCGTGGATATGCATCAGTGGTGTGTGCCGAGAAGCTAACGTTCTTGATAAAAATTCCCAATTGAATGTGTTGGGGGGTGCTGAGTCAAAGCTGAAGGAAATAGATGGATGAAGAATGTTTCAGGATGGTCACTAATGTCCACGCGTCAGTTTAAGAAAGGTTAAAACACAGGTCGTTGCCTGCTATCTAGGAGAGGAAGTGTGTCACCACGTGAAGAATATGATCTAGAGGTATAGCATAGATTCTATAGCACCTTGTAAGCTATTTGGAGAGTCAGAGATGAATAATTATTTGAGTGTCATCAGTGTATAGTTGATGGTCAACCTCACCACGTTGAGGTGTGGGTAAGACTTTGAGGAGGTGTAGTTGCCAAATGGGTGGGACTATTTAAGCAAATATTAGCATTATCAATCCAACTCATCATATCTTACAGAATACGGTGAGTGAATAATAATTTTTTAGTCGTCAACCTTTTTTTCGTGAATTATTTGTCGTCAACTACTTGTCGGTAAGCCATTTGTCGGTGAAACATTTGACGTGACACGTCCAATATGAGTATTGGCCTATGAGTCATATATTCCGTATGGGCTTACTTGCATTTTGATCTTCGTTTATTAAATTCAGACCGACATACCGCAGTATGATGATATGGAGGCTATGCAAGGATCCCATAACGCCCTACATTTCATTCAGCAAGCGCCATCTCGCAAGTGAATGTTGAGCAAACCTATGGGACGGTTGTGGGAATTGAACCCGGGTCAGGACTGATATTCTGCTCTTTGCACCAGAGTGCTATCATTACTTCATCTTCTCCCACGAGCTATCTATTTGTCTTTCCAAATAAAAGCTCTTTAATTTCAGACAGCTAAGCGCCCATTCGCAAAGGCGATTAGAACTTTCCCCAACGAATCCGAGTCGATGAATAACAGCCATGTGGCAGATTATGTTATCTAGCTGCAGAATTGTCTCGACAAACTTGGTAGATTGAGGTCGGTGGTCGTTGCTCCTAGGGGGAAACCCAAATAATTTGGCGATGGTCATATGTGATGTTGTGATGTTGGCCAATGACTGCCGAACGAATCCATTCCTTATGTGATCAAAGATGAGACAAAACTGCTATCTCTTCCCAAGGGGGACGCTACGGTAAAAAAGATCGGTTCCGGTCTATCTGAATGGTAGTCCTGGCGGTTCCTCGGACCATGACAAGAAAATTGAAATTATTTCTTGGACAGATAGAAAGCGGCCAATACATCGGTCATGGTGGCATCCTAAACAATGCAGCGACCAGCACTTCACAAAATGAGCACATCTTGTGTCTTGCCGTCGAATTCTTTTGTAGAGCGCTGGTCAAACTGAGGAAAGTTATGTCGCTGAGGGCAGAGTATCTAAGTGTTAGACCTGGACACAGCGGCAGAGGACTCCGAGAAGGCCAACCTCGGTCTTGATGGATCCGCAAAGACATTTGTGCGGTTCACATAGCGCGACCCCCATCCGAAGTTCAACATCCACCCTGAATTCACCAGGAATGTAGTTAAAATTGCGTGTAAACATAAAATGAATGTGTAGGTCTATTGCCAAAATAAAGCCCAGCTCTTGTTTATTCAGTTGAAATGCAATAGCCCTGAATTCCATGACGATTCGCTTTCTCTTGCTTTTCTCTTACGCAGAATACGGGCCCTTCCTACGCCCTTCAATCGCCGTCTGTTGGCTATGGTTACAGCCTAAGGTAAAAAGGAACAAGACATCATTTGCGAAACGGAGTTCCTAGAATTTCAATTTTGCACATTTATCAGTCAGTCAATTTCTCTTGGCAATTCAAAAGTTGCTAATATAATGATTAATTTTTATTTTTTTGATGTACAATTGCTAATATTCGACCATTACGTTACCACAATTGCAACTATTTCTACCACTAAACTAATTTTAATAGGTCTTTTACGACTATTGCTAGTGCAAATTCTTTTATTGTCATCGTGTTTATTACTGTTCTTATTCTTATTACTATTGCTCATAGTATCTATTCTTTTTTATCGCTATTTTAATTTGTTCTATTGCTGCTGTCGTTATTGCTGATGGCATCCTTATAAGTTATCATTGGGTAATATAGGAGTGTTTCTCTTTATCACTGACGCTTTGCTATTTCAGTGCAGCAAAGGGCCCTAAGCGTCTTACGGTTGCTTAGCAATTCATCATGATCATTTAAAAATATGTATTTGTATATAACAGCAAATTGACTAAGATAATCATTGGTGGTTTTCTACTCTGCTTCCTTATGAGGCAAAGACGTGTCGATGACGTTGTAAATGAGACTCCAAAGTCGAATATTGATTGTTGTTGCTTTGGAAGAGAATTGTATGCAGTAAGACTTATTTACACTGGCAATCTGTATTTGATGATTGCATTCAGACAGGAATGGCTACCACAACAATCCATCCGTTTGACACAAACACCATTAAATCTGCCTCAAAACTCGGTATGATTACGCTGATAAAGCTCAATTCACGTTTTCATATTATCAATGAGAATTGCACCTGCTATTCAAATATTGCAAATAACTAACAGCGTAACTTTCAAGCTTTACAGCCCAACGACTTATACTCTTCTTGTTTCTATTTTAGCATGAGGCATCACTTTATCTATCTGGGTACCGATTATTTCCCCATGTCTTCATTAACAACATAGCCCAAGTTATTTTATCCCATCGTGAAGGGTTGTGCAATCAGCTATTCGCTGGCTTGCTGAATAGTGAGCCTGGTTTAACATTTGCTGTGGTGTGAAGCTGGAGCAATAGAGAGGGCCTACGGCTAAGCATCGATTTGGGTTAAGTCAATGGCAGATTTTATTTTGAGCTTGGAATCATTTCGATGACAACGTTTGGTCCACAATGGATTCACCAAGAATGTTATTAAAACTGTGTATGAACATAAAATTAATGTGTAGGTCTATTTTCAAACATGGCGCAGTTCTAAATTATTCAGTTTACTTCTGCATTCTGCAATCACCCTGAATTTTCTTACAATCAGGTGCTTTGCTTTTGTATTTCTCAGAATGCCGGCACCTCCTACGCCCTCATATCGCCGTCTGTTGGCTATGATTACAGCCAAAGGTAAAAAGGAATTAGAAATCATTTGTGAAACGGAGTTCCTAGTCGTTCAATTGTGCATATTTACCGGTCAATATCCGCTGGTAGCACAAAGTGTTACGACTGTAATAATTAACTTTATAAGGACCTATTTATATTTTATGTACTAGCCTACTATTAGTACAATTGCTACAATTATGACTACGTCGACCATCAAATCACCACAATGAAACGATTATTAATAATATACTATTATTAATATTACGTACAACTACCATTGCTAATTTTATTGCTACTGTCTCTGTGTTTGCCTCTATTCTGATTAATATTACTCATATTATTTGTATTATCGTAATTATGATTTGGACTCTCTTTTCAGTCATTATTGATGATGCTGTCTTTATAAGTTATCACTGCGTAATAGGCCTCCCTTTATTACTAATGCTATATCATTTGTGAAGCGGAGTTTTTATCGCTTTATTTTGTCATTTTTCAGACAATATCCGCTGGTAACTCAAAGTGTTGCGAATGTAATTATTAACTTTATTAGGGCAACACAACTGCGTCTATTATTACTACCAAGCTATTATTGATATCAAATGCTACTACCATTGCTAATTTTATTGCTACCGTATTCATGCATGTTCCTATTCTAATTCTTATTATTCATGTTATTTATATTATCGTTATTCTGGGTTGGACGGTGACCGGACAAAATGGTAGTGGACAAAATGATAAGGACAAAATGGCAAGGACAAAACCGTACCAACTAGTCCAATACCATTTATCTCCATACAATTTTGTACGTGCCATTTTTTCCGTACCATTTTGTCTACCACCATTTTGTCCTAGAACCGGTTTAGACTATTATCACAGTCATTATGTTGAAGTCACCCATATAGGTTACCGGTGAGCAAATATATTCCTACTTTTCGTTATTACTAATGCTATACCACTTGCACTGTGCAATGCGCCTGCTATTAAGCATCTTACGTTTGATAAGAATAATGACTTGAGTATGTAGTTGCATAAAATATACATTGACTAGGCTACTCACTAATATACTCTCTTTTAAAACGCTGTCCTTAAATAGGCAAAGATGCGTCGATAACATTGTAAATGAGATACAAAAGTGGAATTGGGATTGTTGCCATAGACAAGTATGTACTTATACTTAGTCACACCTGCAATATGTGTTTGATGATTGCATTCAGACATGAATGGCTTCCCCAGCAATCTATCCTGCTGACTCAAGTACCGTTAATTCTGCCTCAAAACTCGGTATGATTCCGCTGAAAAACCTCAATTCATTTTCATAGTTTCGATTAAAATTGCATCCGCTATTCAGTTATTGCATATCACTAACAGCGTAACTATCCAGCTTCACAGCCTAAAAGCTATAGACTTCCCACTCTTCTTGTTTCTAGGTTAACGTGAAGCACTTTGTCTATTTTGGTACTGGTTATTTCCCCATGTTTTGATTTACAACATAGCCCAAGTTATTTTATCCCTTCGTGAAAGGTAGAGCAAGTGGTTACTCACTGGCTTGCTGGGCAGTGGTCGTGAGGTGTTCCTGATGGAGAGTGTCCGGCAACCTAGCTTACAGTTAGGAAGTTTCTCAGAAAGTGAAAGTCTCCGAGGCAACGGTATGGAGTCAACCATTGTTTCGGATCGGCAATAAATGTTTGTCTGGAAGGAATGTGTACCGGCGACTTAATCAAAAACTGAAAATTGAAGGCAATGTGTCAGCTGGTGTGTTGGTTAAGGACTTGAATTTTTCGAATGTGAAACCTTGAAAGAGAGCTATGTACGTTCATGACAACTGTGGAATCTTATCTGTACCTTACCCTTGATCCTTTTTTTAACATTTGCTGAGGTATGCAGCTAAAGCAGATAGGTGGGTCAACGGCTAAGCATCGATTTGAGTTAAGTCAATTGCAGATTTAATTTTGAGACTGGGATGATTACGATGACAACTAGGATGCTGCTGATGAAAACAAAGTTCGGTCCATCAAGAATGTGGTTATAATTGTGTATAGACATAAAATGAATGTGTAGGTCTATTTCCAAACATGGCGCAGTTCTAATTTATTCAGTTTACTTCTGCAATCACCCTGAATTTCCTGAAAATCAGGTATTGCATTGCTTTTGTCTTTTGCAGACTGCCGGCCCCTCCTACGCCCTTCAATTGCCGTCTGTTGGCTATGGTTACAGCCAAAGGTAAAAAATCAAAAATCATTTGTTAAACAGAATTTCCTAGTCGTTCAATTTTGCACATTTTGCAGGCATTTACCGATGGTAACTCAAAGTGTTGCGATTGTGATTATTAACATTATTAGGGTAAATATATTTTGCACATTGGCCTACTACTGTTAGTACAATTTGTACAATTATTGTACAAATTACTACTTCGACCATCAAGTCACCACAATGCAACTATTACTGCTACTATACTATTATTAATATTAGGCCTACGTGGTTTTACTATTGCTAATTTTATTGTTGTTTTTTTGTGTTTGCCACTCATATTATTTAAATTTTCGTTATTATGGTTTAGACTATTACTACAGTCATTATTGTTAATGTTGTCATTGTAGGTTATCACTGGGTAATATAATCCTGAGTCTCTTTGTTACTAATGCTATACTACTTGCACTGCTGCAATGGCCCTGTTATTTTTGCAATGGCTCTGTTATTTTTGCAATGGCCCTGTTATTTTTGCAATGGCCCTGTTATCTTAAGCATCTTACGCTTGATAAGAATTCATCATAAGCACTTGAATATGTATTTGCATTCTATATACACTGATTATGCTAATGATTGGTAGTTTATTTACACTGCTGTCCTTAAATATGCAAAGATGTGTCAATAATGTTGTAACTAAGATGCCGAAGTCGAAATTGGATTGTTCCTGCTACGGAAATATACTAAGACTTATTTACACTTGCAATAATGTTTGTTGATTGCATTCAGAGAGGAATGGCCTTCCCAGCAATCCATTAGCCTAACCGAAACACCGTCAAATCAGACTCAAGACTCGGTATGATTCCGCTGAAAAAGCTCAATTCAAGTTCTCACATTACCAAATAAAATTGCATCCGCTATTCCATTATTGCATATCAATAACAGCGTAACTAATAAGTATGGAGCTTCACAGCCCAGAGACTTATACTCTTCTTGTTTCTATTTTAGCATGAAGCATCACTTTATCTATCTGGATACCGATTATTTCCCCATAACCTTCATTTACAGTATGGCCCAAGCTATTTTATCGATTCGCTAGGTCAAGATCCTCAGTTAGGACTCTCAGTTGAAATCCTTATTTATGATCCACTGTGAATTTCCGCTTCTCAGTTACAGCGCTCTTCGGACTTCTCAGCCGTATTACTGTCAATAGAAACATAGCTATCGATTTGTTCTTGACATGCTTGTCATTCTTTAAACTCTCCGTTTCATTTGTAATAGTTTTCTAAAACCAAATCACGAATCCTATGAAACACAGCCGTTAAAAACCTCAGAAAGTGGGCTCACCCAACTTTGTGTACTTGAACGCTCGTTTTATTGGCACTTATTCTTGAAATATTTAATTATAATCTCAAAGATGTACATTGTACAATCAATAATTATCTTTGCCGAATCATGTTGTTTTGCCACCATTAAACAATATATGACGCCGTATAAATAAAATTAATGCGTCCAAAAATTACCTACAGAATGTATAGATCAGACTTCACAGCATTAGCCCACCTTGTCTCTTGCCGTTGAATCCTTAGTATAGAGCAAGCCAACGCTAGTTAAACTGAGGAAGGTATGTTATTGAGAGCAGCGTCTATAGACCTGGACCCAGAGGGCAAAGAAACCCGTGAAGGTCGATCGTGGTCGTGATGGATGCGTAGGAGCATCTGTGTGGTTCATGAAGTGGGACCTCCACCCGGAGTCCAACCTCTACCCTGATCGACTCGTTGCCTTATTTGAGCCCGTATTAGGCGAAAGGTTGAGCAATCAGCTACTCGCTGGTTTGCTGGGTAGTGGTCGTGAGGCGTGCCTGATGGAAAGTGTCCGGCAACCTGTTTACAGGTAGGCAGTTTCCCAAAAGTTGAATGTCTGTGGGAAAGACTACAGTCCGAGGCAGTGGTATAGAGACTAGAGTCAACCGTTGTCTCGGCTCGGCAGTAAACGTTTTATCTCGCATAATTGCCTGGAAAGAATGTGGGTTCCTGCGACTGAAGCCAAAACTGAAAAATTGAGAGCAATGTGTCAGCTTTTATGTGATTCATTGACTTGTTTTTTAGAGGGTAAAACCTTGAAAGAGAGTCAAATAAGTTCATGAAAAATCTTGAATCTTATTTGTACCTTACCCTTGATCCTGGTTTAACATTTGCTGTGATGTGCAACTAAAGCAAATGAGTGGCTCAACAACGGCTAAGCATCGAATTGAGTTATGTCCATGGTAGATTTAATTTTGAGACTGGAATGATTGCGATGACAACTAGAATGCTGCTGATGAAAAAATGTTCCACCATGGAACCCCAAAGAATAGTGTGTATCAACATATAAGTTTATTTGATTTGCCAAAGAAATCGCAGCTCTAATTTGTTCAGTTGACTTCTGCAATCATCCTGAATCTCCTGACGATAATTAGGCCTATAAGCTTTGGTCTTGCTTTTCTCTTCCGCAGAATACGGGCCTCTCGAACGCCCTTCAGTCGCCGTCTGTTGGCTATGGTTACAGCCAAAGGTAAAAAAGGAACAAGAACTCATTTAAATTTTGTAAAACGGTGTTCTAGTTGTTCAATTTTGCAAATCTTTGTGTCAATTTCTGCTGTTAACTCAAAGTGTTGCCAATATAATTATTAAATTTATTAGGATCTATTTATGTTGCCTGCATGTACTACTATTAGTACAATTGCTGCAATTGTTGCTACTTCGACCGTCGCTTCATCACAATTGCGTCTATTATTACTACCATATTTTTTTGTTCTATTAAATGCTACTATCATTGCTAATTTTATTGCTACTGTCTTTGTGCATGTTACTATTCTAATTCTTATTACTTATATTATTTATATTATCGTTATTATAGTTCGGATGGTGACCGGACAAAATGGTAGGAACAAAATGGTAGGAACAAAATGGTAGGGACAGAACCGTACCAATTTGTCCAATACCATTTGTCCCCATTCCATTTTGTCCTAACCATTTTGTCCTAACCATTTTGTCCTAACCATTTTGTCCTAACCATTTTGTCCGCTGCCATATTGTCTTAGAACCGGTTTAGACTATGATCACAGTCATTACTTTTGATATCATCCTTATAAGTTACAGCTGAGCATATATATTCTTACGTTTCGTTATTACTAATGCCATACCACACTTGCACTACTGCAATAGGGCTGTAATTAAGCGTCTTACACTTGATAAGAATGCATCATAATAACTTGAATGTGTATTTGCATTCAATATACACTGACTATGCTAATCATTGGTAGTTTATTTACACTGCTGTCCTTAATTAGGCAAAGACGTGTCGATGACGTTGTAAATGAGACTCCAAAGTCGAATATTGATTGTTGTTGCTTTGGAAGAGAATTGTATGTAGTAAGATTTATTTACACTGGCAATCTGTATTTGATGATTGCATTCAGACAGGAATGGCTACCACAACAATCCATCCGTTTGACACAAACACCATTAGATCTGCCTCAAAACTCGGTATAATTACGCTGATAAAGCTCAATTCACGTTTTCATATTATCAATGAAAATTGCACCTGCTATTCAGATATTGCAAATAACTAACTAGGTAACTTTCAAGCTTTACAGCCCAACGACTTATACTCTTCTTGTTTCTATTTTAGCATGAGGCATCACTTTATCTATCTGGGTACCGATTATTTCCCCATGTCTTCATTTACAACATGACTTTAGTAGTCCAAGTGCATTCATTCATTCATTTCGATAATTTATATAGCGCCTCTTCAAGGGAAATTACTCAGAGGTGCTCCCAGCCAGCCACGGCCAAAAAATTGACTTTAGCAGCTTACAAAAGGTAGGTAGATTATTGTAAGGGGAAGACGGAGAGCAACCGGGAGACCATCCCAGGTGGATGGACCAACCACTGAGAAAGCTCGACGCAGCATTAGCGACGAGCGGGCCCTGGACACCAGAAGCTCGCCTTTGGCAGAAGAGCGCAGCGCTCTACGCGAAAGGAGTTCAGACACCGGACGACACAGTTCAATCAAGTAGGATGGCGCACAACCAAGAGACACCGCCAAACTAGTGTCGCAATGCGGAAAGTAATGCGCTGTTGAACCGGTAGCCATGCAATGAAGGACATCGCGCATAAGCAGAAACCGGTGAAAATTTAGGTATATGTCCAATAAACCTGGCCGCAGAGCGAAGAACGCGATCTAAACGCACCACTAAGGCACAGGGAAGACCAGCCAGAACAGCGCTGCAGTGATCAATTCTGCTGGTTACAAAGGCATGAACGAGGACTACTGAAGCCTCAAAGGTAAGAGAGCGAATAACTGCACAAAGCTGACGCAACTGATAGTAGCAGTTACGAGTAACCTGGTTTACATGTTGCGAGAGACTAAGCTCCTGATCAAGCAATACACCCAGATCACGCATAACATATGAAAAATTAATGTGAGTATATGTCTCAACCAATATCTGCATATCAAGCTCAGCCAGGTGCCTGCGACTGCCAAAGTTATTTTATCCCATCGTGAACGGTAGAGTAGTGGTCATTCAGGCGTGCCTGATGGAGAGTGTCCGGGAACCTGGTTTACAGGTATCAAGTTTCTCGAAAGTCGATTGTCTGTGTGCAAGACTTCTGTCCGAGACAGCAGTATAGAGATTGAAGTTGTTTCGTATCGGCAGAAATCGTTTTACCTCTGATAATTGTCTGGATGCAATGGATACGTGAGAGAATGTAGTTAAAACTCTGTATAGGGGCCTAAACATAAACAGAGTAATGTGTAGGCATATTGCCAAAGATGGCCCAGCTCTTGTTTATTCAGTTGACTTCAGCAATCTGCAATCACCCTAAATATCCTAACGATTTGCTCTTGTCTTGCTTTTCATTTTCGCAGAATACCGGCCCCTCGATGGTCCTTCAATTGCCGTCTGTTGGCTATGGTTACGGCCAAAGGTATAACGGAACAAGAAATCACTATTTTGTGAAACGCAGTTTCTATTCGTTCAATTTTGCGTATTTACCGGTCAATATCCGCTGGCAGCTCAAAGTGCTGCGAATGTAATTATTCTCTTCATAGGGGCCTATTTATGTTGTATGTACTACTATTAGTACAATTGCTACAATTGTTAATTACTGCTTCCCATCAAATCACCGCAACTACAAATTTTGTTACAAACATACTATTATTAATATTATATGCTACTACTATTGCCAATTTTATTGTTACTGATTTTGTGTTTGTTATTATTCTGATTACCATTGTTCATATTATTTTTATTACCTTGGTTTGGACTAATATTGCAGTCATTAATGTTTATGTCAGCATTATAAGTTATCACTTAGTAATAATAGGCGTGCTTCCCTTTATTACTAATGTTACACCACTTGCACTGTACTGCATTGCGCCTGTTATTATCAATATATTCGTCATAATCACTTAAATATGTGTTTTCATTTAATAGACATTGACTAAAAGCTGCTCATTTATAGTTTTTTACACGGCTGTCCTTAAAGATGTGTCGACTAAGATTATACTCACATGTCGAGCTTTAGGGATTCCTAATTAGCGGGGACTAATCCTTTTGAGAATTCCTGTTGTCCATCATCCTTAAATAACTATATGTTTGATTTAGCATGCCGGATTCACATTAGAGTTGAATGATCTGTTTTTGTTACAAATTGACATAAACTTCTATTGATTAGATTGATTGATAACCTTGTAAATGAGATGCAAAAGTCGAAATTGGACTGTTCCTGCTACGGAAATGTACTAAGACTTATTTACACTGGCAATATGTGTGTGATGATTGCATTCAAAGAGTGATGGCTTCCCAACAATCCATCCGTTTGACTCAAACGCTGTCAAATTTGACAGTTTTGTAGCGCATTAGTTAAGCGTGATTATGTTTAGATATTTATGTTTTGAGCGATGTCACGCAAATACTCTACCGAAGGAACAGCTCCGTATGCTTAAGTTTTCTTTTCAAAACAACTCTATTTTGACGTTAATTGAAATTTCATTCGTACATTAAAATAAAACAATTTTAGCGGCCACGCTAGGACTCCTGAAAGAAAGTTAATTTTTGATATGCAAATAAATTGCCTAAGTCTACTTTTCAAAACAACTGTAATTGGATGTTAATTGCAAAAATCATTCGCATCTATCTGTGGTAGGAGCCATATAACTATCGAATTATGCAGTACGTTATTGACCATTAACAAATATTGTGTATTAATTGTATTTCTATAACGATGCGCGCTTATGTCTTGCGCCGAATTGTCGGAGCTTTTTGCGCGCTTATGTTAGCGCGCTGATGTCGACGCGCTTTTGTCCTGCGAACTTTTGTTACGGCGACTCCATTTTAGGTATATTATGACTGTCGTTTATTTTATTTATGTAAGGCTTTCTAAGGCGCCAGAATCATATACTGGCCTTATATTGTCATTGAAACGTTTATTCCAAACACTTGCTGCTTTTCAGCTACCAAGGAAATACGGATTCCGTTGGCCAAACTCAGGTATGATTTGCGCTGATTTATTCAACTTTCTTATTATTTATTAAAATTAGATTGAAATTCTCTAACTCGAAGCGTCATCGAATGTTGAAATAGTGTCTCATTTGTGACACCTGAGCGTTTACCGCCTACCGATTCATCCACAAAGTATCACAGTTTTCGCACTTGCTATCAAATACAAAAGTGGAAGTCTTCAAAAGAGAGCATTAATGTAAAAACATGGGAATGGTAGGCCTATGCAAAGAATGATTCCTACTACCCTGTAGTCTGTCATATGCCATCATCTAGAGATGATCTACTCAACATGATCCTTTGTTCGTGCACGACGAAATGTTACGGTATCTCGCGATGTATATGCCGTGTTCTACCGCACGGCGAACAGATTAACACACCCAGACACAAACACAAGCACACGCATACATTCATGTAGCTATGCCTAGCATGCATGTAATATAGTAACATGCATTCAAGTATTTCTACCTGTACACGTGCTTCGTCTGCGTTCGTGTTCGTTGGCCAATCTTTCTTTGGTGCTCAGACTTGTGTAATGTGCCTTTGCATTGCAGCTAGGCCTATAGGAGAGTATGGACTTCACAATCAGGTGGCTGTTTATATTGTAGTATCTCAACTGGTCGGCGGTCTGCCTAGGCAATGTGATAGCTCTTCTATCCTTATCCATCCGACGAATTTTAGGTACATTTTTCGTCATCAATTTTTCGCGGCATCAAATACACGTAAATGGAAGAGGGATTGACGAAACAACTATACCAAAATGGAAGCGGGATTGATGATAATAAACATGCCTAAATGGAAGAGGATTGACGACAAGAAATAGGCCTATACGTAAATGGAAGCCGGATTGCTGAAAATAAATACACCTAAATGAAAGTGGGATTGATGGCGTAAAATGTATGGCGAAAATTGATTGCGAAAATTATGTCGGTCACCCCATCCGACAGGCGTGCCCCACACACATGAGTCTGCTTCCGCATTCCCCATATTTATCAAGTATTATTTTGGGTAAATATATATTGTTATCTTAGAATTGCCCATATGTTTCAAAATTCCAGTCTTTGGCAAAAAGCGCTGACTGTTTCTTCCTGTTGGCGATCAACACGGAATGTTAGTTTGAACTTTACTATGATGGTCGGCCGATCGAAATTACAAACTTCAGAGTTCTGTGGTGACGTGCATGCTTACCCACGGCATAGATAGAATTGCAAATGTGCGTGAATGTGGTAAACAAAATATGTGAGCAGGTAGTAATACTAGATTGCATATAGGCCTATCTTCCCCTCTGCTTCCACACGATATGCATAACACCGTCACTGTTTGCATCCGGACAGTGCCAGTCCCAAGCCTGGATAAAGGAGGAGGGCGAGGCTACTCATCTTTGTTATGGCACAATGTCGTTGAAACAAAGCATGATATGCATAACAATATTCACGTGCGTGTGCTTGTGTCTGAGTCTGTGTGTGTGTTAGTTTGTTTGTTGTGACACAGGCATTTTTATTATTATTATTATTTATTATTATTATTTTTAATATTATTATTATAATTATCATCATTATTGTTATCATTATTATTATTTATTATTATTATTATTATTAATACTATTATTATTATCATTATTATTGCTATTATTATTATCATTATTATTGCTATTATTATTATTATTAGTTATTATTATTACTAATATCATTATTGTTATTATCATTATCATTATTATTATTATTATTATTATTATTATTATTATTATTATTATTATTATTATTATTCCTATCCAGTGTCATAGCATATAAATGCATATGTACTTCATCTCGGACAGTGTAGCCATATTCAACTGATGTATTGAGCTAATTGTTTGATCCCTGACCAGTGGTCACGTCAATTGACAAGCAATTACTCAGCTGCCAGACTCGTAGCATTTTGCCGGTGCGTTATGATTGGCTGCAAGAAGACACGCGCTCTAAAAGTGTTTTGTTAAACTCGAAAGAACGAGACTTGGTGTCTTACAATCTTAATATAAAACAAATAATTTGTTATCGTGCAATGTGAACAAGCCTACTCATAAGTTCAACGCTCTTAGTTAAACTTTTTCGTAAGTTATGTGCTTTTTGCAGATCCGCACATCGCTGAGCCCTTTTGCAGCAACGACCCTCGGTGCACCTGCGGGAATTTGTGTACCAGTGAGAACTCAAGCAGCAGCAAGTCCTTATACACATGTGACCACTTATGCAGCAGCCAACCCATGTGCATGGATAAGACCTTGGCCACAAATGAACCCTTGTGTGGCAGCGAGCCCTTATACAGCAACGGGATCCTGTGTTCCAACGGTACCTTGTACACCAATTACCACTTATGCGACAGCGAGTCCATTTACAGCACCGGGTTTTTGTGTACCCGTTCAACAACAAGCTAACTGGTAGATCATTGACATTTCTATATTGAAATGCACGACTATTAAAATAAGGTTCTTGCTGTGTTACACAATGAAAGACTGTCTAAATGGGGACAGATCATATTCGCCAGTTTTCATGTACTGTAGCAGTCCTCAATTGCAATGCCCTTCATACCCTGCAATTGATTTCTGGCAACATACTTGTTCGGTGAGTCCTTTAACAGCTCATGCTTGATGGATTCTTACAACTTACGTGGCGCCTGCATGACTGCATATGCAGCAGTTTAAATTGGAGTGTAATATAATAAGTTTAGGTTGGCACTGTAAACGAATGGCCAAAGGAAGTATTACAGTGGGAGTGGTTCGCTAAAATAGCAACAAACAATATTACTAGGAGCCAAAGCCAGAGCAATTAAGTATTTAAGAACCTGAAAAGAACATAATGGCAGAAAATGTCCGTTGCACGGGCTGTGTGTTTTGAATGGCCTGCATGGTTTACTGTCACTGTGGACACCAAGCTTATACGTCACAACTCTAGTGAGAAAGCTATGAAATTTAGGATACTAATCGCTCGATGTTAATTTGAAGTAGTTGTAACACAGACAAGAAGTCACCAGAACCAATGTATGATATGACCCTGTTATGTTTAAATACTTTTTCGTAGGTGATTATACATTTATAAAGCCCTTACAGAACTTCTCAAATTCGCTGACCCAAATCAATTAGCTTGAATGATATAATATCGTAGAAGTACCACTTCGATACTGCTGAATAGTAGTGTTGAAATAGACGAAATGTAAGCTCGCAATTTGAAAGCAATTAACTATAAGATGCGATAAGATGAGGTAAGCTGAAAATAGGTAAGATATATATATTATCGTTAATCTGTAATAATAAACTTCTGTCAAACCATAACGATCAAACATTTACACTTAACCATATACTTTTATCCCATTCATTTGGGAAACCAGGAATGGCACAGATGGACTCATCAATCAAACAAACGACTACAACAAAGGCTCTCAAGCTCCGGTTACATCAACAGCTTACCTCGCAAGAGGCCCCTGTGAGAGCAGCGTTGCAAGAGGCCTCTCCATGGGCATCAACACAAGTAGCAACTTCGGAAATACCGCTGCCCCTATGAGCACTGTCACTCAGAGAAACTCAGCTGTGCCCAGTCACACGAGCAAATCCATGCGTCGATCTATGGGTAGCACCAATAGAAAAAGCAGCGGCTCTGTCGAAACTAGCCTCAGCTCCATCAGCATCGCAAGTGACCTGTCCAATGAGAGCATGGATATCCATCCATCCGAGCGTAGAACTACAGGTCGGCTCAACAACAGTATCGTAGCATCTGGTCCCCGTGAGAGTAGCAAGACCATACGTGTCTTAAAACCAAGCGACTTCCAAAGTACCGCTGCCATCACGGGCAGTCTCGCTAAGAGCAGCGTTGGTAAGCCCAGCTTAAACAGAGGCAGCACCAATCGGAAGAGCAGCGCCAATCGGAAGAGCAACGCCAATCGGAAAAGCAAGAACTCTCGGAAGAGCAGCGGCAAGTTGAAGGACAGCGCCTCTCGGAAGAGCAGCGACAATCGGAAGAGCAGCGCCAATCGGAAGAGCAGTGCCAATCGGAAGAGCAGCGGCAAGTTGAAGGACAGCGCCTCTCGGAAGAGCAGCGACAATCGGAAGAGCATTGCCAATCGGAAGAGCAGCGCCAATCGGAAGAGCAGCGCCAATCGAAAGAGCAGCGCCAATCGGAAGAACAGTGCCAATCGGAAGAGCAGCGGTAATCGGAAGAGCAGTGCCAATCGGAAGAGCAGTGCCAATCGGAAGAGCAGCGCCAATCGGAAGAGCAGTGCCAATCGGAAGAGCAGCGCCAATCGGAAGAGCAGCGCCTCTCGAAGGAGCAGCGCCAATCGGAAGAGCAGCGCCAATCGGAAGAGCAGCGGCATGTTGAAGGACAGCGCCTCTCGGAAGATCAGCGCCAATAGGAAGAGCAGCGCCAATCGGAAGAGCAGTGCCAAACAGAAGAGTAACGCCAATCGGAAGAGCAGCGCCAATCGGAAGAGCAGCGGCAAGTTGAAGAACAGCGCCTCTCGGAAGAGCAGCGACAATCGGAAGAGCAGCGCCAATCGGAAGAGCAGCGCTAATCGGAAGAGCAGCGGCAAGTTGAAGGACAGCGCCTCTCGGAAGAGCAGCGACAATCGGAAGAGCAGCGCCAAGCGGAAGAGCATTGCCAATCGGAAGAGCAGCGCCAATCGGAAGAGCAGTGCCAATCGGAAGAGCATTGCCAATCGGAAGAGCAGCGCCAATCGGAAGAGCAGCGGCAAGTTGAAGGACACCGCCTCTCGGAAGAGCAGCGACAATCAGAAGAGCAGCGCCAATCGGAAGAGCAGTGCCAATCGGAAGAGCAGCGGCAAGTTGAAGGACAGCGCCTCTCGGAAGAGCAGCGACAATCGGAAGAGCAACGCCAATCGGAAGAGCATTGCCAATCGGAAGAGCAGCGCCTCTCGAAAGAGCAGCGCCATTCGGAAGAGCAGTGCCAATCGGAAGAGCAGCGCCAATCGGAAGAGCAGCGCCAATCGAAAGAGCAGCGTCAATCGGAAGAACAGTGCCAATCGGAAGAGCAGCGATAATCGGAAGAGCAGTGCCAATCGGAAGAGCAGTGCCAATCGGAAGAGCAGCGCCAATCGGAAGAGCAGTGCCAATTGGAAGAGCAGCGCCAATCGGAAGAGCAGCGCCTCTCGAAGGAGCAGCGCCAATCGGAAGAGCAGCGGCAAGTTGAAGGACAGCGCCTCTCGGAAGAGCAGTGCCAATCGGAAGAGCAGCGTCAATCGGAAGAACAGTGCCAATCGGAAGAGCAGCGGTAATCGGAACAGCAGTGCCAATCGGAAGAGCAGTGCCAATCGGAAGAGCAGCGCCAATTGGAAGAGCAGCGCCTCTCGAAGGAGCAGCGCCAATCGGAAGAGCAGCGGCAAGTTGAAGGACAGCGCCTCTCGGAAGATCAGCGCCAATCGGAAGAGCAGCGTCAATCGGAAGAACAGTGCCAATCGGAAGAGCAGCGGTAATCGGAACAGCAGTGCCAATCGGAAGAGCAGTGCCAATCGGAAGAGCAGCGCCAATCGGAAGAGCAGTGCCAATCGGAAGAGCAGCGCCAGTCGGAAGAGCAGCGCCTCTCGAAGAAGCAGCGCCAATCGGAAGAGCAGCGGCAAGTTGAAGGACAGCGCCTCTCGGAAGATCAGCGCCAATCGGAAGAGCAGTGCCAAACAGAAGAGTAACGCCAATCGGAAGAACAGTGCCAATCGGAAGAGCAGCGGTAATCGGAACAGCAGTGCCAATCGGAAGAGCAGTGCCAATCGGAAGAGCAGCGCCAATTGGAAGAGCATCGCCTCTCGAAGGAGCAGCGCCAATCGGAAGAGCAGCGGCAAGTTGAAGGACAGCGCCTCTCGGAAGATCAGCGCCAATCGGAAGAGCAGCGTCAATCGGAAGAACAGTGCCAATCGGAAGAGCAGCGGTAATCGGTACAGCAGTGCCAATCGGAAGAGCAGTGACAATCGGAAGAGCAGCGCCAATAGGAAGAGCAGTGCCAATCGGAAGAGCAGCGGCAAGTTGAAGGACAGCGCCTCTCGGAAGATCATCGCCAATCGGAAGAGCAGCGTCAATCGGAAGAACAGTGCCAATCGGAAGAGCAGCGGTAATCGGAACAGCAGTGCCAATCGGAAGAGCAGTGCCAATCGGAAGAGCAGCGCCAATTGGAAGAGCATCGCCTCTCGAAGGAGCAGCGCCAATCGGAAGAGCAGCGGCAAGTTGAAGGACAGCGCCTCTCGGAAGATCAGCGCCAATCGGAAAAGCAGCGTCAATCGGAAGAACAGTGCCAATCGGAAGAGCAGCGGTAATCGGTACAGCAGTGCCAATCGGAAGAGCAGTGACAATCGGAAGAGCAGCGGCAAGTTGAAGGACAGCGCCTCTCGGAAGAGCAGCGACAATCGGAAGAGCAGCGCCATTCGGAAGAGCAGTGCCAATCGGAAGAGCAGCGCCAATCGGAAGAGCAGCGCCAATCGAAAGAGCAGCGTCAATCGGAAGAACAGTGCCAATCGGAAGAGCAGCGATAATCGGAAGAGCAGTGCCAATCGGAAGAGCAGTGCCAATCGGAAGAGCAGCGCCAATCGGAAGAGCAGTGCCAATTGGAAGAGCAGCGCCAATCGGAAGAGCAGCGCCTCTCGAAGGAGCAGCGCCAATCGGAAGAGCAGCGGCAAGTTGAAGGACAGCGCCTCTCGGAAGAGCAGTGCCAATCGGAAGAGCAGCGTCAATCGGAAGAACAGTGCCAATCGGAAGAGCAGCGGTAATCGGAACAGCAGTGCCAATCGGAAGAGCAGTGCCAATCGGAAGAGCAGCGCCAATTGGAAGAGCAGCGCCTCTCGAAGGAGCAGCGCCAATCGGAAGAGCAGCGGCAAGTTGAAGGACAGCGCCTCTCGGAAGATCAGCGCCAATCGGAAGAGCAGCGTCAATCGGAAGAACAGTGCCAATCGGAAGAGCAGCGGTAATCGGAACAGCAGTGCCAATCGGAAGAGCAGTGCCAATCGGAAGAGCAGCGCCAATCGGAAGAGCAGTGCCAATCGGAAGAGCAGCGCCAGTCGGAAGAGCAGCGCCTCTCGAAGAAGCAGCGCCAATCGGAAGAGCAGCGGCAAGTTGAAGGACAGCGCCTCTCGGAAGATCAGCGCCAATCGGAAGAGCAGTGCCAAACAGAAGAGTAACGCCAATCGGAAGAACAGTGCCAATCGGAAGAGCAGCGGTAATCGGAACAGCAGTGCCAATCGGAAGAGCAGTGCCAATCGGAAGAGCAGCGCCAATTGGAAGAGCATCGCCTCTCGAAGGAGCAGCGCCAATCGGAAGAGCAGCGGCAAGTTGAAGGACAGCGCCTCTCGGAAGATCAGCGCCAATCGGAAGAGCAGCGTCAATCGGAAGAACAGTGCCAATCGGAAGAGCAGCGGTAATCGGTACAGCAGTGCCAATCGGAAGAGCAGTGACAATCGGAAGAGCAGCGCCAATAGGAAGAGCAGTGCCAATCGGAAGAGCAGCGGCAAGTTGAAGGACAGCGCCTCTCGGAAGATCATCGCCAATCGGAAGAGCAGCGTCAATCGGAAGAACAGTGCCAATCGGAAGAGCAGCGGTAATCGGAACAGCAGTGCCAATCGGAAGAGCAGTGCCAATCGGAAGAGCAGCGCCAATTGGAAGAGCATCGCCTCTCGAAGGAGCAGCGCCAATCGGAAGAGCAGCGGCAAGTTGAAGGACAGCGCCTCTCGGAAGATCAGCGCCAATCGGAAAAGCAGCGTCAATCGGAAGAACAGTGCCAATCGGAAGAGCAGCGGTAATCGGTACAGCAGTGCCAATCGGAAGAGCAGTGACAATCGGAAGAGCAGCGGCAAGTTGAAGGACAGCGCCTCTCGGAAGAGCAGCGACAATCGGAAGAGCAGCGCCAATCGGAAGAGCAGCGCTAATCGGAAGAGCAGCACCTCTCGAAAGAGCAGCGCCAATCGGAAGAGCAGTGCCAATCGGAAGAGCAGCGCCAATCGGAAGAGCAGCGCCAATCGAAAGAGCAGCGCCAATCGGAAGAGTAGCGCCAATCGGAAGAGCAGTGCCAATCGGAAGAGCAGCGCCAATCGGAAGAGCAGTGCCAATCGAAAGAGCAGCGCCAATCGGAAGAACAGTGCCAATCGGAAGAGCAGCGGTAATCGGAAGAGCAGTGCCAATCGGAAGAGCAGTGCCAATCGGAAGAGCAGCGCCTCTCGAAAGAGCAGTGCCAATCGGATGAGCAGCGCCAATCGGAAGAGCAGCGCCAATCGGATGAGCAGTGCCAATCGGAAGAGCAGCGCCAATCGGATGAGCAGCGCCAATCGGAAGGGCAGCGCCTCTCGAAAGAGCAGTGCCATTCGAAAAAGCAGCGCCTCTCTGAAGAGCAGCGCTAATCGGAAGAGCAACGCCAGTCGTAAGAAAAGCGCCAGTCGAAAGAGCAGTGGCAACCGGAAGAGCAGCGCCAATCGAAAGAGCAGCGCCAATCGGAAGAACAGTGCCAATCGGAAGAGCAGCGGTAATCGGAAGAGCAGTGCCAATCGGAAGAGCAGTGCCAATCGGAAGAGCAGCGCCTCTCGAAAGAGCAGTGCCAATCGGATGAGCAGCGCCAATCGGAAGAGCAGCGCCAATCGGATGAGCAGTGCCAATCGGAAGAGCAGCGCCAATCGGATGAGCAGCGCCAATCGGAAGGGCAGCGCCTCTCGAAAGAGCAGTGCCATTCGAAAGAGCAGCGCCTCTCTGAAGAGCAGCGCTAATCGGAAGAGCAACGTCAGTCGTAAGAAAAGCGCCAGTCGAAAGAGCAGTGGCAACCGGAAGAGCAGCGCCAATCGGAAACGCAGCGCCTCTCGAAAGAGCAGCGCCAATCGGAAGAAAAGCGCCAATCGGAAGCGCAGCGCCTCTCGAAAGAGCAGCACCAATCGGAAACGCAGAGCCTCTCGAAAGAGCAGCGCCAATCGGAAGAAAAGCGTCAATCGTAAGAAAAGCGCCAATCGAAAGCGCAGCGCCTCTCGAAAGAGCAGCGCCAATCGGAAGGGCAAAATTTCTACGTCCGGCCGCAAGGGCAAGTCCAAAGTTTCGCGTAACAACCAGTAAATCCGCAGCTACAAAATATAAGGTAGTAACCTATCCTCTCCAAACTCTCCTATTGAGTAAAACACCAGGTGTAGCATTGGTGGTTATAAATCTGTGTCCGGTATCACTTCAAATGTCATTAAACATAGCTACATCGGTGTATAAATATAAAGTTGCAAGCTTTGAATGCTACTGGAAGTCGCAATATGATTGTCTGGTTATAGTTTTATTTTCTTGTATGGTAGAATTGCTTGCATCTTGCAATCCGCTCCTCTTGACTGTCAGTGAGTTATTCGGTGTACATGAAAATCATTGTCGATATGCTCATGTGTAAATTCGATTAAGATGATTCATGTCATTACTGTGCAGCTAACTAACATCGATTCCTCCACTTATTCATCCTAATGGCGTAGGTCTTTCTTACTTGATCGCACAAACTATGTGGCCCTTGGCTCGTCTAGGTCTCCTTGGGTCCTTGCCCTTTTTGGGGTACCTTAAGGTTCTGTCTTAGGACCGTTGTTATATCTTCTCTACACTGTTGATGTTTGCCCCTTGCAGGCGTCTCAGAGGTTTTTATATAAACTGTTTGCGGACGATGCGCAAGACTATAACCACACACGCTCATCGGATGGGGTGGCTACTGTGACTCAGATGTGTCTAACATTGGACTGTCTTGGATGGCCTCCAATCGGCTCCTAGTTGCTCGGAGTTGCTATTTCCAGCTAAATCATCTTCCAGTGGTCTCTCGCTCTCTCACCCACCACGCGATCGCGGTTCCTGTTCACGCCTTTGTTACTGCTTGGGTTGCCCATTGTTGTTCCTTACTTGCTAGCCTTCATTTTGTGGTTCTGGTGCGGTTGGATCGGGTTCTGCGCTCGGCTGCTCGGCTTAATGGGCCATTTCCTAAATTCTCCTCTGTTTCTGCATACATGCGTGATGTTTTGCATTGGCTGCCAGTGTCACAGCGAATTTCAATTAGCGTAGCTGCTCTTGTTTCACGTTGCATTCTTGGTTGTGCTCCATCTTACTTGCGTGATCTCTGTTGCCCAGTGTCTGACGTTGCAGCGCGTCCGGTGCTTACTCTGCGACGAAGGGTGAGCTTCTAGTTCCGCGTGCTCGATTGGCTATTTCAATTAAAAACCGTAAAAACACAGTCACACTAGTCCCCGATCTCACAACGCTCCCATCACGCTCGTAGAGCTTAGTGGAAACGTGTAGAACGTAGTAGAATAGCAGTAGAACCGCAGTAGAACCGTAGTTCGATCGTCTATGACCGTATTGCAATCGCGATTGAGCGTGACGCCGTCACCATGAGCGTGGAGCGCGTGACAAAATTTTGAACATGTTCAAAAAAACGTGGTGCGAGCGTGACGGAAAGAAGCGCAGTGCAAGCGCATTTGTTCGTTTTGGAGGTCGTAAAAATGGCTTCCCGATCTGAGCACGTTGTCGTTACTTTTACACCACGCCCACGGCGATGTCCCTGCGACCTGACCACTCTCTCGCTATGACAAATATGCGTCGCTGTCAGGCTTGACCCGTTCGTAATACGATTGCGCAACGCTAAACGCGTGCAGACAACGCCACTTTTGTATTTATGTATATATTTATATACATGTATATGAATGAAAATTAACAACTAATTATCCAGGCAAAGTGATGCAAAAATCGCAACCTCAGACAGTTTTTGTTTCCCCGTTGACTTAGATTGCATTCCTTTAGTCTACTTGTTTGCCCACCCGACTGGTCTCTATCCCCATGATCAATTTAGCGCAAACTGTCTTGCTGGGAAGGTTTGCACAGGGCCGTACCGAGGGAGGGGCCCAGAGGGGCCGTGGCCCAGGGCGAAAATGTGGGAAGGGCGCAACTTTCAGGGTGGAATAACTTATTATTCAATAAAATGTACTATTTTGAAAATGTTAGGGTGCCAGATTTATGCTAGGCAGAGGGCGCAATAGTAGCGCGGTAAGGCCCTGGGCTTGCATTCGACAACTTTAGCATTTTTGCTGAATAATAATTATTATAGCAGCAGACCTAACTCACAGCTCAGCAAAAACAGAAGTTATTGTATTGCAGTTGACGAGAAAGAGAAGAATGGAAACTTTTCAGAGAGGAGAAGAGAATCAATCTTCTGAAGTGGCTGAGGAGTACCAAGCCAGTTAAATAATTATTGAGTTTCTTAATACTTTCAACTAACATGGTGGGCGACTATGAACAAATGTCTGTACATCGTCAGCAAAGAGATGACTGACAGATCTGGAAATTAGTAACGCTAGTAGTGTACAGATCAACTAATTGCGCCACCGTGAGCGTGTCGATATGGAACTTGGTGAACGATAGGAAGTAGATTGTCACATATAAGGTTGCACTGAAGGCAAGAGAGTCAAGCGAATCATCCCCACATCATGCGAATGGATTGACTCGACTGGTGATGGATAGAAGGAAGAGTAAGGTTGGTAACTGAGTTATCTGAGAGTGTCGGAGGAATAACCGTAAGATCAGCCACTTGATCATCATCACTGGTGATGATAAGATCACATTGCCCACCTAGTTAATATGCGGTGAAGGCTAAACTGTGAGAGAAGGTACAGGAAAGGGACAGAGGCCGGAGGATCAGGTTCTTCTAGATGTAAGTTAAAGACTTGAAGTCACCAAGAACAATGAGCTTGTTGTTCCGCGTAGTGAGGATCTCCAGAATAGATGAAAATTCTTCGGTGGGACATGTGGTAGAAGATTTTCAAACAGATTGAGCATAGTTGTTGCGAGGAGCAGGGGATGCGAGTTCCAAGGATCGGATCAGTAGTGAAGACAGCCGTAGACATCAAGGATGACGTGACCTCTGACATCATCAAACGGCGATGGACGTACTGTATACCCAGTATAAGGACGATGTATACAAGATAGCGTATTCAGTGTAGGAAACGTCCAAAACGATAACCAACATTAAATGTCACTTGCAAGCGAATGAACAATCCATTTGAAACTAAAAGACAGTTGACTAACGTATGAATACAACAAACGCAACCCACAAAATAGAGTCCTATTGTTTCAATCATCCCAAAACAAATTTAAGACAGACTTGTGCTATTGCGATTTGAATAATTCACTCATAAAGTAAAAGTAGCTGTCCAGGAGAATTTACTCTAAAAGATTTATTGTCAATTTAGCCTATGTTTAGGACGAACCGTAGAAGAACTTAGATAACAACAGATAAACGACGAAAGCAGAGATGTCCGGTCGATGGTCCGTAGGTTCGATAGTCAGAACAGGAGCTATAGAAGACTACTCAAGAAATATTTAGAATAGAAAAGATAATTAGGAAACGGGGAAACAAGTCGCTGGTGAAATGGTTGGGTTATCCCGAATCATTTAATTCCTGGGTAGATAATGAAGACTTGGTGGTCACGTGATAATGACTCATCATCGAAACTATTGGAACTTCCCGTGACTTTTGACCTATTGGCGGACGTTTTGACCAGGAGCTTTGTGCATGAATTGTGACTCATCATCGAAACTATTTGAAATTTCCTGGCGTTTTTCTTAGTCTGTTGGTTGATGTTTGGGTTTGTGGAGGAATTGGTTATTTTTAACCTGGATATAGGTTAAAAATACGTTTTGTAACCTATTAGGTGGGTGATTTTGAGCTATGTTATGTTCAATTGTCCCAGATAGCGCGTTTTATACCTACTAACGATGCAAACTAATCCGTTTAATTAATTATTTGCCTTTTAGAAAGACGAAGAGGATTAACGTAATCTGACTTGAAAGGACAAAACTAAGAAAGAGAAAATAAAAGAAAAGTGAAAAACCTCGAGAAACCCGTGCACTCTCGAACGCGTGATGTGACATCTTCGAAATACACCGTTCACTGTTCAGATAAAGGCGATATTTTGAAAAAGAAGAGAAGTAGTAGCAACTGTAATTACTATAACAGGCCACATAGTTGCATCTGGGAATTTTGTTCATCATTTCAATCTTTTCACATTCAATTTCTCACTGCACCATTCAGCTCTACTTAGCATTCTTCTAACAGCTTCTTAGGAAAATTTCGTTACAATCAAAATATCACGACTTTATTCCATTACTATAAGTGTTATGTACTTATATATATGAGTGACTGTTATTTTCAAATTAAGAATTAAGTCTAGCACTGTTAATGTTTCCTAAGTATGATCATTTATGGATAGCTTTAAACGTTATAAATTAGTTGTAGAATAATAACGAATCCCTGGAGTTCGCTATATTCAGAAATACTTAGGCCTACATGTTTGGCCTACATTACGAAACACATTATTAACATAAAAACTATGCAGCATAATAAAAGGCAGTTCCTATTCTTGTGTGGATGTTGTTTAATCGTTTTGATGTCACCGTTTATCGCATCGTGTTGATCCTTCGTATACAAACATACATGCATACATACATATATACATACATACGTACATACGTACATACGTACATACGTACATACGTACATACGTACATACGTACATACGTACATACATACATACATACATACATATATACATACATACATACATACATACATACATACATACATACATACATACATACATACATACATACATACATACATACATACATACATACATACATACATACATACATACATACATACATACATACAGAGCACTGGTTTTGCGTCAAATATTAACCATTCAAAGACCTGCCATAGCCATAGACTACATGCTGCAAAGGAGGTACGGTATCCGATCTGTAAACGGCATGACCGGGATAAAGGAGCATCACTCGAAACTTTTAAGGATATGCACTTAGTTATAATAGAATGTCTTCAACAAGTTGTTGAAATATCAAGCTTAGACCGGTCGCCCATTTCAATGTAGCTCTTTGAGTGCCCCTCTTATTGGCTGGTCGCCCTTATGAGGCGCGTCCCACTATGCACGCTCTTTTGCTGGTCGCCCTTTTGTGCGCGCCCTTATTGATGATTACCGTACACTCGGGTGCAAAAGGTTTAGAGCTAAAACAGTTAAAATGTATTTAATACACTGGTGGTAACGTTTTGGCTTACGTCAATTTGAACAAGTAAATTGCATCTAGAATGACAACTGGAATCTCTGCAATATGATGTCAGCTGACCAATAAATTTTTAGATTATTTAAATACCTATCTTATCATGCAAATTTTAAAAATACGTGTGCCCGTTCGTGCCTCTGAGTTTTAGAAAGTGCAGGGGCACGTAATTAAATTTGATATTGTCCTTCTTCATATATATTTTTGCTCTGAAGTGGACACATACTTCGACAACGCAATCATTTAATTCTGATGGAACTAGGAGTAAGTAGGCCTATAGTAATTAGAATAGACTAGTAACAGGTAACTTATCATACAGATTACGGATACGGTTTCATACTTTCATTCCTACTAAACTAAAATATTAAACAACATGGATAGGCCTATAGGCTGTACACACTGGGCACGCAATGTTCCCTCTAAATTTTGGAGACCGTGTGCGCAAGGAATTTTGTGTGTGCAACAATTTGTAAGTGGTTCATACTTTTGTGCGCAGTTCCATCTGAATGCGATGATAGTTAAATCAAGACCATGCAAAAATGATCTAAAGTCTATGGTGATTAGTTCTGATAACCTACGAAAAGTCCCTTGTCTAAAATGTGTCTTAGAGCAGTTTGAGCAGATGGTGTATTGCATTGTAGGCCTAAGTCATTGTAATTAGTCTTATTTTTAATTTATTTGTATTGGCTTAAATTCTCTTCTGCGCAATTTCTATCAGGACCGGCTGCTGGCATAGGCGACATAGCCTCATAGGTAGTCCTCCCTGATTATGCGAAAATATTTCGTAAATTATGCGAAAAAGCGCATAATCGTATAAACCACGGGTCCTAAACATCAGCAATTACGTCGTCTAATCCTTAAACTAAAGACCCTATAGGCTAATAATAGCCTGGACAAGCCTATTATAGTTGACATTGACCGAAGTTTCCGAACTGTATGCAATAATTTGTGAAAACTCTCCATTTAGGAATTTATGCGAAAACCGCCAGTTTATGCTAAAATATGCGAAGTCGCATAATCCCATAAACCACAGGTCCTTACTCATAGGAAGCCACATAGGGCGCCAAATTTTAGAGGCGCCGAAATTTAGGGATAATACGGTTATGCTTTCAGGAATAAAATGTTATGATGATACAAAAAGAAATTCATAAATTGGTTATTAAAAACAAGTTTTAGGTTAATTCCATCAACGATATTCAATCTCCAAACACCTCATTGAATCTCCTGCACTTTCTCTATTAATTTTCCTAAGCCAGAATCGTCTATATATTTTGGAATAAATTATGTGCCCCATGTAGTGTGTGCCTGACCCCATATTCTCACATTTAACTGTTCATGCAACGAGGGGTGGGGCGCTCTTATATAGATGTTTGCTCAGGGCACCAAATTACCTGAGGACTGCTCTGATGTCTGTAACACTAGGCGCCATTCGATCACTTCGATGGTAAGCCTACATGTAGGCATCTGTTAAGTCTCGGACTTTTGATGAGCGTTATTATATACCGCTCTCGAAATGTAAATATCTTAGTATATTCCATATTGAAAATTCCAAAATCTAAGTATTGACCCAACATTACAAGTTTAAAATAAAAGTGTTTGAAATATTGTGTGAAAACGCGCCATAGGCCTATTCGGAGAGCAATTGAGTACGTTGTGTGGGAACACGGTTCCTCGACAAAAAAGGTATTATACTATTATCCTTCCGGATCATTCGTTTGTAAACGTTTGGTTCCTCGACAAAAAAGGTTGAATCCACTGCATTAAATCATTTAATAAATGTCATTAATGGTTCGTTGTCACAATAATCGTACTATTTCCTATTAAATCTGCTCTCCCATTTGTATGGAACTGCTTGACAACATAGATGCGAATACTGCGTTGCGTCCAATCATTAAAAAACCTGTGCTTATTTGATCACAACCTCCAGTAGGCCTAAATAAGTTAGGTAAGTTGTCATAGTCTGCTGTAATCAACGCTCCAATTTTTTCTTCTGTTAAATATCTTAATTGAAATGCTTTACAATTTAGATAGAACATCTCACGTTGATCATTCATCGGTGTTGACAACCGTTAAAAACATAATATTATGCTGTAGGTGGCGCCCTCAAGCGCAACTATTATCCTTCCGAATCATCTGTTTGTAAATGTTTGGCAGCGTTAGTATACCACATACTGTTTTTATTGGAATCAATGAACGAATAAAATTAAAATATAAAGGAAGACCTTACATTCATAAAGAAACACTGAAGTCATTGACTCAAGTTATTTTTACATGAACGCGATTTTGTGTTCTCGTAACTCTGGACTGACATGGTTTTGCTGAAAATCACACTTGGCCATACATGGTCTAGAGTCTATAGCATTAAGTATCACGGGAAACAGTTAGCTAAGGTCTGTCAAAAATGAACGCTTATTGTTTTTTCCAACAAAGGTTTCAATTAGTAAAACACGCAATTGTGACGTCATCATCACAACTATTTCTGCTCTATGCAGAAATAGTGTAATGGAACTGCAAAAAATTAAACATCGCAATAAAGTTGTAACTTGTTAGTTAATTTTGTGCCAAACATGAAAACCACGTTAGAAGAAGTGGATCCCGCTGTTTAGAACTCGGGCTACTTTAGATAGAGGCGGTCAGCTGCTTTTAGAAAACCGATAAATATCAAGAAGGTAAATCCGTGATGTCTTTCTTAATCGTAATCTCCAAATTTCTAAAGCGCCACTTAAAAGCTAAGCGCAGAGCACCAGCTTATTCACGAGCGCTGCGTCAAATCAAAAGGGTTGTCCAAAGGATAGTCCGTGGGTGGACAGAGATTGGTTTCCAGAAGGTCAGTAGGGAGGCAGAGTAGCTGTTAAGGAGGGTGTCGCTTTGGTCGAGGATTGACAGATGGGATGTCTAGTAGTGAGTCTGGGTAAGAGTTCTTGATAAGGTGGGACTTGAGTTTAGAATGGAAAGCCCGGGATGTGATGGACAGAGGCGCTAGGGACAGATGATGTTGCATGACGGGCAATGATGGTGAAGGAACTGAGAAGGCACGAAATTCGGGAGGTAGGTCGTTCCAGAGACGAGGTGCGGCGTTTGATATTGCGCGTTGTGGAGAACTTGAGATGTAATCGGAGGTCGAGTGAGGGTGAGGCAAGAGGACGAGCGGATACAGCGGGTTTGCCGGATGGTGAAGAGTTCGCGAAGATATTTGGTCTGGGAATATTGTATGGAGTTGTAAGTTAATGATAAGATTTTGAAGTGAATGCGCTCTGGGATTTTTAGCCAGTGAAGTGATATGAGGATTGTAGTGATGTGATGATGCTTGGGTGTTCTGGTGACGGCTCTGGCTAATGAGTTTTGGATTAGTTAAAAACGTTTGATCTGTGTGGCTTCAAGGTTGAAGAAGAGGGAGTTGTAGTAGTCGAGCTTGGAGTGAACGATGGAGGTGGCAATGGTGGAAGCAGTTTTGAAGTCGAGCATGGGTAGAATGCGGCGGAGGTCGCGAATGTGCATGAAACAGGAGCGAGAGAGGTTTGAGATGTGATTGGAGAAAGAGAGATGAGGATCGCAGGTGACGCCAAGAATTCGGACTTATTAGGTGTGCCTACATATGAATAAGCTCTACCCATAACATTGTTTCCTTCTCCGCTTTATGTCCATCAATCTGTGTTTTCCTCTGGTAAAACCGTAGCTTAGGTTGTTAAAATTATTTTCATTTTTCCGAGACTGTTAAATTATTTATGTACAAATGAGGGCCACTTTAGAGAATAAGATACCTTTTATTAACAACTGTAGCTTAAATGGAAGCCGGATTGATGAAAAGAATAATGTTTAAATGGTAGCTGGATTTATGAAACTAGCATGCGTAAGTAGAAGCCGATTTGATGCGAGAATGTCTATGTATACGACGGATGTAAATGAGTCGTGTACGCAAAAACTCGATTGATGAAAAGAAATATACCCAAATGGAAGCTAGATTTCATTTGATTTTGATGTTTCTTAATTTAACAGCCTACACTACGGGATATAGGAAATTAAACTAATTTAACAGCCTAAACTACGGTTTTACCTTTGCCTATTATATACCGTAGAACATTGACACGTATCTTTAGCCTTGTTTCCTGTTTCTCCTTTTTCCTCGTGTAACTGTAGGCCAACTCTATACTCTTCAGCCACAGACAAATGAGGCAATAACCTGTAGGCAAACTCTTATATGTATTTAAATAGCCTCAACGTTTCCCCTCTTTAGCCATTCTTTTCAGTTGCAGTGATTATTTTCGCTGGAATCAAAGATATTCTCTCACGGATCAAATATACAACGATTGTGATTCCGTTGCACTTTTACAAGTGGAGCGACTGCAGAGTGGGAAACAGATGGCCCCAGCTGTACGCTTTGCCTAAGGCGCCACTGGAGATAGTACCGGCTCTCACTGTATTATGTCTCCTGTGGGATTAGGCCTACTGTTGTTATTATTTCACCATAGTAGAAGTAGCAGACAAATGTCACACAGAATCAATAACTAATATATATGCAATCTGTATTATTCTACTTGCTTTATAAAAACCAAAATTATGGGCTATACTACGCAAGTAGTGAATTGTTGTGCGTCCGTTGTAGTACGGTTGTACTTTCGTACAACATACTGGAGACGTGCGCTGCAATCTGTGTAATTATCTCTTTCTTGTCTGTTGTGATGTATGACCAGCCAAGGCTGCCTCTCAGATGACTCTGTAGGAAGACCTCATAGACGGTGTTGATGATAGTCTTCTCAAAATCTAACATCAGACTGGAAGGTTTCAAATTCCCATAAGCTTATATAATTTAGAGAATGTTCGCGTAGGGCATGAGAGTCGTCGTCAAATAGATCTAGGTTGTTATCGCCTACCAGAGAAGTATCATCTTTAGAGCCAGTTGATGTAGATAGCCGTAGGCCCTATAATCTGGTTCCAATTAGACGTCCTTTCCTACACATTTAGAACGCACTTTAAGTACAGTAGCTGGATTTCTGCCCCCGAAGCACCCTGGAATTGTCGATTGACCGAGCTGGTAGATAATCTCGCTAGGCTCGGATCCCGCTTTTTGGCAAGGAGGCTTTCTTTCCTTTCTATTGGCTGACAGTCACTTGATGAAGCTAAAGAGATCAGTTTCTCTAAACCAACGACGGATACAATTGTCAAACAAGGAGCTAAATTTCTTTGTAGATGTTCTTTTCTTCAACCGCGGTAGTTAATTTACAACAGTCTGTAGATAAATCGTAAGATTGGAATTAAAACTTATATTACTGAGCAGACTTCACTTGCTTGTGCCACATCAGGCATGGGTTAAAAAATAAAAGAAATACTAGGGCCTATTAAAAGTTTATTCGCCATTCACTAATTCAAGAGCAAAATTATCCGTCGCAGCCGATTTTGTACACGTTTTTATTTATAGCTAGGTAAATGTGGTAACCCACATGCCTCTATACATTGAATGGGCATTCCAAATAATATAACTAAGCAGATTTCCCTTCCACATGAAGAATTGATTGAAAAAAAGTTAAAAATAGACACCATTCATAAAACATTTATTAACCATTCCCACAATTATTCAGTGACTATCCTACAAACCCGTTAGTCTCGTTAGAACATACATTAATTCATTGCCAATTTACCATTACCTTCTTATGTTACCTGCTTGAATATAATTCTTTCAATAGATCACTTATTTGCGCTGTAGGTGTAGCGGGCTTATTTAGCATCTGATTAAATGTCTTGGAAGCCTATAAGTTACAATGTTTTGTACAGACCACGACCGTTATGACATTATCGCTGTGAGAGGTAGTTATAGACAATGATTATTTGACACCAAATAAATCTAATCAGCCGGTGACAACTCACAATGGTATTATGGGCCTACCTATTGGATCGCATGTTGAATGGGGTAACTATACGGGGAGGGAGAAGGTCGTGAAAAATGCGATATTGGCCTAATAGGATTGAACGGTAAGAAAGCAGCGTCAGCTCTAGAGATCAGTGTTCCTCACGAGAAGGGAAATGAGGACGGGCCAATTTTCTAATCTGATCATTAAGGCGATAGCACGGCTCTGCAAACTCCTCCACTGTTCGTCTCGTCCTTCGACAGTGCCAGTCCCAAGCCTGATTAACGAAGGTGGGTGACAATAATGATCGTCGTTTTCACACGGTGCCCTTAGCCTGAAACAAACACGCCCCCATATATTAGCGAAACCAAACCGAACGAGGGAGGGACAGAGAAGTCGCGCGAGGGTAGTAACTCAAAAAGCATCAAACGATAGTTGACTTCAGAGATGGAGGGCGACTAAAACACGAAGAGCGAATATGGATTCCCAGGCGTTACATCACATTTCATCAATGTGTGATTAAAAAACTATCGTGTCGCATGTTGTTGTCACATGCTCAAATGCACTATTAATTTTAGAAATTGGAAGCAACACGTTTTGTTAACCGCAACAGCAAGCTTTGTTAGGCCTAATTGCTGCAGCCAGATGGAATCGGGCATGGAACAGCGTTCCTCGCCGGTAAGTAAAAATAACTCAATCAAAAGTTTAATATTTTTCACTGTGTTGCTATCGAACTTGCAATAGAAGCAGGCATTCATTCAGCGTTGGTTCAATAATGCAGCTCGTGGATAGACATATTATTTGTACTCATGATGTGTATGTGTATAAATAATGTGCAGTGGCGGCTCTAGGTTTTTCCATCATTCGGGGGGGGGGGGGGGATTAAGGGAGGCCGAGGTCCCGGGAGGAGGGGACATTTGTATACCCGAATTTGTTGAAACTGAGAGTGCTAGGGATAGCTCCACACTAAGTAACATCGACCAGACACATGTATATATGCATTATAGAGCAACATGAATTCTTCACATCAACGAACTGGATATTTGGAAAAAAGTATGACTGTATTTAAAAGTAGAACATAAACTATACACAATACATACACTTAATGAAAGTATGTTTACGATTGTCATGTCAAGAGTCAAACTGATCCACAAAGGCACCTATGGTAATGGACTCTTCACGAACAGATTCAATCGACAGCATTGTCAGACTACTTAGACGAATATCATACGTAGTGCTTTTTAGATATGTATTAATTAATTCTAGAGCAGAAAAGCTTTTCCGACAGAATGTTGTTGTTACTGGTAAAACAATGGCTATGTTCGTCATGTTCATCATCATCATCATCATCGTCATCGTCATCGTCATCGTCATCGTCATCGTCATCGTCATCATCATCATCATCATCATCATCATCATCATCATCATCATCATCATCATCATCATCATCATCATCAGTTGTAGTAGTAGTATTGTTGATGTTGTTATTATTATCATCATAATCATCAATATTATTATCCCTATTATCACTATTATTATTTTATTTATTATTGTCATTATTATTGTTATTGTTATGATTAGGACCGCATTGATGCAAATATTAAAGTACTTTCTAATTTTCCGACCATGTCCTGTTTTAGTCAATATGGTACATAGCGTTTCATCAGTCTACCAAAAGCTTTCTTTGCCATATCAAATTGTGTGTGACTTTTAGTGAGAGGCTGCAGATGACTGATAATGTCATGACGATGCAACAGGTACGATGAGACCATCTTCTACCGCGTTGTTGTCGTTGTCTAACGTTGGTCAACAACTCGTTTTGTTTTTACTCTCTTTGATCCAGAGAAGTTGTCTTTATCTAATTCATACGTGGTTTTGAATGTCGCACTGAGTTATTTCTTAGTTAATTCTTCAGTCGGTATCATTATAATAGGCAATTTATATGACGCCGTAAATCAGCCATGCCGCGAAGTGTAGTAAGTCAACGTGGCACAGAGGCGCCTGTATAAAAAAGAGACTGAGGAATCAAACGGAATAGCCATGCTTAATAGGCTAGTGTTTTGACAGGCCTTACATGACTATTCCAGCACCAAGGACCTGCAACCGAGAGAGCATGATCACCGACTCGCATCCTCCTCCGTCTCACGAGGTCTCGGTCGAAGCCGTGCTTTAGATGACGACGTATTCTGTAGTTGTTCCTTACACTGTAGATGTTCCGGATTAGCACCGTGAAGTAGGGGAGAGTTGGCACCCTTGATACCAAGGCACCCTTGATACTATACGATTAACTATTTATTTACTTACTTATTTAGTAATATCAGGCAGGGTATCAGCGTATTGGGAAAACCATTACGACCAGTAGTTGAAATGGTTTTCTCAATGCGCTGGTACCCTGCCTGTCATTGTTAAATATGTAAGTAAATAGGTAATCACATAACATCAAGGGTGCCTCAGTATCAAGGTGCCAATTCTACCCTACCTTGTAGACGAGTAAATATACGTAGGCTCAAGCTCTAGTTCAAGGTCATGCACCTCAGATGTAGGATGTATCTCGACCTCGTTGAGGGTCAAAGGTTCCGTTACGAGTCGCACAGGAATGTAAATCGATCTTCTATGCGATCATCATCAGCAGCAGCAGTCGGTTAGACCTCAACCAGCGTCGCAAGCCATTCCTGATGAGCCTTGTCGACGAATGACCACACGTACTGAGCTGTGGCTCATCAGCGTCGTCAAGGACCTATCAGCGCGTGATTATCTTCGCCCATTGGCTCGATCAGATCCGTGACTGCCTTAAACTCTCGGTGGCGGGAAACATTTCGTAAATGGTTAATGACCAGAGGGAAGGACAACCGACGTCACTCAATGAGTCGCACGGTCACCACGCGCTCATGAAGTTGGGATAAGATCAAAAGATTCTAAGTTGGTCGATAGCGTGAAGCATGAACACGAAGATGCACCGACTATTAAGACGAGGACATCAGTTGCAGTGATCCACCGCGACACAGAGTCGCCTGCACAAACAAACTGAAGTATCAAGCAGAATAAACCCTGGGATCTCCTCTGCAGTCCCAGATCTAATATCAGCAACCTTACGATCGAGTAAACCAGCAGCGATCTCAGTTTCTGTGCTGTCCTGTGTCAGATCATTTAGGTGATAAAGCACGTAAGCCCTATTCACTGCTTCTAATAAGATAGCAGTGTAAAGCCTGGTGAAAATGGCATCAGACATCTACGGACGATGGGCCGGCCCATGATGCATGACGATGATGATAAATACGACGCTGCTCTCGTCATTGGGCTGGCGCTTTTGTGTTTTATTTTAGAGATGGGCTTTAGAAGTTAGGTATTTTACGATTACGCATGCTTAGTCATTCATTCGCCGTTAGCGTTAGCCAACATGCTGAATTATATTCGCAATTATTTTGTGTTTCTCTTTCACAGAGGAGACCGATCAACGGACCGCCCGCTATTTTCCGCAAATGCTTCAGCAGGTATAGACAAAACAAGAATGCATTTGAAAATGTTCATTTTAACACTGTTGAACTTGTTCACAGTTTATAAAGCTGTTCAACAACTTTTTTGCACGGAAAATGCGTTAAAGGCAAGTGGCAGGCGCTATATATCTATAGTAAGCTATTTATATATATATATGCATATAAACATACATACATATATATAATTGGATTAATATAATAGTAGTGTAACATGTGAACTAGTTCAAATCTAAGGTGATTTTTATAAGGCAATACTTTGAACACAAAACATGCTTAAATTAAGAACGGCCACGAAATGGGCTATCATCCCGATGGATTCAATATAGGCCTACTACGGAGTTTTATTTCGTCGCAAAATAAGTCAAACAGGTCAAAGAAATTCTTCCTAATATCACTTATCAAAATAGAAAGCTCTTCCAGCTCAACCGAGTTCAAGCAGTCTGCAATATTTGATGTGTTTATACAAACATTCACAGAGTTTAATCTGCTTTGACCCATTGTTCTGGCAAACCACGTCGTTGTCGTTGTTTAACGTTGGTCAGCCACTCGTTTAATTTTTATAATAAGTCTTTGTCAGACGCAAACTGTTAAAATTACGCTTTGCTTCTGCAGACGAAGTTGAAGAAATCAGTAAAAACTATTTACTTGTTAGACCTGAGGATTTACCCACCTACGCCTGAATCTGAGCGTGGATTGAAGTGATTTGAGAAAGTAGTATTGGCCCATAGTGCGAGACAATAAAACATTATAATAATCTATTATTATTATAAGCAGAATAATAATAAAGAATAATAATAAAGAAAGTTCATTAATATTATTCTTGTCTCTGGTTGACGTTATCAGCTGCTTGGTCTCAATCATCAGATTTCCACTTGGTAAATATAAAAAAAATAGCTATCACAAGATTTCTTTAAAAATTAGGAGACACCTCTATGCTGTTACCTCTTCACTGGTGGAGATAGGGGACATGACCCTGGGGATCACCCAATGGTACCACACAGCGCGTTCAAGCGCTTATGTATGAGCGATAATTTCTACCTCGCGGATAAAGAAGAAAAATACAAATGACCCATTGGATATATTCCATCAGGTTAAAGAATCTTTCGAAGGAAATTAATAAACATTGTAATTTCTCTAAGTAGACCCTCATTCAAATTATTAATATTAGGCAAACAGTGATGATGTTTATTGCGACCATTAACGTGGCTTATTATTTTACTGCTAATGCTTTATGTATACCAATATGGTACTCATCAATGAGTCATTAATCAATACTCATCAATCAATCTACCGAAACTTCTCTTCCATATCGGATTATGTATAATTTGCAGTGAGATGCCGCAGATGACGGATAACAGTATGATGATGCAACAGGTATGATGAGTCCATCATCTACCACGTCGTTTCCTAATGTTGGACAGCCACTCGTTTGATTTTTACTGTCTTAGATCCAATGAAGTTGCCTTTGGCTCATTTTGGACGTGGCTTAACTATAATGTTGTGTTGCAGTTATTTCCAAGTAAACTCTCCAGTCTGCATTACAAAATCGGTAATTTCTGTGGCGCCGCTATACATGCCTTTCGCTACAAAGAGAGAGCAGCCTCGAGGCTCTAACTCTGCTCCAAGAGCACGCACCGAACGCCGTATCTCGGCCCAGCTGATGGTCATCAATGTCAAGCTCACAAAACGGCCTTTGTTTGGCTCACAGAATGACGGAAATTGGTATTTTCAGCAATCAACAGCTGCATTCAGTTAGACCTCATCCAGTCTGTATCGATAGATCGAAAACAAGTCGATAGCCAAAGCATCACACAGACGAGATGTGACGTATGCATCATTGTGACCAATCCCAGGTACAAGATGCAGTAAAGATTGAGGCTAAAACTCAAACGTCTACCTTGAATAGCCATTTCCATTTATTCATTCTTGGCATATATAGCACCCCTTCTTGACACCCGCTCAGAAAACTCCCAGCCTTACCAAGGATGAACAATGTTATAGTGATCAATAAAACCCACTTCTGCATTTATGCAGGCTTCTACGAAATTAAAAAATTAACATGAACCTTACTCTGAAACAGTTTTATGCCGAGGTTTTCAAATGTAGCTTACCGATATGAGACAAACTACCACCTCATGTAAATGCCTGGTCGAGTGTCTCACAAGTCCATAAAAATTATAATCGTAACAAATCTGACTGCTGAGCTTCACCATCCAGTTTTATAAAGCATTGACAAGTAGAAACACCGAGGATTTCGCTTTCGAAATTAATTATTAGGCAATGACGCATTCGATTCCAAATTGATGGGCCAAGAGTATAGCCTAATATTTTAATATTCGTCTACAGCGACATACGGACAAGAGCTACAAATAGAACATGTGCTCATGGGCCAATAGCATCACGGGTGTGTATGCGCGCTAAAAAGTAGGCTAAAATGTGTTTAAGAGCAGATAATTGTACGCCTACGTCATTATAATTAGCTGTCAATTTATTTGCAATTTTCTATTCTGTCTAGCTAACTATTGATTTAGGGTTCACGTTAAAATTCTTCTGTGCGCTGGTTCCACGACCCGTGTGCGCGTGCACATGCGCACAGCTTAGAGGGAACGTTGATTAGTGCTGTTAAATTGTAGTAACAATTATATTTAGTTATGTGAAACTTGTTTCAGTGTGTAAATTTTTTAATAAAGTGACGGATTTTCATGCTTGATGTAATGAAGTGACGTCACATTTCGTCGACCCCCTCCCTCTCGTCACACATCGTCACAAATGTGTATCGCCTCTGCCCCTAGGCGCGTGACGTCATTTATGGACGGCCCCTATGCTGTAGTGTGAAATATCAGGCTATGTCAGAGAAATGACAAGGTGACCTAGCATAACAGGGCAACGATAATTATCTGCGGCCAGAAATAGGCTTGACGTGTAGGACGTTCTAGTCTTCTAGAAAGTACCACTTGAACATGATCGTAGTTATGCAGAAATATTGTATTATATTTTGACCTCTATGTAAAGTGTAAGGGACTCGATATGCATGGTTTTGTTTATAAAATTTAATGATTGCTATGGTGGATCTACGCATATGCAGATGCACTGCAGTTCCACGAGACATAGACGTGAATATTAAGTTATTCACTCAACGTATTTGGCGTCGAACAGACTTGGTGAATATTCGCGTTTATCTTGTTTTTTTCTTTTACAGCTGGGTCCACGTGCAAATCCCGGTCAGCCCTGTAATTGCCTCACAAGCTACGTCGTCAGGTAGATAAAAAAAAACAAGAATGCATTTGCCAATTAACGTTCATTCTTAACCGCTAATTACTCGCTCACTTTTAATCTTAGTTCGTTGGTGTTAGTAACAGGCCATAGCAGGAACTGCAGTCATAGTAGTTGCAGAAGAAGTGGTGGGAATGAAAGTGATAGTAGTATTAGTAGCATTATTAGTAGGCTTGGGGTAACAGTGATGGTTAGTACTTAGAGTGAAATACATCAATAATCCATTATTCGGTAATGGCCGACCGCCTTCAAAGAAAGGACTGAAACAAAAGCAAGGGCGAAATCGGTTATGCGATGGTCAAAAGTCCAGCTGGGTGGAATCGATAATTCATTATCATAATGCCAATTTTAATTAATTTTTTAATTTATATTAGATTAAAGTTGGAGGATAACACCATCGAAGCGGCAATCATTTTGGTTAATCTGTCAGCAAATAAGCTTCATGCCGCTGCTTGACAAGGGCTGGAGCATTTTTGAGTAGGTTTTTGCTAGGTCTGTCCTACACAACACATTCAAACCCTCACTTTAGTATTTAATCGTAATTTTGCTGGTAGTTTTACTCTGCCGTGCACCGCGTGACCTACTTTGACCTTGGGCATCACAATATCCTAGGATGGATATTGTGATGAAGACATCAGAAGCAGGTTAGCAATGGACCTCATGAGAAAGAAAAGAATGCTGAAAGAATGTCTAAGCGTGGAGCTGAAGAAAAGATTAATTGATACTTCGATTTGTGAAACAGTCAGTCGTTTCTTAATATGCCATATGACTGTGGATTATTTGTAGTGAACCGCAGCAGATGACGACACAGCAGGTATGAACCAATTTTCTCCATTGTGTTTGCCTAGTGTTGGACACTCACTCGTTAGATTTTCACTCTTTGACCTAGTTGTGCAGTTTTAAAACGTCCCTATAGCTCGTAGCTTAGAATGTCGCATTGCAGTTAGTTCCCAGGAAATTCTTGTGTTTTGCTCATGTCTTCGTTACTGCTCTAGTTTACCATTGTTGTTTCTTACTTGCTCGCCTTCCTCTTATGGTTATGGTGCGGTTGGATCGGGTTCTGCGCTCGGGTTCTGCGCTCGGCTGATTGAGAGGTTTCCTAAACTCTCCTCTGTTTCTGCATACATGCGCGACGTTTTGCATTGGCTGCCAGTGTCCCAGCGAATTTCATACCACATTGCTGCTCTTGTTTCGCGTTGCATTCTTGTTTGTGCTCCCTCTTACTTGCGTGATCTTTGTCGCCCTGTGACTGACGTGGCAGCGCGTCGACGCCGTCGAGTGTTTCGCTCGGCGACGAGGTCTTAGCTTCTAGTTCCACGTGCTCGCCTGGTTATTAGACAACGCCGTGATTTCTCGGTTTGTGCCCTTCAATATGGAATGATCTCTCATTTTAGCTCCGCTCGTTGCTTGTGGCCAACCGTCACGTTTTCACAAGTCCCCCAAGTCTTTTCCTTTTAGTTTCTTGAAGGGGTGCTATGTAAATGCTCAGAATGAATGAAAGTGCAGTTCTGAACGACCTTCAGACTCGGTCTATATAGGTCTACATGGCTGAAGTCGATTAGGTAGTTGATTATGGTAACCGATTGACATGACAAAGTAATTGAGTCGATCTTATTGCATTGTCTGTGGGTAGGACAATTATACGAGGCTGCGGTACAGAGTGAACGATGTCAGGGCTTGGCAGGGAACGTTTCACCTCTTATAACTGCGTGGCAAGAGCGTGTAGGCGTATATTATATATCCACGTGCGTGTAGAATAGAAATGACCTGTGGCTGAAGCCAAAACACAAAACTTTTGTATTTCATTAAATTGACGAATTGAAAACATTGAGTTAGTCGGCGTGCAGCTGTATGCGTGAGAGGCTTAGAACACAGAACCTTCAGAGTCAGATAAACTTATGGCAAATCTGGAAACTAATATTCACATTAGGGCTTACCTTTGAGCCTTGTTTAAAATTTCCTGTGTCAAGTGCTTCTACGACTAATTGTAGCTTTGGGTTAAATTCAAGGCGGATATCAATCTGGGACTGTGACGACTACGATAACAGCTACGATACGGATGATGAAAATAATGAATTTTGTTAACTTTGGATTCACCATCGATGTAGTCAAAAGTGTGTATCAACATGAAACTAATGTGTATTGTCAAATAAGTCGCAGCTCTAATTTATTCAGTTGACTTCAGCAATGACCCGACAATTCCTGACGATTAGCTTTTGTCTTGCTTTCTCTTTTGTAGAACGCGTACCCCTCGAACGCCCTTCAGTTGCCGCCTGTTGACTATAATTTCAACAGCAGGTAAAAAGAAACAAATATTTAGTCGTTTAACACGGTTCTAACTTGTTATGTTTTGCCAGCTCTTCAGTCAATTCCTGCCTGTAACTTAAAATGTTGCAAAAAATAATTACGAACTTCATTATTTATGTAGCATGTACTATATATATAGGCCTACTGTTAGTACAACTGCTACAATTGTATGCAACTTCGACCACCCCAGCTATAACTATTTTTACCACCATACTACTATTAATACTACTTCCCATACAACTCCACATAGTACATACTACTACTAGTGATAATTTTGTTGGTAATTGTCTGTATGCGTATTAGACCTACCGTTCTGATTGCTATCACTCATATTATCTTTAATTATCTTTATTAGAATTTGTAATATTATTACTGCCATTATAGATTATGTCAACCTTATAAGTTATCAGCGAACAATTACCAATGTTATGCCACTTGCAGTCCTACGATGCGGTTGTCATTAAGCGTCTTGCGCTTAATAAGAATTCATCATAATCATTTGAGTATGTATTTGCATTTAACACTAGAATATGTATTTTAATTTAGCATTGACTAGGCTAATCATGTGTAGTTTTTTACACTGAAAGATGCGTCGGAAGGGCTGTAAATGAGATGCCAAAGGGAAACATGGATTGTTGCTGCTACGGAACAGTACGTACTAAGACTTAATCACACCTGCAATATTATGTGTTTGATGATTGTATACAGAGAGGAATCATTGTCATCCCAAACAATCCTTCCGTCTAATTCAAACATCGTTAATTATGACTCAATATTTGGGCATGATTTCGCCGAAAGAGCTCAGTTCACGCTCTCGTAGTATCTATTAAAATTGCAATCCCTAATGAATAATTGCAAATCACACACATCGTAATTATCTAGGTCATTACCAGCTTCACTACCTGAAGACTTCTATTCTTCTTGTTTATATTTCAATACTGAAAAATCACTTAATGTCACTATATGAGTATCGGTTATTTTCTATGTCATTATGTTCACGACATAACTCAATTTCTTTTATCCCTTTGCCGCGCTAAATTTTTTAGTCAAAATTCTTAGCTAAGATTCTATGTTTAAATCTTCAATCAAGATCTTCAATGCTGGCACGTTGAATTTCTGCTTCTCAACTACTGTGTAACAACACTCTTCGGACTGCTCAGCCATTAGTATTTTTCATAGAAACATATCGATCAAGTTATTGCTCTTGCTTGATTCCTTTGTTCTTTAACGACGAGCTTCAAAGGTCTTCTCATAGAGTTCAGCACACGCATGGTGCTAAAGGATTAAACTCTACCCTCTCATTTGTAATGGTTTTTTATCAACGAATCACCATCAATACGAAAACGTCATTAAGGACCTCAGAAACTGGGCAAACCGAGCTTTGCCTGTGACTCTGTGTCCTTTTGATTTTTGGTTAATTTTCATTTTCTCTTGAAAGATTTCACTGAAAACTGAAAAATGTACGTACAAATACAATAATTATTGCCAAATTACGTTTCTTAACCATACTTGTACGGTGCATGACGCCCTAACACTATTTCCGCTTTAAACATCACTATATCTCTTTATATTGCTTCTTATATTTCCATCTGATACTGATCTAAGACCAATAATTATAAACTTACCCATAACCTGCCTGTGCATTTTTACTTAGCGCCTGTAGGCCTATATTTATTGTAAGTTACTATGTCACCTTTTGTCGTGTCCATATAATAATGTGATTGTCGAAGCACATTGTGGTTTCTGTACTCTCAGGCACTTGTTAGATAGAAATAGGTGGGATAATGATGGCGTGTGGGTTGGATAATGATGGCGTGTGGGTTGGATAATGATGGCGTGTGGGTTGGATAATGATGGCGTGTGGGTTGGATAATGATGGCGTGTGGGTTGGATAATGATGGCGTGTGGGTTGGATAATGATGGCGTGTGGGTTGGATAATGATGGCGTGTGGGTTGGATAATGATGGCGTGTGGGTTGGATAATGATGGCGTGTGGGTTGGATAATGATGGCGTGTGGGTTGGATAATGATGGCGTGTGGGTTGGATAATGATGGCGTGTGGGTTGGATAATGATGGCGTGTGGGTTGGATAATGATGGCGTGTGGGTTGGATAATGATGGCGTGTGGGTTTGATAATGATGGCGTGTGGGTTGGATAATGATGGCGTGTGGGTTGGATAATGATGGCGTGTGGGTTGGATAATGATGGCGTGTGGGTTGGATAATGATGGCGTGTGGGTTGGATAATGATGGCGTGTGGGTTGGATAATGATGGCGTGTGGGTTGGATAATGATGGCGTGTGGGTTGGATAATGATGGCGTGTGGGTTGGATAATGATGGCGTGTGGGTTGGATAATGATGGCGTGTGGGTTGGATAATGATGGCGTGTGGGTTGGATAATGATGGCGTGGGGGGGGGGAAATATGGCCGCATTAGCCTCATTGGAAAGATGCCAAACTCCATGTCAGGCTACAACTACACTTTCATGCGAGACAATTATTCTATGAAGCCAAAATCCGTTATGTTTAAATATTATGTTTAAATAACAGTTCAAATGTACGTGTTCTGCAGTAACTTTTAACATTCTTGCTGACAGTTGACAGTTTAAAAGCAATCTAGGAGCATTGGAGCTGCAACTATACGTGCTGCTGGCGATGATGTATGAATTGTCGTAATTACAATTAAAATTAAGCTATCAGACACAGAATTGTTCCTATAACAAATATGCTGCGTCTAATTATGCTATTGCGGTTTGTGGCCCGATTATTAGCTTGGATGACGTGATGCACTGACGAAGATATCCAATGCAATATTCCGACAGACGTCTAATGTAATGCAGCGGAACTCATGGAAAACGTGCAAATGTAAAGAGGTTAACAGGATCTAGCTCTGAGGATCCATGTATTAATTCTAAGTTTCGATTCACTAAAAATTTCTAATAGATAAGTGCCTAATAAAATTATGGATAATTATTCAGGCTGTATTGCTTTGATCGTTCAAAAATAAGACTGCACATCATTTGAAGATATGTTCTAGTTGTTGCGAAAGCTCTAACTGCAATGCAGCTGGGGATAGCGTTTCCTCATGCAATTTCACAAACAATAATTATTGTCTCACATTGATCCACATTGAGCCTAGGAGGAACGACCGAGCTATACTAGATCGGTCGGTTAATCAACTAAACCATGACCCACTAGGCCAATAAAGGTTCAATGTTACAGTGATCAGATGTTAGCAATAAACGATTAATACGAATTAGTTTATGTTGTTGTGTTAACATTGAAGACCTACGTAGGTTGTTGTGTTTCGTTTCGCAGCCACCTCGGGTCACTTTTGATTACAATGGAATCAACAACTGGTAAAGTCTTTTAAAAATTTAGTTATTAGTTATTAGTTTCTGATCTCCTTAACACAACGCTTCTTTTCGTTTCTGCATTCTAATCATGATCTTGCGAGTGGCTGACAATATTATCTAATGCGAAAGGCATCAATTGATTATTATCGCTATGGAGTCATACCTCATAAAAATTATTAATTTTGAAGAAGCTTATTAGGTCCTGCAATTAGAGAATGATGCAAGAAAATGCTTTACTCGATAAAAGAAAACAGAGGCTAAGATTTAAGTTTGGATATCTTCTGTGGCTTCAGAACATAGAGTGTATCAAGAATGACATTGGAACCTTGCCTGTCTTTTTATGATCTATTGCCCGCGATCGAAAGCGATATCTGAAAGCCAGCGGGCTGAAGGATAGCTAACAATAATTATTGTTATGATGAATATCTCGTTTAATAGGGCTAGTATATTGCGAGACACGTTGAAACTGATCCATTTTTCAAAGCTCTGTCAGAGGGGGAAATATTATAGACCTATACGTTGTAATATATGTACACATGATGTCGTATATGCAATGTAGGAATACAATATCGACGCTCGTTGTTGAAAATTGATTGAGGTGCGCTCCGGCGTGTAAACACCGACTTAACACGGCGTCGCAGTTTTCTCTATTTTCACAGCCGTGGTTGAGTCGGGAGCGCATCTGAGTAGTAACCTTGAAGAAGCGCTATATAAATTTTTGCTATGAATGAATGAATGAACATGGTATATGCGAGTTCTTGTATTGTCATTGTCTAACAAATAATCAAATACCATGTGATTTGTGAACAAGCGTCTCTGTATTTTCTGCGAAATTTAGTGTCTTCGTTGAATCTACAGACATTGATCGAGGGACCAACAATTAGAACATGAACTTATAGTATAGGCGCCTGGACGATTTTTCAGCTTAACACAAAATCGACTATAGTTTGATGATACGTATATAGAGTCTAGCAACAGCCTCAACAGTTTTGTTTGTCTCGTTTGCGTTCATCTTTTCAAGATTAGGCTCTGGAGCCTCCTTCTTCTTAAATTGCTGTATGGAGTTTGTGACTAGCTCATGACATCAGCAATAACCTTCGTTTCAACTGTCGCTGTATACATATTATAGGGTGACACAAAAGTTCGTTCACCTTTTTCAAAATGCGTTTTCTCAGTTCAGTAAGGACTTCATATTATTTTTTTCCTGATATTTTGTCAGTGCATACACAATTCAAATGAAACATACTGGTACAAATTTGGCTTTGATCCGGCCCGTGGGCGCCATTATATATTAAAACAATTGAACAGGGCCAGTTTCCTGGGAAAAACTGCCATGCGATACAGTTTGTTCATTATAAAATCACTGTCAAACAAAACATTTCGCCAAGTGAACCATAAAACAATCTTGTTGCCTCGGTCTTACATACGCATGCTATTATTGTACAGTATATTCGTTCTGTTTAATGACAGCACGGACTCTTATACGGCATAGACTGGATCAGCGACTGAAATGTCCCAATTTCTATCGAATATCCACGCTCGTTGGAGTCGACGAATGAGCTGATCAACGTTCTTTGGCTCAGTGTCTTTATAAAAGATGAGAGACAAAATAGTCCACAACCTTTTAATATGAGAGATCCGGAGAGTTTTGGTGACCAAACTTTTGGCTTATTTGTTACGGGAGTTTGCAGTCAAGCCACTTCGTCGTCACAGCTGATGTATGACAGCGTGCACCATCCTGCTGAAATACTCCCAGATCATTGTCAACAAATAACTTTCGTTGCGTAATACTGCCGTTATCTCTCGAACGCTGGCTTCACATATTACTCGAGAATGTATGTAATGAAGTACAGTTCGGCACCATTTGGTACAAAGTAAAGGCTAGTAAGACCCATGACCGTCACCCCACCCCACATCATATATATAAACTAACGGACTAAACTTCATCCTTGGAGCAGACGGATCGTTCTCTTTCTATGAAACCAAAAATGTATCATTTTGTGCATTCAGTACACAAAATACATCAAACGGCGACTCATCGGTGAACAAAACATAAGACCAATCGTCCACTGTTCAGTGTCGATGCTCTTATCCTAACTCAATTTAGTGGTCCGAATACTGGTTACTCCATATCCAGGCATGATCTGGAAATGGACCTCGCGCGCCACGGTGTACACTGTCACGTCATTGAACGCACGTTCGACTTAAAAAATGTAGGGTCATAATATATTTGAGTCCTGTATAGGGTTGAAAAATATTTAAGAGATCCGAATCATTTTGGCCTAGATATTTAAGTTTGAAAACGGCGAACGAACTTTTGTGTCACCCCATAATTTTTTTTGATAGGTTTGATGGATATTACTTAGTAGAGTTACAATGCTGCTATTTTCATGGTTTCGTATTATAATTTTCTTATCATAAAGCAAGCAGGCATGTATTTCTCTGCACCAATGGAATGCTCTGCAGATCCCGACAGTAACGACATGTGTTATTTGCAATTGCAGGCAGGTGGTGAATAATACATGTCTTTCGAAGCAGGTATGAACCAAGCGCTGCTTGATTGTCAATCGAGACATTTCACTTTTATATTATCAACTTTTATCTTACTTCAGGCTTTGTTTTCGCTGGCATCATGCGATATAGTTAATGTATATCCAAAGTCGTTTATGTGTTAAACATTCTAGGAGCATTGTCAGCTGATTCTTTTGTTGAACTGTGTCGAAGCGTGCATATTCAGCGTGCAGGACTCAAATATATTATGACCCTACATTTTTAGTAGGTAATGTAATCTAGCTTAGAGTTCTATAGAGAGCCTTCATGATAATGAGATAAGTTTTTGTAGCTCATGTTTTCAGTTTAGGACATCTGAAAAGGCTTTTAAATTTCGTTGATGTAAGCACATTCTGTAAACAGATGGAATATAAGCTTCGGTATTTCCACACTTTTGGAGATGCATTCCAGTTGTGAGTGCTTGTAAGCTCTTTTGCGAATGCTGCAACAGAAATAAACAATCGATTATCCTTATCAAAACTGGCTAACCGAATTTTTCTTAGTCAAACTACGGGTCCAACGAGGTAAGACCGACACAATCAAAGATGACGAAGGGCAATGGAGTCTAACTGTTACGATGATAGGATGATAGCAGTTGATAGCAAATTAATTTCTCGGACGATACATTTATATAAGTTATTGCTGGTACATTGCGACCCATTTAAGACCGAGTCCTTTTCCAAAACTCAGCTTTTTCGTGTTGCTTTTATGATAGAGTGGCCTGTTGGTATGATAAAGTCTTCGGTATTGCCATTTCCGTTGACAGAAATGAAATAGAATGCCTGCACTCGGACTGTTTGTAAATGTGACAGTTTTGATGGAAATTCTTGATAATAGACATGATGTAGCCTAGAGTTGTAAATTTTTTTCTTGTATTGATCATTATTACATTTTGCGGATCAACAAGCAAGCAGGATTGCCACTTATAATCTGCAGATAATGACTACCTGTTTAATGTGAAATTTCAGGCAGACGATTGCTGCCTGTCGACGCAGGTATGAATAAAACTCTGTCCAAGCGTAGGTCTTACTTTGAACAGCTACTCAATTCTTTATATTCCTTTTGTATTTCTTTTACGGGGATGTGGTTACCAAGTTTGAAAGAGTTAAGGGGTTAGGCGGTCCTTGTAGTGTGTGAAGAATCTGCATTTCGCAGCATCGTAAGCAGATAACATTGTCACCCGACAGAGAAACTAATGGAATGTTATTAGAGAGAATAATCTTTTGTGAATAATTATTATGTGCTGTATAAAAGAGATAGAATCAGGAAGCTGTGTTATGGTGGTAGTGTCAGACAGAACAAAACTATCAAGGTGTTAATGCAGACACCCAAATAAGTAGACAGGATTCGAGGATAGAAGGATGAGAAAAAACGCTGACAATTCTCTGAAGAAAGTAGATATTATTCACTCTGAGCCAACACGGGACAGACGACGTGGAATATACAATACACTGAAGAGGGTTTGTTTCCTAGCGAGCTGAAATCAAGGACATCAACATGAAAGGGAAACTGAATGGGCAATGGAAGGTTCCTCGTGGAATGCGATGTGCTTGTGGTCTCCATTATAATTTTTATGATGGACAAGTACCTATCGAGTTCGACCAGCTATTAGCCCAACCAAGCTGCGGGTCACTAATAGGCACTTTGTCGACGATTAATAACAATCAAATCAACAATTGGTAAGGTCAGATGAAAAATTCAGTTATCAGTGCGCTTATAATCTATTTTCAAACGGCCTCTTTACATGTCTTTGCTTGTTCCGTGATGTCATCTGCAAGTCATGTCTAGATAGCTTGGACCTAGCCTAGACCCACGAATACCATTGCTTGCATTGGCTTGAGATAGGTTTCTGTTTAAGCCCGTATGGGAATATGGGCTTTACATGAAGTCCATATGGATAATCTTACAGGATCGGAATGTGTTGCTATCGTCTTTTCTAGTTATGACTAAACTTTTATTATGCGTTGTACAGTTCACGAAACGACGGTTTTCTATCCCGATTGCAATGACATGAAGCGAATCGCATAATTTCCAGGACAAACACGTGCTCAACTGTACACTACATGTATATATATTATCCAATTTATTCCATTTGGTTATCTGTACCACCATGATTGTTATTCGCTAGTTATAGGCCTATATAATTACCAAAGCATATGGCTATGAGAAGACCGCCATTCGGCGTGAGGTGACAAGCCTGACAATGTGATTGACCAGGACATGAGTTCTGGTCAGTTAAGCACCCTTGTAGCGACATTGCTGCTATTACATGAATTTGGAGCGACGATGTCAATGGTGATTAGGAATGCAACCCGCATAACACCCAATATAATTATGCTGTGAAATGTAGTCTACAGAACCTAAGATATGGAATGAAATTCCTCCCAGTGTCCAACTGTAGCGACCACGTACGCTACACTCATTAAAGCATCAGCTAAGAACCTTCTTATTACTTGACACTCTCAACTCTGAAAAAACTACAGTCCCCTCGCTCACCAATTGTGTCAATGGAAGAGATGCAGACTAGTTAAGATTATTTAAATTTTCTAGCTATACAATTAAATATATACTCGTTAGGCCTACATTATAATAAAAATCACTACGAGTGCGCTCCGTGGAACTGTCCTATTGTATAGGCCAGTGTTTCCCAAACTGTGTTCCGCGGAACCCTAGGGTTCCGTGAGGCAAAGACAAGGGTTCCACGAAAACTGTCAGTGTGAACATATCAAGGCTTTTACCTTAACATCTGCGTGTAACTTTGTTTGAAAGAGAATTCATATGTCACTGTCATCGATATTTGGGTTATTGTTAATCTAATGTAGGCCTAAACCTATAATTGTCTGCATTCTCAAGCGTTTGTACCTACAAAATATTATGGTTAGTTTTGGACAGAGGTTCCGCCAAGAAAATCTAAGATCAAAAGGGTTCCACGGCCAAAAAAGATTGGGAAGCGCTGGTATAGGCTATCATGTGTGGCCCTGGTAGCCGGAATATATCCCTTTGAGCCTTCCCTTATAACCCAACATTGTTCAATGCAGTGGCGTAGCGAGGGGGCGAGGGGGCGAACCGCCCCAGGCGACACTTGTCCAAGGGGCGGCATTATCGGGAAAAAATATATAATTATTTCTGTATAACTTGCACTTGTCTAAACCTAAAGCGTTTTTGCCATTTCTCGACTTAAAGTAACATATACAATATACCGAAGGACCATCGAATGGCACCTACCTGTATAGTGTCAATAGACACGCTGCAAAATGGCAATGCCGACCCTATCTATCTTGCCATGACTTTCGCACTTATCAAATTAAATAAATTTTGCAATAATAATAATGAGCAAAATGGCCCCAGGCGGCACTTGTCCTGGAGGCGGCATTTTGGCAAAAAATAAATAAAAAATTCTTTTTGTATAAATTGCACTCTTCAAGATTCTTGCTGTTGTCTTAACCAGGCACCATATACTTTCTTGTTTCTTCTCGAATTAAAACTAACATATACGATATACCGAAGGACCATCGAATGGCACCTAGTGTTAATAGATATGCTGCAAAATGGCAATGCCGCCCCTGTCAATCTTGCCATGACTTTCGCACCTATCAAATGAAATAAATTTTGCAATTATAATAATGCGCAAATTCTTAGATTGATGAAAAATCATTCTTTCCCAAGTAAAAAGTGTGATGAATTAGGGACAATCTCTGCTTAAATAAAAATTTGATTTATGAAAAAACTTGCAAAATGCATCATGCATTGATGCAAATAAAGTTTTATGAAACAGAAATTTGAGTAATGAAAGACCTTTTTGCCCACTTTGAGTGATGAAAAAATTAATGCAGTGTTGGATTCACAATCGAAATCTAACTTAAATGGAAGTTGGATTTATCAAAAAAGCTTTCTTAATTAGAATCTGGGTTGATGAAAAAGATATTACCTAAACAGAACTTGCCTAAACAAAATTTGGATTTTCTAAACTAAAATTAATTAAAATAAGCTAATTAAAACCTACTTAAGACCTACAATTAGAGAATCGCTACATTCCAATTTAGCAATTCTTTCAGTTGAACGCTCCTTGACAAGCACAAAATAACTTTGATAAGGTTATTAGTAATTTTGCTGCAGGGAAAGCAAGAAAAGTGAATTTGTAAATTGTAACAGTTGACAGATATAATGAAAGTATGAGACCGTACCGTATCCGTAATCCGTATGATAAGTTCATTCATTCATTCATTCATTACGAAAATTTATATAGCGCCCCTTCAAGGCTACTACTCATGAGCACTCCAATTAGTCAAAGTTATCAGTTACTAATCCATTCTAAGTACCATACCTACTATGGTCACACTATGATTAAATAATTGTTTAGGCCTAGGACTTTCTTCTCAATACGTATAGAGAAAGAATAGGCCCTATGATTTGTATTGTTTAATTTTAATTTTATGGGGACTCTTTATAATTTTCGATCTAGCCTGCAAGACGCGTTTAGCAACTTAATTGTGAGGCTTGCTTTATTTGTTTGTTTTATAACTGGTTAATTTCTTAATTAATACAATTTTATTCTGTATTCATATCTTTATATCTGATGACAATGCATTTTAATTAGTCAAAGGACAAACAGCTTTAATGTCGACAGTGCATGCTGATGCTGTTACTAACTGTAGGCCCTACAATTATTTGAATACTGAATAGAATAAACATAATGCATATAACAGCATGATGAAAGCACTCAAAACAGGCGCCCTATGCCTATCGCCCTATGCATATCTCGGTGTAGACCGATATATACAAGAACGAAGTGATGGAAAAATAGGCAGAGGCGGCATTTTGTACCTTCGCCCCAGGCAGTGTTTTGCCTCGCTACGCCACTGGTTCAATGATAATTAATTCTTTCTTTACATGTCTATTCTGTTACACCTTCATTTTCTATGAGGAAATGAGTTTCATTTGATATGCTTTGGTTACAATAAACTCATTGCTTTCTTTATGACCACTCCGAATATGGCAAATTACCATTTTTATAACGGACAATGCTTAATAGGTGGATTTATAAAAAAACGTGAACATGCAACCTAGGAGTTGTATAGGCGCTTTTTATTCTTATTTATTACACAAATGAGACAATATTTTCAAACTCTTATGAGATAATTGAGGAAATCAAAAGCTGATATGTTTAAAAATAGTTCACATGGACTTGCTATGTAGTATCTCTTGTCATTTTTTGCTGACAGTTCTTAGTGAAAAGCCTTCTAGGCCCAGCTGTGGCTTACTACTGACGATGCTGTACAAAATTTGTCGGGACTATTATTGCAGCTTAACCTACAGCGTCGATTTATTCTATACCTGGCTATAATGGGACTGTGCATCGACATAAGCATGGACGTCCATGTGCGGTTCGCTGAACTTTGTGGAAGCGTACACATGTTCGGAAGGTCGATGCAATCTTGTTCCTCATTAGACACTACGGTATATAATCGACAAACTATTATTGGACATTTTCTTCGTTTCGGGCACCTGAAAAGGCTCTTACAATTTTTTGGTGTAAGTTGACTACTTTATGGAGTTAGATATTATATAGATGCCTCGGTACTTTGATCATTCAGTTATTTCCCCACTTTCGGAGGTGCTTTCCATGGAATGCAGTTGTGAATATTTGTAAGATCCTCTGGCGACGTCTACAACAGAAATATCACAATTGGTTGACCTTAGTGGCAAATATACCTTTCACTAGCCATATTAATAGCCCAATGAAGGCCGAATACATACTCGATGACTAACCTGTCAACTAAAGATAGCGCCCTAATGGAATTTAGCTGCTACGTTGATGAGATGGTCGTATTAAACAGCATCATTTTGAAAATTCGCATGTGTAGTTTGTATAGCTGACAGTTGACCTAACCTAACAGAAAAACGAAGCTTATTCTATTTTTATCACAGGTAAACAAAGACACTTGGCCGCTGAACAGAGCGTTCAACAATTGGTGAGACCATTCATAAATTCAACTGTCAATGGCTTCTGAATCTGTTCTTCAGACGACGTTTCCAAGATATCTATCTCATTTTACATGCACGCATTCTAATATAGTGCGTTGTAATCTTAAAACGCTGCGGGCGTTAGGCCCTAATCTGAAAGCAAGAGGCGTAAATTGATAACACCATTCGGAGTCCGAACTCGCATAGATTAATGAAAACTGATGAAATCCGAATGTTTGGCAAGAGAAGAAAGCATGCTAAAATGAATGGCAAATGTTCAGAAAAGACAGATGATTACATAGTAAGACTGAAATAATTCGACGGTTTAGAAAACTAAAACATGAAACAGCTAGCGTATTAGCAAGAGATCTAAGAACGTAGCCTGTCTTAGTATGAGCTTTTAAATACAAAGACTGAAAGAATTGTCTTTACCCGGCTCAACGTCTACGCTATCTGTCTTCCAATGCACTCCTCAATCCACAGCAATATGGCCTCACTAAACACCACTCCACATAAACCTCCATACTTGCTTACATCTGTAGAACTGTCTTAGTCTCACATCTCCGCCGCATTCAATATCACTGACGGCAGTCTTCTTTTAGATAAGAAATATTTTTAGATACGGTTTCCCTATAGCACTGGTTTCAATCCTCCTGGTCTTCCAGATCATCTTCTGTTAGCCTCCACTACTGTTCGCAGACCCTCCCACTCATTTGCGGATGATAGTTTTGATGGAAATTACTAATATAAACATGATATGATGTCACAAGGTGTTATTTTCCATCGATCAGCGGTTTACTTTAGGCATTAGCAAACAAAGCATGACTTCTTCATCTTTCTCTGCAGATAAAAGCTACCTGTGTTATATGGAATTGCAGGCAGACGACGACTAATAGCAGCATGCCGATGCAGGTATGAGTCATATTCTTTCCACGTTGTCCCCTATGGTGTGGGACAATCACTCTTTTTTTTCTTTCCTTTTGTACTTCTTCGGCGATCTGGTTTCCAAGATATCTATCTCTTTGACTCAGCCTGGGCCTGAGTGGTATGATGATACATATAAAGTAGGCTGTGAATGGCTGCAGGTTCCTTTTGACAGATTCTATAGCTGAAATATAAAAAATTCTCACATTCCAGACCCAAGAAGAAAGGCCGAATTCAACCTAGATTGGTCGGTCAGCTAACCAGTGAGTCAAAGAGAGAGCGTTGGCCCATGACGTCTTACTGTTACGGTGTTGAGAGGACAGAAATAGACGACGTCATTATGCGAATTAGAATAAAGTATTAATTTGTCTAACTGGCGACAGTTGGCTATACGTAGTGGACTTACGTAGGCTTTCCTGTTTGCTTCACAGGTGAACCAAATTGCACGCCTGCCGATTACTTACTGGGGATTCAACAATTGGTAAAGCTGAAAATCGGCGCGCTTCAATTCCATTTTTCATTTATGAATTCTAATAATTAAAATATGACATAACTTGACCCAGAGACGCTGAACATCCTCACCATCTTTCGATTGTCGGCGGGAATCTGTTGGTTGGTTCCACACTTGTGCGCGGTCTGACTTCTTCAGCTTGCTGCGCTCAGTTTTGCTAATTGATGTAAAATATTTGCTAAAAATGACATTTCATATCATTTTGGCTAGCGCAGAGATCGCCTCTACATAAATATCTCGAAAGTGCGCAATAAAAAGGTTCAATTATAGTACAATGCATATTATATAATGTAATCTTACCACGTAGCCTGCGTTTCATCGAATGCGAAAGGTATCTGTTGATGTACGCTTTTAAGTCAGAAGTCATATTTATATGGCGTAAAATTATGAAATCCGATCGTTTGGTAAAAGAAGACCAAAGGATAAAATTATGACACATGCTAAACGAAGGCGGAAGATAAGATCTAAAGGCCAAGCTACGCTGCCTCTGAGTTTCCCAAGAAACTTTTAGAGGGTGTGTCTGCCAACTGCCAACCATAATGCGCCTGCACAATGCTTCAAGTCTGGCGTGTGCAGGATCATTGCTTGAGTTGGTCACTGGCCAGCGATCGAACAATTAGCTCGAAATTAGGTAACTTATCATTTTAGCGGGTTTAACTATTTTTGAGATTCTCGTTTCGGAATAGTGGGTGTTATTATGTTGCATGCTAGCGTTGTACCGTTTCATAAATGGTAGCGGGATTGATGAAAAGAAATACAATTAAATGGCGGCGGGATTAACGAAAAGAAATACAATTAAATGGAGGCGAGATTAACGAAAAGAAATACAATTAAATGGCTTCGTATAGTAAGTGCGATATTAAAGAGTAGCCCTATGCAGTTAGCAAAAGTAGATTTAGATATTGTTCAGCAATGGAGACCTGACCCCGCAATAGCTCAGATAATTATATCAGTTCCCATGGCTGAATGCTACAAAACAGTAATACGTTGTACGTACAACCACTTCACGGATGTGTCTTATATAATGCTGGCACTGTGACTGCAATTTATTATGGCAGGCCATTACGGCGCCATATTATTGGCTTATTTGTTTGTGATCAAAACGCTTATTCGACACACCTGATGCTTTTTAGCTACCAAGGGAGTGCTGCTGATCCTAGCCAAATTCCGGTAGGATTCGCATTGACTGATTTAACTTTCTTTCGTTTATCAATTTGGTTGGTATCAACTAGGTTTTAAAACGACAATAGCATAACCTTGAGTAGAGAATTACTGAGCAAACGGGCTTAGGCAACGTAGCACAGCTGTAATGTTGTACCCATGGTAGAATTTCGTACGCGAAAAAGCTGTCCTGAGTGCGGCACATTCAAGAGGGCGGCAATGCCCATAAATTAAATTTTCTAAATGAAATAATAATATCCCAATATTAAACAATGTTGATATAAAACTAAATAGTCCCATGCAAAGTGAACGCGTCTTTCAAAGTGCAACACCCTTAGTTTGACTTCTGTATATGTAATGTGCATGTTTGTAGATACGCACAGCTCCGAAATCTTGCTGCGGTACGAGCCCTATTATACCAGCGACACCCATTGCACCAGTGGCCGCTTATGCACCATTGAACCCTGGTCTACCAGTGACAAATTACGCAGCAGCGAACCCTTATCCACCAGTGACCGCTCATGCAGCAGCCAACCCTGGTCCCCCAGGGACCACTTATGTATCAGGGAGCCCTGGTGTAGCTGCTAACCCTTATGCAGCAATGTGCCGCGGTGTACCAATGGGACCATATGCAGCATCGAACCGTGTGGCGAGATTTAGCTTAGCGAGACCGTATGCAACAGCGATTCAAAGTGCAGCACTGAGTCCTTATGCACCCGTTCAACAACAAACCAACAGGTAGAATATTGACATTTTATATACTTAATTGAGCGCATGAAATTATCTCATTTATATAAGGCTCTTTGCTGTTACATATTATGACTGTACCGATGAAAGACTAATGAAATTCGCACCCTTTTCATGCACATCCTCAGTTGCTTTTCCTTTGAAACATCGCCATTGATTTCTCGCATCATGCTTGTGTGGTAATATCTTTAAAAGCCTCGGCTTTATTACTCGATTCTCACATCTCCTGCACGACTGCGTATGCGGCAGTTTAAATTGGACATGTGATTGTATGCTGCCTGACAACTATGTGGACATGACATTCAACTCACTTATAATACATTTTGCAAGAGTTGTAGATTTGTGGAATGGCTTTAATGAAAACGTTGTCACAGTGGACGCCAAATATCACAGCTCAAATGATGATGCTAATAGATTGAATTATTAAATTGCAGTGGTTGTAACACATGCTAGAGTCCTTTGAACCAATTTATGCTCTTGTCATTTAAGCTATCTTTAGATATGTTATGGTAAGCTGTGTTATGTTAAGCTATGTTATGTTATGTTATGTCATGGTATATTATGCTTAAGCACTTTTTCGTTAGTGACGATGTCTGTATCTTGTCATTCATATGACACTATCCAGATCTTGTCAAAATATCTGCAAAATAGATATTTTGCTTAAATGATAGTTATCTCTGGCGGTGAAACTTCAAGCAAGCTGAAAAGTAGTGATGAAATAGACGAAAAGTATCCTAACAATTTGATGGTGAAATAGGGCATTATATGTTAATAAGATATCAAATGAAATCGGGTAAGATTTATTCTCATTGAAGTCGATTCTGCATAGGCGCAAACCGCTCAGATTCGGCTTAACCACAAATGGCGAATTGGATAACAATACAAAACGTAACTTAACACATGACACTAAACTAATAATTCGCTGTGCGGGGTCTAACACTTCAGATGCTTTCATCACAGCCCAGAGAGGGCAATATGCTAATTTAGGGTTGCGGCCATGACGAGGAATGCAGCATTGATGGTATATTATGGAATTGGAGCTAAGGGTTTCCGCAGGGATATAATAACATTCAGTTGCTGCAATAAAGATCAGTGTCACCATTGACAATAGAAGATTAAAATGTAGCGCGCATGCTTTCATTACGATAATGTAAACTATGTACGATAATGTGCATGAACACCGACGATAGTTATAGGAGGCAGTCGGAGCTTGAAGCTAGAAAATAAAGGACGTGTCGACAAGATTCGAAAAAGCAGTGGGTCGAGAGATCGATCGCAAAAATTGAAGAAAATTACTGAGAATGCTAATGAGTGAGGCTACTCATTACTCAAGCTATGTCGAATTTTATTATAATTATTGTATTGCTAGTATTAGGATTGGACTTATCAAAATAATTATTACTGCTGGTACTAATACTGCTACTGTTATCACTACAATGACAAGCGCTAGGCCTACTACTTAGGATTACTACTATGTCAGAAGGTCATTATTCCTATTGGACTTTTACGGCGCTTTGTATATGGTTGAGTAATTCTCCTTATACTAAAACGTCGATTCTTGCTTCTTTTCAGCTACCAAGGGTATGCGAATCCCTTTGGCGAGACTCCGGTAGGATTTGCATTGATTGATTAACATTATTTTTTATAGAGTATTTTATTTTTATCAAATAGGCTAAGACAACGAAGTACAGGCTAGACAAGTCATGTGCAAAGCATTTCTGAGCAAACGTGAATCTGAAACGCAGCGCAGCAGCTGTTGAGCTGTGCCCAAGTCTATTTTAAGGGAGTGGAGATAAAGCTGAATTAGGGGCAGCTAAATCCAGAGGGTGGCTTCGTCTTCTTCTTCCTCTTCTTCTTCTTCTTCTTCTTCCTCTTCCTCTTCCTCTTCATCATCATCATCATCATCATCACCATCACCACCACCACCACCACCACCACCACCACCACCACCACCACCATCTTGTTGTCGTCGTCATCTTCTTCTTCTTCTTCTTCTTCTTCTTCTTCTTCTTCTTCTCCTCCTCCTCCTCCTCCTCCTCCTCCTCTAGTTCTCTGCCTCTTCGGCAGGTTCAAATGTCCGACAGCTCCACTCCTTTCGCTGTTGGACCTCTTTTTTCAGCCTTCCATATCCATCTGTCATCATCTAGTCAAGCATCATCTGTCTTGGCCTTCCTCTTGTCCGTCTCCCCTTCATTTTTCCTTCTAGAACTGTTCATACTTCTTAGTTCTCAGAGGATGGCAAGTTCCAAAAATAAAAATACATCTATATGTATAATTATAGACCAGTTTGGGAGTTTGTTTGCAATATTATATTAAAAAGTAAATGCTACAATGTCAATATGCCCTTTCGAAGTTCAATGTTCTTAGTATAACTTTTGTGAATGCGATCTTATTTGTAGGCACTTACAGCGCGGAGTCCTTTCGCAGCAACGACTCCTTATGCAGCAGCGAACCCTTGTCCACCAGGGACCACTTATGCAGCAGCGAACCCTTTCCTTGGTCCACTTGCTACCACTTATGCAGGGGCGAACCCTTGTCCACCAGATACCACTTATGTAGCAGCGAGGCCACTAACAGCAACAAGACCTTGCGCACCCGTGCTACAACAACAAGCTAACTGGTAGACCATTGGTATTTGTATACTTAAATGCACGTATATTATACTATATAAAATGCTTTGCTGTGTTTATTTAATTTATTTATTACCGAAATTTGATACCGCCCTTCTTCCAACAATTGTTTGCTCAGAAGTGCATACATACGCCACGACGGCGCAATTGCAGTTGTACTGCAGAGCAATTGTGCGCGAAGGACTTGCTGAAGATCCCTACACAGTGACGACCCGGACGAGGCTCGAACCTTCGCGCTCAGCACACACTGAACGTTACGGGCTGACCGCTCTAACCGATCGGCCACTGTGCCACACCTGTGTTGCACTATGAGAGTCACGATAAAAGACCAGCACTGTTTAGCCAGACAGAATTTAACCTTTTTTATGCGCAGTCGTCAATTGCTTTTCCTTTAAAACCTTGCAATTGATTTCTCGCATTATAGGGGCCTATTGCCCGGTCATTTATTTAAATTTTAGATTCAAACGATTCTTACGTGTCTTAAGTGGCGCCTGGACGTCTGCGGTTACATTAGACTTGCAAGACTGCAAAATTTAAATTATACTTGTTAGAGTATTCTTACAAATGATGGGCACTTTTAACTACTGTAGTTATTAATTAGTAGTTATACCTACTACATATGTAGTTAACAAGTAGTTATAACTAGTTCCCAAGAAGTAGTCAAAGAAATAGTTATGGCTATTTTTATCAAGTAGCCTAGTTTTAAGTAAACTATAATTTTTCATATTAACAACATTTTCTCCTATTAAGCATTTACTCGTCCCATCTTAGACAAGTTTCTGGGATTTCACAACAAACATGGACGTCGTCCATGTATCTCCCAGGTAAATAATAATAATAATAATAATAATAATAATAATAATAATAATAATAATAATAGCAGCAACAACGCCGATCTATAATACGCCGTAAACGCGGACCTCACCACTACAAGCGCGCCGTATGACCTACAACGAAAGTCAGCAGACAGGACAAAAAACTAGGAAGCACAGCAATTGCCGTACAGTATTTAAGACTGCGAGAGAAATATAATGGCAGACATTCTTTGGTGAAGATGTGACAACCCGAGTGGTGGTAGGTGAATCGGGTTTAAAGAAGGCACATTACGACCCTCTGAGATGAACTACGGTCTAATTATTCGTTTAATACTAGAATCAGATAGTGTACAGTACATACGCGATTATTGTCAAGAGTTTTTCGAAGCCCCTTTCCAGACGTCCCTCGCTGGCCCTCTTCGTTTAGGGTATAATAGCAACGGCTGTTCGTTTCCCCTCCCCGTGGGTCGAGAGATCGCAAATAGGATGAAATGAGAAATACTGACGACTGACTCTACCCATGCTATGCTTCACTGTCATTGCTATCATTATTATCAATATTACTACTCTTGTTACTACACGACTACTACTACTACTCCTACTAATATCATCACTGCTGCTGCTGTTACTACCACTACTACTACTTCCACTAATAGTTCCTAGTACTGCTACAATTATTATTGCTATTGCTATGATCATAACTTAAAAAACTTCTATAGCGCCGCCATTATAAGGCACACTATAATCAACTGACGGCACCTAAAAACAAATCCGAAATCAGGTTAAATACAAAAGGTCAGTCCGAAGAGACAAAATGGCAGTCTAAGGAGGATAAGCAAGGGTAAGGAAAAGGTGGTGCTCATCGAGTGTAGGACATTTGCCCCTGGACACTTGCCCTCCGAACATTTGCCCCTCCCGACTAGGACAATTGCCCCCCCACTCCAGTGTATACCATAAGCTCGCCACAATTATATATGCGTACATACATACATACATACATACATACATATATGCATACATACATACATATATACATACATAAATACACACAATACATACATATATAAAACATACATACAAACATATATACATACATACATATATACATACATGCATGCATACATACATACATACATACATATATATATACATACATGCATACATGCATACATACATACGTACGTACATACATACATACATACATACATGCATACATACATATACACATACATACATGCATACATACATACCGTGTCGTGTCATTTCAGTCTATCTGTCTGTATGAATCCCAGCTTTACACCAGCGACCGTCCATCCGAGGTCGACTGTTCGAGTAGGCGCATGGTTCTTGCGATTGAGAGTTTCTCCGCAAGGATGGCTTCAAACCGACTCAGTCTAGATCCCACCAAGACTGAACTGCTGTGCTGTGCTGCGCGACTCATGGCCGATGCAGTCGACTCAATTTCTCTCCTTTGCTTGTACTCGGGGCCGTTCTAACAGCGATGGGGTCCGTCCGTGATGTGGGCATAAATGTTGCAGTCTGATCTGTCGATGAAACTACATGTCACCACTATCGTCGGCAGTTGCGTCTCATCAAATCTTGCCTGAAGTCGTTGCCCTTTGATGCTGCACGAAATGCTGTCACCAGTTTCGTGTTGATCAGAGTAGACTGCTGAAATAGTCTCCTTGCAGGATCACCGAATTGTACATTAGACAGCCAACAACCCTACTCTTCGGGCGACGACATTTCGACCACATGACACCATTCTGCGCGACACGCTTCATTGGCGTTCTAAACCACAGCGTGTAAAGTTCAAGCTATGTCTGCTCGTGTACAAAGCGCTCCATGGTGTGGCCGGCATACATTGCAGACTTCTGCAGACTAACTTCGTCGTGCTCAGCTGGGTTCCAGCTGTGGGGAGCGGCGCATGGAGACGTTCTTATCCCCAAGACAAAGACGAAAATCGGTGATCGCGCCTTTTCTGTTGCCGGCCTGCGCTGCTGGAATAGCCTCCCGCCTGAGGTGCGTTTTGCAACATCGATTCAGATCTTTAGCGCTGGACTCAAATCTCACCTGTTCAGGAAGGCATATACCTGAGGAACTGAGGTAGTTATTGCCTTAGAATGCTTTTTCTTCTTATTTTTACTGATCGTGTAATTGTAAAGCGCCCTTGTAGCAGTATGACTGCGTTACGGCGCTTTAGAAATCGTCCGACTAATAATAATTATACTAATTATTAAGGAGACAAAGCGATTCAATTATCAACAAGCAACTGTATTGATTCATTGGTGTCAATTTAATAATTTATCCAGCAAATCAGACATCCTTTCCTAGTCCGGGGCGATTGTTTTAGTCCGGAGGGCAATTGCCTGGAGGGGGCGGGAATTGGGAATTGTCCGGGGGAAAATGTATTATTGTCAGCAACTTCATCATACTCGATACAGTTAAACCTATACATTGTTAATGATAAACTTTTTTCTGTCGCTGCCTTTAGCTTCTTATGTGAACATTCATATTCGTTAATCTTTAATAAATACGTTGATCTTAGTCTTCCATCAATACATTGTGTTTGGACCTGCCATACCTCCATCACGATTTAAGATAATAATTGATAGTAATCAATCAGCAGCGTATGCTAGGAAGCTCCTATAGCTGCAGTCTGACGAGATATACTCTGTTTGCTTTTTGCCAAGTGATAAGTTGCAATCTTTTTTCGTTGATATAGCGACGCCAACCGTGCGATGACCGAAATTCCGAGAATGACAAGATTTGCTTCAGGGATAGGGAACGACACAAGTGGAATCGTCTTTCCACCCATTATTCGTTACTCTGAAGCCCCGATCCAATCAACAACCAGCGTCGGAAGTGGCCTTCTGCAGAGCAGCGACGCAAGTGGTGTCAGTCAGAGCACCGCCGCAAGCAGTCTCCCGACAGGCAGCGACGCAAGTGAGCTCAGCAATACCAGCGACGCGAGCAGTCTCCCGAAAGGCAGCGATGCAAGTGGCCTCAAAAATACTAGCGCCGCGACAGGCAGCGATGCAAGTGGCTTAGCACAGGGTAGTACCACTTCAAATACCGCTATCCCCACGGGCAGTTTCGCTCAGAGCAGCATCGGTCAGCCAAGCTTCAACACGATCGACTCAAGAAGCAGTTCCAGGGCCGGCTCTACTACTGACAGATTGGCAAAGCCCACCTTAAGCGAGATCAGCGTCGCAAGTGGCCTATCCAACAGCATCAAGGCAGGTGGCTCTGTAAAAGAGAGTAGTGTCAATCGGAAAAGCAGCGCCATTTCAAAGAGTAGCTTCAACAGGGACAGTTCCAACGCAAGCTCCAGGGGCAGTTCTATGGCCAGCTCCAGGGGCAGTTCCAGTAACTACAGCTTCACAAAGCCCAGGGCAAGTGCCAATCGGAAGAGCAGCGCCAAAGAGAAGGTCAGATCCAAACGGAAGAGCAGAGCCAAAGGGAAGGAAAGCGCCCCTCGAAAGAGCAGCGCCACTCGAAAGAGCAGCGCCACTCGAAAGAGCAGCGCCAAACGGAAGGGCAGCACCACTCGAAAGAGCAGCTCCAAACGGAAGGGTAGTGTATCACGAAAGAGTAGCGCCAAAGAGAAGGGCAGCGTATCACGAAAGAGCAGCGCCAAACGGAAGGGCAGCACCACTCGAAAAAGCAGCTCCAAACGGAAGGGTAGTGTATCACGAAAGAGTAGCGCCAAAGAGAAGGGCAGCGTATCACGAAAGAGCAGCGCCAAACGGAAGGGCAGCACCACTCGAAAAAGCAGCGCCAAACGGAAGGGTAGTGCATCACGAAAGAGCAGCGCCAAAGAGAAGGGCAGCGTCTCTCGAAAGAGTAGCGCCAACCGTAAAGGTAGCGTATCACGAAAGAGCAGCGCCAAAGGGAAGGGCAGTGTCTCTCGAAGGAGCAGCGCCAAGGGGAAGGGCAGCGTCTCTCGAAAGAGCAGCGCCAGTCGAAAGAGCAAAATTCCTAAACCGAGCAACAAAGCCAAGCCCAAAGGTTAGCATGGCATCCATTCAATGCGCAGCAACAGATCGTCCCTAATGTTGTAACCTCTACACTCCATGTTTTCCCATTCAGCTAAACGAGGTGTATCGATGGCTGTTATTATTCTATGCCATGTATCACACAAAGTGCCATCACAAATAGTTTATGCTTCCAAAGCATACTCCTAGCAAACCGTGAATGCTAACTTCACCGTCGAGAACTAACAGAATGTCCCTATAATGTTCGGTTAGTTTCTCACGTTATAGGTTAGAAGCGCATTGCAGCTGCCAATCCGCGCATCTTAACTGTCAGTAAGTTATTCATGATGTAATCATTATCAATCTACTCATGTATAAATTCGCTAAAGAGGTTCGCATCGGTGTAGTGCAGCTAAAATCAATCCATCCATCCATGACCCTGCCTTCCTTTTCCGTGTTTCCTTTCGTCCCTCCGTACAACCCTTTCGTCCTCACTTTCTTATTTTCGTTCTTCTATGCTTCTCTTCCTCCATTCTAGCGTTCTTCATTACTTCCATATTCCTTACTTCCTTCCTTACGCTCTTCCTTTCGTTCTTGAGTTCGCGGACTCTTTGCCCGTGGATTTCAATCGAGCACCTCGACATATTAGACCAACCTAGTGTGCTCTATACCCTATGACTAATTTGGTGTAAACTGTCTAGCTGGCAAGCCTTGCATTTGATCATTTCTTGTTCGTTTTTACGCCCGTTAATCTATTATTTGTATTGCTGTTTGCTTCTTTCTATATTAGTCACTAACATTATAGCTCGTGTGAAACTAAAATAATTCATGAAGACTTGAATTTGAGATAAGATAAAAAAAGCAGGCAGGTCCGTAGACTACAATTCAGGGGTGCACAAACTATTGAGGGACAGGACCAAAATAACTTTTTCCCGTCAGCTCGGGGCCACAGAATTTGTTGGTAACTAGAATCCGCAATCGCCAAAGTTATAAACACGGTGCGATTGAATTTATGTAGTAAACTTCTTCAAACTATGTTGGTAATCTCAGAATACAACAGCAAAATGAAAGCATTATGAAGACAAAAGTATCAAAGAAAAATAAATGAATTTCTTTTATTTTCAACTGTCAACATGACATAGAAGTAATTTCTATTCACCAAAGAAGTTAATCAGTGAGCTGGCTGAAATTGTATTAAATTTACAGCCTTTTCCAGGTTTGGTTCAATGCCTGTAGTTGAAATTCTCAACATTGATTCCATGTTATTATCAGTTAGATTTGACCTTAACTTAGTTTTGTTCAAATTCATCAATGAAAATATTTGTTCACAAATATAGGAACCTGTACTTAAAAAAATTGATTTTACCTGCAAAGCCAAGGTTTTAATATTTCCATATATTATCGAGTCCAGATTCTTGATAAAACATCTAGGTAGTAGATCATAGTACCATCCTGGTGAAATGCCTTGAGTTCAGTTTACAGTTTACACTGGCGGTCGATTAAGGCAGATTTTCAACAGAACAGGAGAAAGGATTCATTTAAGTGAAACAGTTCTTTCTTGTTCCTGAAGTGCTGCTGAATTGATCCAATAAAAGTTGACAAGATTTGAGATAAGTGGAGAAGTCACACTTGTACTCCTGTTTGAAAAGTGTGCAAGTTGAGAAGTGACTAAGATTTCCAGAACGCAGCGGTGAATTAAGGAGTTTCAGTTGCGAGCTCCTGATAAAGATCAAAAATGGAGTGATCTTTACCTTGAATTCACAGATTCAGTGCATTAAAATGGTCCATGACAGGCCATTTAAATGCACTGAATCTGCGAATTCCATTTCTAATCATGAAGGAATAATGTTTCTTTGCCTTTTTCAGTCAGAAAATCACAAATTTCTGAGCATAACTCCACAAATCGTTTCAAAAGATCGCCTCTGCTTAACCATCTTACATGTAGTATTATCCTTAAAACTTGCTTCCTTGTCTTCAAGAAATGAACAAAATTGTCTAGGATTAAAGTCCACTAGAGCGAATTAAATTAAATGTTTTGAAAACAAATTTCATTACATTTTCAAAGTTCATGATCTTACTGATTAATGCTTTGTGGTGAATAATGCAGTGATAGAAATCAACAGCATTATCATCAAGACTGATGCTGTTCAGATGTTCTTTAACTTGGGCAATTGCCCACCCGTGCAGACGCTCCATCTGTGGTAATACTACGCAGTTTTGACCAATGCGCATTAAATCCATCAAGTACTGACCGTCGACCATCAAAAATATCCCGATCGATAGGACGGCCTTTCAGCGATACTGAACCCTTGCTTCACTAGACGGTTCTCATCCATTGTAGTCTGTACGAACAAAACTATATAGCAGCTGTGAAATATCAACGATATATGTACCTCCATCCAGAGCTAATGGGAGATATTTGCAATCGGCAAACCTTTGATGCAGTTGTTCAGTGACTACGTGGACTAAATCCTGACTCGTAGCTAAACTTTCCTTCTGGATAACGGAACTTTACTGAACATATTTGCCTTTCCAGGACATACCTCCGAATAAATGCCCTGAATCGCCATCTGAGAAAGGGCGCGATGAGTGGCAATTTTGCAGCGGGCCCGTGAGCATCCGTCCATTTAATGCTATTTCATGATAGAAATGCTCTGCTCTGCAAAAAGGACCTTTTCTAATTTCTCCACTGTTTCGCTCAGATCGCCCTTAAGTTCGTCATAATCAGCCGCATGTGTCGCCTACAATAAAATCTTTAGCAACACCAATTGATCCTCGACAAATTAAATGGACGGTTTTGCCCGCTAAGTTGCTTATGAAGTAGGCCTACTTAAAACTCCATTCAATATTAAAATGGCAAATGTATATTTGGTAAAAGTGTATTTTAGCGTATTTTATTATACCATGGTGCTTCAAGTGTATTTTAGCGTGTTTTATTATTTGACGTGAATTGATGTCCAACTATAGCCTAAATGGAGTCGGGATCGATGAAAAAGTATAATGTGCAAGTAGAAACCGGATTGATGAAAGAAACTATGCTTAAATGGATGCTTGATCGATGAAAATATCATGTTTGATTGATGCGAGAATGTCGTTACGATGGACGTGGAAACGATGTAAACAAGGCCGTGTACGCGCGTAAAACCCGATTGATGAAATGAAATATACCTAAATGGAGGCTGAATAGATTATACTTAAATGGAAGTTGGAACGACGAAAGGAAACATGCATGAACGGAAGCTGGATAGATGATAATATCATGCATTATTAGAATTTCGATTGATGACAAAATGGCGTCGCGATGAACTCAGTGGAATTTTGGATCAACACTTTGTCTAATTAAATAAATTAAAGACACACTTTTAAAATTCTTTTAATCAATCAAGCTTCCATTTAAGCATGACTATTGTCATTAATCCAGTTAATAATAGCAAAATACATGATATAATGAAGGAAATAATAATTTTACCGTGCATCTTAGCATGTGTAACTCTTGTGAAATTTTAAAAAGTAGCGTATTTTATTATTATCATCAACGCTAATGCAAGCAATGCACTCAACAAAAATCGCTGAACAGTTCCAAAACAGTATAATTCATTTCATCAATCCAGATTCCGTTTAGGTATATTTCTATGCATCAATCCATTGTATGACTATACGACCTTCTTTGCAGCGATTCGGACCAGCATTTCTATCACTGGCAACAGGCAGCAAAGCTCACTGATGTAAATAAGTGCTGCACTACAAGGGCAGCGTTAGACATGGGAAAAATTCCGAAATGCAATGCGCTGGGGAATGGGTAACCAATGTAAAATATCTCGCATATAAGCGGACACGCGGCCAGTCCGAGAGATGCCCTTATCAGGCAAGCACAAGCCTGATGAACTCTCTCGAGCTCCCCAATCCTACCACGTGCAACGCCAGCATATAAGGTTGAGCAGCATTCAAGACGACTCGTGACGAAAGCGTGGACATGAGTAGCTGCTGAACTAGCAGAGTGGGAACGTGAGACAACCCGAAGTTGACGCAACTGGTAAAACACCTGCGAGTTACTGAGTTAACGTGCTGGGCGAAGGAGAGCTCCTGATCAAGAATGACCCCAAGGTCACGCACATACATGTATGTGGCGAAAGTAAATAAGATAAAATCAGCAAAGAGTGGACCTAAGTCAATCTTTACCAGTTGTTGTCAAGTGGCAAGCCAGATAAATTCGGTTTTAGTAGGGTTCAGTCGGAGTCGATTGTGCGACATCTAGGACTTTAGTGAGTCAATGGCTATAGGCCTATGTATGGTTTGAACAAGGACGGTCGCTTGAGAGGCAGAACTATGTATATAGGCATGTGTGTCATCGACGTAAAGCTGATTTAGGACCCCACAGGACGAAAGAAGCACTCAAATTTCAGATGAATATAAAATATAAAGTAGAAGGCCCAAAACAGATCCGAGGGGCAAACAATCAATCCAGTTTCTACTTACACGGTCTTCTTTTCATTGATCCAGGCTCCATTTAAGCTACAGTTGGGCATCTATTCACGTCAAAGCCACCAATATGGAATTCATAAGGGCCTATACTACGCTAAAATACACGATATCAACGAAAAAATTATACACGCTAAATAATACGTGAACGAAAATGTCTGTAATAAAACACGCTAAATTACATATCTGCCATTAAAATTACAGTTTTCCTCATCAATTCTGCGTTTCTTAGCTGGCTGTTTATTATACATTTTCTCGAAGAACGCGGAAAAGCTCAAAGCTGAAATCATTGTTTCTAATATCGCCCAAATACAATCAATCTAATCAGAGTCAGAAGTAAAGATTTTAACAAGGAGGAAGATGGCCTACTTAAGGGAAATTGGCTTGCTGCAACGCGATTCTAGGGCGCGTGATGCATGCTGGTTTATTGACGAGCAATACAACAAAATGTTCCTATCTATGCTGGGTTAAAATCCACAAGTTTAAAGTCGCTTTAATCTACACGGTCATTAACATTTTAAAATTCTGTCCAGCTAGAATGTTAGATAACGATCTCTAGCTTCATTGCTCAAATATATGTAATAGGAACTAATTTCGTAATACAGAATATCATGGTACATAAATGCTGAGTGTTATTCCCGAACATCTCACTTTTGCCCTACACGATCGACTTGCGCATGCGCGACCTGGATTAAGCAAACTAGGTCAAATGACCCATCGAAGAATGCTATAACGCAATTCCACGCTAGCTAGCAGTCACGGCAAGCGAAATTTCAATAACATATGTCCGTCGAATATATATGATTTTGATATTATGACAGTTTTCGCATGAAACGACTTTTAAATGACGAATATTAACCCAGCAGAGATAGGGACATTTTGTTGTTTTGCTCATCAATAGACCAGCATGTCTCACGCGCCCGAAATTCCCAGTTTTGACGTCAGTAGTTCATCTTCCTCCGTGTTAAAATCTTTCGTCAGAACCACCACTTGCAATAATGTACAACGCCCAAATGGTTCGGATCCCAATGTTAAATCTAAAATAGCCTAGGCTCTCAATTTTCCTCGACGTAATAAGCAGATTTAAAAAAATAAAATAGACTTTTCGGGATCGCAAAGAGCACTCGAGGGCCGGATTTTTACAATTCCAAATGGGCGTCGGCCCTCGTGGCCCTTTGAAGGTGAGTTGTGCATCCCTGGACTACATCATGAATTCTCAAGATATTAATATTAGCATATTGAAAGCGTTATTCTGTAGCCTAACTGTAATAAATAAACGTCACCTACAACGACGATGCTTACTATAATAATCACTATTACAATATTAGTAATAATAAGAAGAATAAATAAATAAATAATATCACAATTGTTTATATTAAGTTTAGCATTATTTATGTTATTATTATTATGACATAATTTAAATGTGAACCGTTGGGAATGAAAAGTAGCAAAGAAGGCTATTTGTTCAAATATTCATTTGCTTTTGTTGTGGTAATGTTAGGTTGTGTTTTATAGTTATTAATAACTTGCATGCACGATAGCCGTTCTCTAAGTTTTAGGCCCTAAGTTCACATTCCGCCTGTAGGACATTTGTCTGACGCGGTTTACGTCAATAAGGTCGCGCACAAAAGATAGCGGCTCAAAAGGCCGCGACACAAAAGATCGCAGACTAATGAGATCGCGGTACAAAGGATTGCCCAACACATCACCGGTGTCAAACAATTTCGAAGCCTTATTTTTATCGATCCAGCTTAAATTGAAGCAAAATTATTGTCATCAATCCAGCTTCCGCTTACACAGCCTTCTTTTTTTTATCCCGTTTACGTTTATGCGGCATTATCTCATCAATCCGGCTTCTCTTAAGCAATGTTCTTTTCATAAATCCAGCTTCTGCTTTGGCCTAAGAATGAATTATTTTCATCAACCCAGCTTCCATTTAAGCATTATTCTTTTCAACAATTCAGCTTCCATATCGGGTCGATGGTGTTTGGCGATCAACCAAGGACCAATGTAGGCCTACGTTGGTGATCTTTTGTGCGGCGATCTTATTAGTCTGCGATCTTTTGTGTCGCAACCTTTTGTGCGGGATTTCTTTGAGACGCGATATTTTGTGCACGACCTTAATGATGGTTACCGTCTGACGTATTCTGACAGCCTTTATTGAGTTTATCTGTTTCTCATAGTGACTCAAGTTTATTGGTTGTTGAAAGATCATAAGGCGTTAGAAAAGACGGCAGAGCCATGAGCCTGAAAATGTCGCGACTAGGAAAAATATAGAAGATGTTGTCGTTGAAACTGATACGTGAGAATATAATTACTTAAGAGATTGACTCTATTAAACTGTTCCATTATTCGTCTAGTGAACAATGTAACCTAATCCGAATTACTGGTTGCTATTTAGGTGCATCTACTGGACAGGACAACTCTGAGGAAAAGAAATAAATAGAAGCTAACACGCATATCGAACCCGTGCAACCTCGATCGGGAGATTCGGCGCCATCGAATTACATCGTTGACTGCCCGAATAAAGGCGATATTTTGAAAAAGACAAAGCTGTAGCATCAACTGTGACTTCCTTTACAAGCCACCTAGTTGCATCCAGGGATTTTATTCAGTATTTTATTCTTCTCACATTCGAAGTTTCACTACAGCATCCGACACAATTGAGCAGTTCCTAGTGTAACAAGTTCCTTTGAATAATTTTCTATGCCATCGCAACATCGCTATCAAATCCATTATTATATGTTTTACGCACTTCATTTTTTAATAGTTGATTTTTTAATTAGGTTGTGTTCTGCTAATTTATCCATATCGTGATAATTTTGAATGGTCAGACACTGGTAAATGTTACAAAATAGGTTGAACAATTAACTGTAGAAAAACAAAAATTTCTGAAATTCGCTATATTCAGAAATACTTCCATGCTTGGCGTACAATACAAAATTGAAATATAAAAAAACACGAAAACTATGCAACATAATAAAAGGCGGTTCCTATTCTTGTGTGGATATTGTTGAATTGCTTTATGCAATCAGACGCGTAGCTAGAGGCAAATCCTCTACCTTCACATCACCGTGCTCTACGCTTCCACATTCTTACCTCGCCATTTTTTCCGTCACGTGACTCACGACCCCTTCATAACCCTACTATCAGTGGCGTAGCGAGGGGGGTGAGAGGGGCGAACCGCCACAGGCGGCACTTGTCCAAGGGGCGGCATTTTCTGGAAAAAAATTTTAAAAATTATTTTTTTTTAACTTGCACTCATCAAGATTCTTGCAGCTCTTGTCTAAACCCAAAGGTTTTTTGCTATTTCTCGACTTAAAATTGACATACACGATATACCGAAGGACCATCGAATGGCGCCTAGTGTAAATAGACACGCTGCAAAATGGCAATGCCGCCTCTTTCTATCTTGCCATGACTTTTGCACCTATCAAATGAAATAAATTTTGCAATAATAATAATGTGCAGAAGTTTGAGTAATGAAAGACCTTTTTGCCTACTATGAGTGATGAAAAATTAATGCAAAGTTGGATTCACAATCGAAATCTAACTTAAATGGAAGTTGGATTTATCAAAATGCTTTCTTAATTAGAATCTGGGTTGATGAAAAAGATATTACCTAAACAGAACTTGCCTAAACAAAATTTGGATTTTCTAAACTAAAATTAATTAAAATAAGCTAATTAAAACCTACTTAAGACCTACAATTAGAGAATCGCTACATTCCAATTTAGCAATTCTTTCAGTTGAACGCTCCTTGACAAGCACAAAATAACTTTGATAAGGTTATTAGTAATTTTGCTGCAGGGAAAGCAAGAAAAGTGAATTTGTAAATTGTAACAGTTGACAGATATAATGAAAGTATGAGACCGTACCGTATCCGTAATCCGTATGATAAGTTCATTCATTCATTCATTCATTACGAAAATTTATATAGCGCCCCTTCAAGGCTACTACTCATGAGCACTCCAATTAGTCAAAGTTATCAGTTACTAATCCATTCTAAGTACCATGCTTACCATGGTCTCTCTGTGATTAAATCATCGTTTAGCCCTATGACTTTCTTTTCAATACGTACAGAGAAAGAATATGCCGTAAGATTTGTTTTGTTTTATTTTTTATTTTTACAAATTTTCGATCTAGCCTGCAAGACGTTTAGTAACTTTATTGTGAGGCTTGCTTTATTTGTTTGTCTTATAACTGGTTAATTTCTTAATTAATACAATCTTATTCTATTTTCATATCTTTATATCTAATGATAATGCATTTTAATTAGTCAGATGACATACAGCTTTAATTTTGATAGTGCATGCTGATGCTGTTACTAACTGTAGGCCCTACAATTATTTGAATACTGAATAGAATAATCATAATGTATATAAGAGCACAATGAAAGCACTCAAAACAGGCCCCCATTGCCTATCTCCTTAAATGTGCATATCTCGGTGTAGGCCTATATATGTAAGAACGAAGTTATGGGAAAATAGGCAGAGGCGGCATTTTGTACCTTCGTCCCAGGCGGCGCTTTGCCTCGCTACGCCACTGCCTACTATCCACGTAGTCCAACCTGCTGGATTTCCTGCATTTCCCTTCCCACTCCTTCTCTTTGATTGGGGACTCTGAAGAATGAAGGGATCGGGCAGAATGATTTGGCTGAATGGTGAACAGTTCACGTCTTCACGAAGATATTTAGGCTGGGAGTATTGTATGGAGTTGTCGGTTAGCGATTTAACATTGAAATGGATGTGCTCTGAAATTTTTAGCCAATGGAGCTGTTGGAGGTTGGAACAATGTGAAGATGCTTGGGCGGTCTGGTGACGACTCTGTATAGTAAGTTTTGGATAGGTTGTAGACGCTTGAGTTGTGTTGCCTCAATTATGGTGAAATGGGAATTGCGGTTATCGAGCTTCAAGATGGCAATGGAAGTACTTGTAGCAGTGGTCGAGGCAGTTTTTATGTCGATCATGGGTAGAATATGGCTAAAGTCACGAATGTGTGTGAAGCAGCAGCGAGAGAGGTCGGAGATATGGTTTGAGAGACAGACGAAGACGAAGGTCAAATGTAACGCCACGAATGTAAACGTGGGCATCGGAGGTGAAGAGAAGGGATGTTGAGTTAATAAATAGGTGCATTGAAGAGCCAGGTATATTCTTGGTTTGGCCAGGAAGGCCTATGATAATGAATTCTGATGTGGAAGGGTTGAAGCAGAGGAGTTTGCACGAAATCTAATTCAGTTTCCATCTAAACAGAAAACGTTTCATCGGCCCAGCTTCCATTTAGGCATTATTCCTTTCATCAATCTGGTTTCTACTTAACCACGATTATTCTAATCGCTCCCGCTCAAACATAAAGGCATCCCTTTTCATCGATCCCGCTTCCGCTTAAGCAGATTTGTCTCTTCGATCTCGCTTCTACTCAGGCATAATTCTTTTCATCGATCTCGCTTCGACTTAATCTGAATTCCTCATCGCTCACGTTGTCTCTCAAGGATGATTTTCTTTGTCAGTCCAGCTTCGACTTAGGCGGAATATCCTCATCGCTCCCGCTTTTACTTGAGCATGATTCTTTTCAACAATGCAGCTTCTTATAGAACATAATTATTTTAAACAATCCAGTTTCTTATCAAACATAAGTCTGTTCATCATTCCAGCTTCTTATTACACTATTCACGTCATCACTACATCTTCTAATTAAGAATAATTCTTTCCATCAATCCAGCTTCTGATTAAACAAGATTCTACTAATTAATTAAGCATCTATGTTAGCAAGGTATCATTATTCTATTTTCTGTCATTTTTTATTTTTTTCATTGTTTTATCCTTTAGATTTTCCCTTTTTTTGTTTCATTTATCTGTATTTACTTTCCCGCTTTACAATAATTGTCTATGTTGTATTCTAGATGAAGCAACTCTGTCCTTTATTAGTTCTAGTTCAGTTGGTTAAACGATATTTAATTTTTTGCATTTTTGTCATTGTTTCATCTATATTTTTATTATTGATTTTTCCGTAAAAAATATGATACACATTGCATTGTAAGGCAACCCAGAAACGTGTGCAAAATGTAAGCTGTGTAGGTTGACGGAAACATACCTGAAAAAGAGTTGAAAGAAGTCCGTCGTACCAACCGTGACATACTTCACGCAAGCAAAGTTAAGTAAATTATATTTATAAACTGACGCCGAAGCCATAAGGAACATATTTGGACTAAACTTGCTGAGCGTTACTTGGAGCCAATGGTTCCTATATAGGGGCCTATCTTGTATAATAATTTATTATATCTTAAAAATTCTGTCTGTCCGTCCGTCATAAATAGTTGCTGGCCAAAAGTATAAACAATTATGATGTGCACTTGCATTGTTTCCGTGCACTTCATTGAGTACAAAAGTAGGCCATAATTATGCAAGACAATTTGTAATGATTTTATATTAATTTATGATTAATCAAATACAATGTATATAAATATCTTATATTAAACTTCTAAAGTAGAAATGGTTACCCGACATTACAAGTTAAAATACAATGTCTTTATATATTAGATGAAAATGCGCAAAATTATCTGCTCAAGGTTCCGAGACACAACCACAACGGTCGAAAACACTGCAGTAGGTCATTAAATAAGTGCAATCAATGGTTTATGGGCACAGTAGTCGAACAATTTGCTATAAAATCTGCTATCCTTTCTTCGTGGAACTGCTTGCGATCATAGATGAGAATCTTGCATACCGTAGTTTCCACTCGTTGAAAAACATGTGCTTATTTGAACATAATCACCAGTAAACAAGTTAGAACTTTACGCTGTCTCCGTCTGTTGTTATCAACGTTCCAATTGAGTGTCCACTTTTCTTCCATTAAATATCTTAATTGAGAGGTTTTAAGCTTAGATAGAATATCTCAAATTGATCATTCGTCGTTGTTGACATAATTATGCTGCAGGTGGCGCCCTCAAACGGAACTTTCATCCTATCGGATCATCTTTTTGTAACATACATGGCAACGATAGTGTAGAGCAAACTATTTCTCACTAGTTTCAATAAGCGAATGAAATTAAAATATAAAGAGAGACTTCTAAATTCATAGAAGAATCACTGAAAGTGACTTCAGTGTTACTTTTACATGAACGCCATAATTTTTATTAACTCTAGACAGACATGGTTTTGCTGAAAAGCACACGTGTCAGTACATGGTCTCTAGTCTATTGCATTAAGTTTTACAGAAAACAGTTAACTTAGGTTTGTCAAAAATGAACGCTTGTTGTTTTTCCAACGAGGATTTAATTAGTAAAACACGCAATTGTGACGTCATCATCACAACTATTTCTGCTCTAGGCAGAAATAGTGTAATAGAACTGCAAAAAACTAAACATCGCCATTAAGTTGTAACTTGTTAGTTTATATTGTGCCAAACATGAAAACCACGTTAGAAGCTAAACGGATTCAACCTAAGAGGTGGATTCCGCTGTTTAGAACTCGGGCGACTTTAGATAGAGGCGGTCGACTGCTTCAAGAAAATAAATAAATATCAGGAAGGTAAATCTATTTTGTTCATCGTATTAGATCTGTCTACATAAAATACCTGTAGTGTTGTCTCTTTTCGGTTTTATATCTATATAATCTGTGTTTGCTTATCATATACCGCAGTACATTTACACTTCCCTTTCGCTTTGCTGCTTGTTCTTCCTCTCTTTCCTCCCGTGTAACTGTACGACGTGCCGGTCCTATTCACACACAAAGCAGGCAGTTGGTTGGGTGCCAAAATATTGGAGGCGACAGTTGGCCTATGTATTTCAGCAGTTTTATCTTTATCATATTTTTAGCCATTTTTAAGTTGCAGTGATCATTTTCAATTGAATTTAAAACTTTCTCTTAAGGGTCATATATGCAAAAATTTTGATTTTGTTGCACCTCCACAAGTGGGGGTAAACGCAGAGTAAGGATCATATGTCCACACAAGCATATACTTTGCTTAAGGCGCCATTTGGAATAGGCTGACTCTGACTATACGATTCCTCCTGTGTGATCACTTTTCCTATTGCTTCAACATGACCGGTACATATCGCCCTTATTAGTAACTAAAGTAGGTTACGAACCATTAACTTAAAGACCGATACGTGGGCGTCTGCGTGGTCTTCCATCATCACTAGAAAGAGAAAGCCTTTCGCAAAAAATTATTAAACCGTGACCAAGAATTCTTGGAAAATGTTCTCAAAATTGTTGTGAATATCTATAACGACGTTATCATAATCCACCATAAATAATGACGATCAGTTTTGATACTGGCCTGATTCAGTTGACATTCGAGATGCTCTTGCGACTGAAGTTATAAGGTATACTAGGACAAACAATACTAGACTGAGATGGCACATAGAAGACTTAGTTAGCAGGAAGAACACAAAGCACAATCGTATTAACACAAGGATGCAATAGTGGACGCAGGTGAAAATACGGAATCAGGCAGAAGGCCGACGAGTGGGTGAACCCATTGCACCACTGAAAGATATGAGGGTGCGGGTAAGAGGAGGGGGTCGATAAGATCCAGTTGTGACGAAGTGTGTAGGTTTTACAGGAGTTGCATCTCTTTGTATTTCCCGTACTCTGTGACTTTCTTCGCCTTTCCCTCTGTCCGTCTCTCTGCACGTCGATATTTTCATCCGTCTGTTTGCCATTAATATCTGTCCATCCATCCATCCATCCGTCTATACGTCTATTCGTCTGTCTGTCTATACTGGCCAGATCTGTATGCTTGACATCGCTGCCATCGTCTACAGTTGGCTGACTTCCGCCGTACGAATCCTGCTTCTTCTTGCTTTTCTCTCTGTGAGCTCTCCGACTTTGCGCCACAGGTCTCCCAGCCCTCCAAGCGGAACTGCATCTCGCAGGTGCGCTCTCATATACACCCATACATGTAGGTCTTCTTCACTCTTCCGGTCCTCCTCAGACAGTTCCTTCTTTGCAGTACGTATTTCGCTGCTGGTGTGAGGATGTGTGGATCGTTACTGAATGAATGGAGTTTACCTGGTCCTCCGCGGAACATCTGGTGGAATCGATCCGAGGCCTGCTGATGATCATCAGTTACTCTGATCACAATAAAGTCGGTATTGTCAGCGCTTCGCAGTTGTGTTGCATGATGATGCGGTGTTCCTTTATGCCTGCAATAGGTAATTTGCACATTCCACTTGCTTGGCTGATAACCGTTACATAAGAGATGCGATTATAGTTTTATGACTAATGTGAGTCGATCCAACGTTTTCTTATCACTGGTCGTCTGGTTGATAATTGTTATTCGGCCTGTGCGCTCGAAAACTTCTTTCTCCCAGAGCATGTTGAAACACACACCGAGAAATATCAGTGCTCCTGAGTATGACATCATTCGGAACTTGACCAACCACTCGAGCCTGATGTTGACTTTGAAAATTGGGTTTGGCGGGCGATAAAATGTCAAAGCGAAAAGAGCGTTGTCTTCGGAAACTCACCTGTGATCCAGAATAGCATCAGCGCTTTCATTCACACTCTGCTTCACTGCTCGGAGTCATTATCTGACGAGGACATCAATGAATACACTGAACTTACACAGTGTCGGCGTGAAGCTAAAACGGCGACGATGAAAACACGTAGCCACCCTCACATGCCGAGGCATAGTCGCTAATACCTGATACTCTTGAATGCCTCTCGGGTTCATCATAATTATAGGCCAATCCCGGTAGAGCTACTTCTGGGAAGACAGTCAACAAGATGCCAGGTAGAATAATGATGCCAGGAATCCTTAACCAATTGAAAGTCTCAGTATTATATACATATAACATATATATATTTTAATATATTTGTACATATATTTATATATATGTTTATATATTTATATAGATATATGTATCTCCTATCGTGATAATAATCGTGTATATATATATACCTATTGATAGATTATAAGCTCCTCCATTGTTACTCGATAGTGCCCGAACCAAGTCTGGATAAAGGAGGAGGGCAACGCTAATGATCCTCGTTATCACACAGTGCCGTTAACCTGAAACTTCTACGATCCCCTATGCTGTTGAAGCCATACCAAACTGGAGGCGTAGAGAATTCGGTCGATGGCAGCCCTCCTCCTTTATCCAGACTTGGTTCTGGCACTATCAAAAAACGAACAGAAACGAACAGTGGAGGAGCTCAAAGAACTTCAAACAATCGTTGACCATAGCATAGAAACTGCGGACGACTGAAACACAAATAGCGAACAAGTATTGACAGGAATTACAATTAATTTAGGGCAATTTGATGCTTTAAGATAAAAAAAAATCTATCGTGTCTCATTCTGCTGCCACATAATCAGCGCTATAAATTTTAGAAGTTGGGAGCAACAAGCTTTGTTAATTGCTCCAACCAGGAGGAATCGAGCATGGAACAGCGGTCAACGTGGGCAAGTAATAACAAATTCAATCAGTAGTTTAGTATTTTCCATTATGTTGCTCTAAAAATTACAATAGAAGCAGGCATTCATGCGCTGGTTAAAATACGGACTATGTTGAAAATGGAAATACCCACGTGTGTTCATATTGTGTTGGTCTACATGCATAATATTTATGTCTGTCATACTCTGTATTGTAATAATAACAAAGAGTCGAATACAGCGCAAATAATTGACCTTGCTTTGCTACGAAAACCCTCTTGACGCAGAGCTTAGCAATCGAAGCACGCATCATTCTCCCATAAACCTGATAATGGACATCTTATGGTGCCAGCCAGAGAGTGAACCCTGGAGTATAAAACGAAGACCAGAAGCATTCCCACGGCGCTGACTTGAAAACATCATCTGTTTTCAAGCGCTTAAGGACTGGAAGCAAAGAAATACCGAGGAGTTCGTGTTACTAATTGTCAAGCAACCTATTCCAAATGGATAGACCAATCATGGCGAAACTTATCACTAGAAATTCCTGGTCACAGAAACAAGCAGGTCACCAACTCCTCCTGCTCGACGCAGGCTCGACAATCGGCTCGTGCTTCTCCGCTTCGTTTTAGAGGTGCGGTTTGAAAGTTGGAGAACCATTAGGACCGTTTATGCTTGTCAGTCATTAATCTATTAACGATTTTCCAATGTGTTTTAGCTTACACAGGGGAGACCAATTATACCTACCGGCCAGCCCACCGTTTACACGAGATGGTGCAACAGGTAGGGCCTATAAATTATAACGAGACAAGAATGCATTCACATACGTCCATTCCTATCGATCATTTTTCGATCCCTTTTCAGACAACTAACATATGCAGCAACAATACAAGTTAGCTGTAATCGTGATCGATTATTTATATAGCACGGGTCAGAGAGCAAGACAAATCCGAGGTGTTGTCTGCGTTACCCTACACATTGTCAAAGTTACAATGAACAAGAAAATCACTAGTGAGCAAACAATACACATTCATTCATTCATTCAATTCATTCATTCAATTCATTCATTCATCACAATTATTTATATGGCGCCCTATCAAGGCTACTATAATTCAGGAGCGCTTCCGACACCAGCACGGCTAAAAAGTAGTTTTAAGGCGAATATTAAAAGAGTCTGAGTGGACCCTGGGGCAGGGACGTCATTTCAATTTTTTCAGATGGGCAAACAAGAACTTTTATAAATTTGTTTTAGATTGTTTTTGCGTTTTCAGTGGTACGAAAAGATTTGATTTGTAAAATCTTGTATAGGCAAAAACGCTGATACAGTTTTAAAAAATAAGCACCTGTGATATGATATAATGTTAATATATGAAATTCAACGAGATTTATTATTAATATGGCTGTTAAATTATGACCTTGTATGGACATTTGCACGCACCATAATCTCTAAATCAAGAAATTCAGAGGGGGCCAATGCCCCTCTGCATCCCCAGATGACGTTCTTGCCTATCGAAAACCAGATGTTGTCTCGATCACTTGTGGTTGTGCTGGTGTTGGAGACAACAGTTGCAGTAGTTGTAGTAGCACTAGTAGGAATGAAATAAATAAAAATCTAACATTCTTCAACGGCCGTGTCGAAGCAGCGATCTATTTTTCTTTGTGTAAATAAACTCTCTGTAGATGCTTGACAGCCTGGACCATTTTTGTCGTAGATATTTGCAGAGTCTATCCTTGGCAGCACTTTTGAAACCGTCTGCTTCAGTATTTAATCGTAAATTAGCTGGCTGTCTACGCTGCCACACCCCATTTTGTGATCTGCTCTGATTCATAATATAAGCTTACCACGGATTTTTCTGCGTATTTCATGTACAATAACATAAGTAGGGCGTCATGGTCTACAGTAATTAGGCCTACATCACATTACCGACTTCTAAGCGTGTCATTCGGCCATCTTGGTCGATCGATCTACTGCTGCATCATTTTGACGATTACGTACATCCAAATGCAGAATTTACTCAGTGACTTCTAACTTGCCTCAGTTTTCTAGTGCTAGGTTTGCGTACCGGACCTATTCGTCAGGTTTGTAAAGGATGTTTTTCGTTCAGGATGCATTTTTTCGATAGTTGTCTAGGCCATGTGACTGCATCAGACCATCCCTTCTGATATACATGAGCTAGTCTCAGCCGTGCATACATGTTCCCCTGTAGCCGGGTGGTTACTCCTCGGTGGAGGGCGGCAGAGGCGGTTGTTGGGGTAACCTAGACCGATAGTCACAAGTAGCTAATTAATCTCCCGATCAACACATGACGAATGCCTTTTCTACGTCCTCGTTGCGCCTTGACGAATGTCCGAACGCGTGTTATCTTCCATCAGTGAACAGAGACTATACTCGTCGACATCGTCACTGCATCTGCGAACGCTGTCGGCAGTCGTCGCTCTACCCTTTTGACGCAACCTGATCTAGAGACTCCGAAGATCTATTCCATCTGTCGGCTGTCGTCTGGAATCCATTGGCTGGCTCCACACCTTTGCGTGGGCCCACAACTGGTGACTCTTTTCAGCTAACTGTGCATAGTTTTACGAACTGGCGTAGACTATTTTTGTTCGTTCGTAATGTCATTTAACATCATATAGGCCAGCGAAGAGAGCGCTTTTGAGTAACTATCTAGAAGGGGCGCTATGTAAATGTTCGATTACATTACAATTATTGCGCTCTATTAGTCATTACGCTGGACCTAACATGGTTCTTGATATCATTAGCTTAATGGGTGCAAACAAGCGGCATGTCAATATTATTAATGATAAGGACATGTGACTTACTTTAGTTTCATTTGTTTCGCCCAATTATTGATTTGAGAAATTAGTTTACGTAGGGTAAACATATAAATACTAATATCATATTTTAAAGATAGGCGTTATTATTTTGGAGCACTGGGGAAATAATTCATGAGAACCTGAAAACGCACCGAAAACATATCTCTATCTCTAATATAATTATTAGTCGAATATTAGCGTTGTTAATAATTTCAAAGTACCCTCGGTACTCATTCTGTGTATGTCAAGATAGTATTTAGCGAATAATTAACTAGTCTATCGAAATATTTATCAGCCATATCGGATTGTATTATTTGTAGTCCCACGCCGCAGGTGGCTAATGCCGGTATGACGATGCAGCAGGTAGGAGTTAATCTTCTACCATGTGTCGTTGACAAACATTGCTGGACAACCAATCATCTTATTTTTACTCTTTGGTCTTGCAATGCTTTCTATAGATCATTTGGTGTAGCTTAGAACATTGTAATGCAGTTTTTCCAAGTAGGTCCTAAAATCATTCTTCTCTCTGCATTAATTAAGAAAATTGTTATATCTAATGCGTCGTAAAAGCCATTCCGCTACCGAGGCGCCGCACGAACTATGACTTTAAAAGGACTACGCCGAAGTGGCACAAAGGCGCCAGAAAGGATCGCAGACGGGAGATTGTTCCAGCATCTTGGACATGCAGACGAGAAGGCACGTTCACCAAATCGAGTTCTAATCCGTTGCACGCAGAGATCATCCTTCTCATAAGATCTCAGTCTAAGTCATGCTTTAGCTGAAGACTTCTCATACAGATGTCCTTGGAGACGAGTAGAAAGAACGTGAACGCGACGAGTTGAGTGACTTGGCATGTGTTAATGTCCATTTCTTCTAATGACTTGTATTGATTGATTTTCGGTAGTAGATTCATCCTTGTTTTCGTAATTCCGTTTGATGGACTGCGCCTATCACCGTGATTGTTGTTGTTGTTATTATTATTATTATTATTATTATTATTATTATTATTATTATTATTTTTCCCGAGGTACATATGATTCATCAGGATTCAAATAATTAGGGTCCTTGTTCCGGAATGGCTAATACTCTTTGCAGATGGTTTTATTATTAGTTTTACTATTATTATTATTATTATTATTATTATTATTATTATTATTATTATTATTATTATTATTATTATTATTATTATTATTATTATTATTATTATTATTATTATTATTATTATTATTATTATTATTATTATTATTATTATTATTATGATCATCATCATCATCATCATCATCATCATCATCATCATCATCATCATCATCATCATCATCATCATCATCATCATCATCATCATCATCATCATCATCATCATCATCATCATCATCATCATCATCATCATCATCATCATCATCATCATCATCATCATCATCATCATCATCATCATCATCATCATCATCATCATCATCATCATCATCATCATCATCATCATCATCATCATCATCATCATCATCATCATCATCATCATCATCATCATCATCATCATCATCATCATCATCATCATCATCATCATCATCATCATCATCATCATCATCATCATCATCATCATCATCATCATCATCATCATCATCATCATCATCATCATCATCATCATCATCATCATCATCATCATCATCATCATCATCATCATCATCATCATCATCATCATCATCATCATCATCATCATCATCATCATCATCATCATCATCATCATCATCATCATCATCATCATCATCATCATCATCATCATCATCATCATCATCATCATCATCATCATCATCATCATCATCATCATCATCATCATCATCATCATCATCATCATCATCATCATCATCATCATCATCATCATCATCATCATCATCATCATCATCATCATCATCATCATCATCATCATCATCATCATCATCATCATCATCATCATCATCATCATCATCATCATCATCATCATCATCATCATCATCATCATCATCATCATCATCATCATCATCATCATCATCATCATCATCATCATCATCATCATCATCATCATCATCATCATCATCATCATCATCATCATCATCATCATCATCATCATCATCATCATCATCATCATCATCATCATCATCATCATCATCATCATCATCATCATCATCATCATCATCATCATCATCATCATCATCATCATCATCATCATCATCATCATCATCATCATCATCATCATCATCATCATCATCATCATCATCATCATCATCATCATCATCATCATCATCATCATCATCATCATCATCATCATCATCATCATCATCATCATCATCATCATCATCATCATCATCATCATCATCATCATCATCATCATCATCATCATCATCATCATCATCATCATCATCATCATCATCATCATCATCATCATCATCATCATCATCATCATCATCATCATCATCATCATCATCATCATCATCATCATCATCATCATCATCATCATCATCATCATCATCATCATCATCATCATCATCATCATCATCATCATCATCATCATCATCATCATCATCATCATCATCATCATCATCATCATCATCATCATCATCATCATCATCATCATCATCATCATCATCATCATCATCATCATCATCATCATCATCATCATCATCATCATCATCATCATCATCATCATCATCATCATCATCATCATCATCATCATCTCATCATCATCATCATCATCATCATCATCATCATCATCATCATCATCATCATCATCATCATCATCATCATCATCATCATCATCATCATCATCATCATCATCATCATCATCATCATCATCATCATCATCATCATCATCATCATCATCATCATCATCATCATCATCATCATCATCATCATCATCATCATCATCATCATCATCATCATCATCATCATCATCATCATCATCATCATCATCATCATCATCATCATCATCATCATCATCATCATCATCATCATCATCATCATCATCATCATCATCATCATCATCATCATCATCATCATCATCATCATCATCATCATCATCATCATCATCATCATCATCATCATCATCATCATCATCATCATCATCATCATCATCATCATCATCATCATCATCATCATCATCATCATCATCATCATCATCATCATCATCATCATCATCATCATCATCATCATCATCATCATCATCATCATCATCATCATCATCATCATCATCATCATCATCATCATCATCATCATCATCATCATCATCATCATCATCATCATCATCATCATCATCATCATCATCATCATCATCATCATCATCATCATCATCATCATCATCATCATCATCATCATCATCATCATCATCATCATCATCATCATCATCATCATCATCATCATCATCATCATCATCATCATCATCATCATCATCATCATCATCATCATCATCATCATCATCATCATCATCATCATCATCATCATCATCATCATCATCATCATCATCATCATCATCATCATCATCATCATCATCATCATCATCATCATCATCATCATCATCATCATCATCATCATCATCATCATCATCATCATCATCATCATCATCATCATCATCATCATCATCATCATCATCATCATCATCATCATCATCATCATCATCATCATCATCATCATCATCATCATCATCATCATCATCATCATCATCATCATCATCATCATCATCATCATCATCATCATCATCATCATCATCATCATCATCATCATCATCATCATCATCATCATCATCATCATCATCATCATCATCATCATCATCATCATCATCATCATCATCATCATCATCATCATCATCATCATCTCATCATCATCATCATCATCATCATCATCATCATCATCATCATCATCATCATCATCATCATCATCATCATCATCATCATCATCATCATCATCATCATCATCATCATCATCATCATCATCATCATCATCATCATCATCATCATCATCATCATCATCATCATCATCATCATCATCATCATCATCATCATCATCATCATCATCATCATCATCATCATCATCATCATCATCATCATCATCATCATCATCATCATCATCATCATCATCATCATCATCATCATCATCATCATCATCATCATCATCATCATCATCATCATCATCATCATCATCATCATCATCATCATCATCATCATCATCATCATCATCATCATCATCATCATCATCATCATCATCATCATCATCATCATCATCATCATCATCATCATCATCATCATCATCATCATCATCATCATCATCATCATCATCATCATCATCATCATCATCATCATCATCATCATCATCATCATCATCATCATCATCATCATCATCATCATCATCATCATCATCATCATCATCATCATCATCATCATCATCATCATCATCATCATCATCATCATCATCATCATCATCATCATCATCATCATCATCATCATCATCATCATCATCATCATCATCATCATCATCATCATCATCATCATCATCATCATCATCATCATCATCATCATCATCATCATCATCATCATCATCATCATCATCATCATCATCATCATCATCATCATCATCATCATCATCATCATCATCATCATCATCATCATCATCATCATCATCATCATCATCATCATCATCATCATCATCATCATCATCATCATCATCATCATCATCATCATCATCATCATCATCATCATCATCATCATCATCATCATCATCATCATCATCATCATCATCATCATCATCATCATCATCATCATCATCATCATCATCATCATCATCATCATCATCATCATCATCATCATCATCATCATCATCATCATCATCATCATCATCATCATCATCATCATCATCATCATCATCATCATCATCATCATCATCATCATCATCATCATCATCATCATCATCATCATCATCATCATCATCATCATCATCATCATCATCATCATCATCATCATCATCATCATCATCATCATCATCATCATCATCATCATCATCATCATCATCATCATCATCATCATCATCATCATCATCATCATCATCATCATCATCATCATCATCATCATCATCATCATCATCATCATCATCATCATCATCATCATCATCATCATCATCATCATCATCATCATCATCATCATCATCATCATCATCATCATCATCATCATCATCATCATCATCATCATCATCATCATCATCATCATCATCATCATCATCATCATCATCATCATCATCATCATCATCATCATCATCATCATCATCATCATCATCATCATCATCATCATCATCATCATCATCATCATCATCATCATCATCATCATCATCATCATCATCATCATCATCATCATCATCATCATCATCATCATCATCATCATCATCATCATCATCATCATCATCATCATCATCATCATCATCATCATCATCATCATCATCATCATCATCATCATCATCATCATCATCATCATCATCATCATCATCATCATCATCATCATCATCATCATCATCATCATCATCATCATCATCATCATCATCATCATCATCATCATCATCATCATCATCATCATCATCATCATCATCATCATCATCATCATCATCATCATCATCATCATCATCATCATCACATCATCATCATCATCATCATCATCATCATCATCATCATCATCATCATCATCATCATCATCATCATCATCATCATCATCATCATCATCATCATCATCATCATCATCATCATCATCATCATCATCATCATCATCATCATCATCATCATCATCATCATCATCATCATCATCATCATCATCATCATCATCATCATCATCATCATCATCATCATCATCATCATCATCATCATCATCATCATCATCATCATCATCATCATCATCATCATCATCATCATCATCATCATCATCATCATCATCATCATCATCATCATCATCATCATCATCATCATCATCATCATCATCATCATCATCATCATCATCATCATCATCATCATCATCATCATCATCATCATCATCATCATCATCATCATCATCATCATCATCATCATCATCATCATCATCATCATCATCATCATCATCATCATCATCATCATCATCATCATCATCATCATCATCATCATCATCATCATCATCATCATCATCATCATCATCATCATCATCATCATCATCATCATCATCATCATCATCATCATCATCATCATCATCATCATCATCATCATCATCATCATCATCATCATCATCATCATCATCATCATCATCATCATCATCATCATCATCATCATCATCATCATCATCATCATCATCATCATCATCATCATCATCATCATCATCATCATCATCATCATCATCATCATCATCATCATCATCATCATCATCATCATCATCATCATCATCATCATCATCATCATCATCATCATCATCATCATCATCATCATCATCATCATCATCATCATCATCATCATCATCATCATCATCATCATCATCATCATCATCATCATCATCATCATCATCATCATCATCATCATCATCATCATCATCATCATCATCATCATCATCATCATCATCATCATCATCATCATCATCATCATCATCATCATCATCATCATCATCATCATCATCATCATCATCATCATCATCATCATCATCATCATCATCATCATCATCATCATCATCATCATCATCATCATCATCATCATCATCATCATCATCATCATCATCATCATCATCATCATCATCATCATCATCATCATCATCATCATCATCATCATCATCATCATCATCATCATCATCATCATCATCATCATCATCATCATCATCATCATCATCATCATCATCATCATCATCATCATCATCATCATCATCATCATCATCATCATCATCATCATCATCATCATCATCATCATCATCATCATCATCATCATCATCATCATCATCATCATCATCATCATCATCATCATCATCATCATCATCATCATCATCATCATCATCATCATCATCATCATCATCATCATCATCATCATCATCATCATCATCATCATCATCATCATCATCATCATCATCATCATCATCATCATCATCATCATCATCATCATCATCATCATCATCATCATCATCATCATCATCATCATCATCATCATCATCATCATCATCATCATCATCATCATCATCATCATCATCATCATCATCATCATCATCATCATCATCATCATCATCATCATCATCATCATCATCATCATCATCATCATCATCATCATCATCATCATCATCATCATCATCATCATCATCATCATCATCATCATCATCATCATCATCATCATCATCATCATCATCATCATCATCATCATCATCATCATCATCATCATCATCATCATCATCATCATCATCATCATCATCATCATCATCATCATCATCATCATCATCATCATCATCATCATCATCATCATCATCATCATCATCATCATCATCATCATCATCATCATCATCATCATCATCATCATCATCATCATCATCATCATCATCATCATCATCATCATCATCATCATCATCATCATCATCATCATCATCATCATCATCATCATCATCATCATCATCATCATCATCATCATCATCATCATCATCATCATCATCATCATCATCATCATCATCATCATCATCATCATCATCATCATCATCATCATCATCATCATCATCATCATCATCATCATCATCATCATCATCATCATCATCATCATCATCATCATCATCATCATCATCATCATCATCATCATCATCATCATCATCATCATCATCATCATCATCATCATCATCATCATCATCATCATCATCATCATCATCATCATCATCATCATCATCATCATCATCATCATCATCATCATCATCATCATCATCATCATCATCATCATCATCATCATCATCATCATCATCATCATCATCATCATCATCATCATCATCATCATCATCATCATCATCATCATCATCATCATCATCATCATCATCATCATCATCATCATCATCATCATCATCATCATCATCATCATCATCATCATCATCATCATCATCATCTATCATCATCATCATCATCATCATCATCATCATCATCATCATCATCATCATCATCATCATCATCATCATCATCATCATCATCATCATCATCATCATCATCATCATCATCATCATCATCATCATCATCATCATCATCATCATCATCATCATCATCATCATCATCATCATCATCATCATCATCATCATCATCATCATCATCATCATCATCATCATCATCATCATCATCATCATCATCATCATCATCATCATCATCATCATCATCATCATCATCATCATCATCATCATCATCATCATCATCATCATCATCATCATCATCATCATCATCATCATCATCATCATCATCATCATCATCATCATCATCATCATCATCATCATCATCATCATCATCATCATCATCATCATCATCATCATCATCATCATCATCATCATCATCATCATCATCATCATCATCATCATCATCATCATCATCATCATCATCATCATCATCATCATCATCATCATCATCATCATCATCATCATCATCATCATCATCATCATCATCATCATCATCATCATCATCATCATCATCATCATCATCATCATCATCATCATCATCA
>OY365808.1:15619421-15621921 GCA_959347315.1 Bimastos eiseni | reverse complement strand
ATCATCATCATCATCATCATCATCATCATCATCATCATCATCATCATCATCATCATCATCATCATCATCATCATCATCATCATCATCATCATCATCATCATCATCATCATCATCATCATCATCATCATCATCATCATCATCATCATCATCATCATCATCATCATCATCATCATCATCATCATCATCATCATCATCATCATCATCATCATCATCATCATCATCATCATCATCATCATCATCATCATCATCATCATCATCATCATCATCATCATCATCATCATCATCATCATCATCATCATCATCATCATCATCATCATCATCATCATCATCATCATCATCATCATCATCATCATCATCATCATCATCATCATCATCATCATCATCATCATCATCATCATCATCATCATCATCATCATCATCATCATCATCATCATCATCTCATCATCATCATCATCATCATCATCATCATCATCATCATCATCATCATCATCATCATCATCATCATCATCATCATCATCATCATCATCATCATCATCATCATCATCATCATCATCATCATCATCATCATCATCATCATCATCATCATCATCATCATCATCATCATCATCATCATCATCATCATCATCATCATCATCATCATCATCATCATCATCATCATCATCATCATCATCATCATCATCATCATCATCATCATCATCATCATCATCATCATCATCATCATCATCATCATCATCATCATCATCATCATCATCATCATCATCATCATCATCATCATCATCATCATCATCATCATCATCATCATCATCATCATCATCATCATCATCATCATCATCATCATCATCATCATCATCATCATCATCATCATCATCATCATCATCATCATCATCATCATCATCATCATCATCATCATCATCATCATCATCATCATCATCATCATCATCATCATCATCATCATCATCATCATCATCATCATCATCATCATCATCATCATCATCATCATCATCATCATCATCATCATCATCATCATCATCATCATCATCATCATCATCATCATCATCATCATCATCATCATCATCATCATCATCATCATCATCATCATCATCATCATCATCATCATCATCATCATCATCATCATCATCATCATCATCATCATCATCATCATCATCATCATCATCATCATCATCATCATCATCATCATCATCATCATCATCATCATCATCATCATCATCATCATCATCATCATCATCATCATCATCATCATCATCATCATCATCATCATCATCATCATCATCATCATCATCATCATCATCATCATCATCATCATCATCATCATCATCATCATCATCATCATCATCATCATCATCATCATCATCATCATCATCATCATCATCATCATCATCATCATCATCATCATCATCATCATCATCATCATCATCATCATCATCATCATCATCATCATCATCATCATCATCATCATCATCATCATCATCATCATCATCATCATCATCATCATCATCATCATCATCATCATCATCATCATCATCATCATCATCATCATCATCATCATCATCATCATCATCATCATCATCATCATCACATCATCATCATCATCATCATCATCATCATCATCATCATCATCATCATCATCATCATCATCATCATCATCATCATCATCATCATCATCATCATCATCATCATCATCATCATCATCATCATCATCATCATCATCATCATCATCATCATCATCATCATCAATCATCATCATCATCATCATCATCATCATCATCATCATCATCATCATCATCATCATCATCATCATCATCATCATCATCATCATCATCATCATCATCATCATCATCATCATCATCATCATCATCATCATCATCATCATCATCATCATCATCATCATCATCATCATCATCATCATCATCATCACATCATCATCATCATCATCATCATCATCATCATCATCATCATCATCATCATCATCATCATCATCATCATCATCATCACATCATCATCATCATCATCATCATCATCATCATCATCATCATCATCATCATCATCATCATCATCATCATCATCATCATCATCATCATCATCATCATCATCATCATCATCATCATCATCATCATCATCATCATCATCATCATCATCATCATCATCATCATCATCATCATCATCATCATCATCATCATCATCATCATCATCATCATCATCATCATCATCATCATCATCATCATCATCATCATCATCATCATCATCATCATCATCATCATCATCATCATCATCATCATCATCATCATCATCATCATCATCATCATCATCATCATCATCATCATCATCATCATCATCATCATCATCATCATCATCATCATCATCATCATCATCATCATCATCATCATCATCATCATCATCATCATCATCATCATCATCATCATCATCATCATCATCATCATCATCATCATCATCATCATCATCATCATCATCATCATCATCA
>OY365808.1:15369421-15616921 GCA_959347315.1 Bimastos eiseni | reverse complement strand
TGCTTTTAACGTTGGGTCTGGGACTAATGTGGATGAGATATGAAGCTCGGTAATTATGCTAGATTATGTCTTTGACTACGACCGGGACTTTTGAAGGACAAATTGACAGCGACAATTGTTTTTGCTAAACTTAAAACGACTTAATAAAGAGCTTGCAATATAAATAACATGTGTTCAAGGAAGATTTTTTATAAGTTGAGTAGCATAAATTTAGATAAACTTTTCAGCGCTCGTACGTACATTCAAATTTTATCCGGTCGAGTACCCGGATGTCACTTTATTCGTTGCATGGCCAATCACAGACATCGCCGGCAATGTATCACAAAGACGATCCCTGATTGGCTGTCGCGTTGCGGCTTCTTATCCCTTCCATATTAATCGCAGGTTAAGTGTTAATGTTGGCACGTGCAAGACTTTGGCATTGTCTGCCATTCCCAAAAATTCAACAGAATGCAATTTGTGAAATTCTTATTAAATTTATAGAAAATTATTGCCTCACATGAGACAGATACAACGATTAACCAAAACTTGAATATATCATAAAGCCTGAAGGTATTGGTCCCTGCAAGTTTTGATACAATAAGTCGGCAGCCGTCTGTAGATTCGTGGAGAGTTTTCAGCAAATAACAGCCCTAATAGTTTACGTTTGTGCAAATTGCATTAGCCTTAGAAATAAGGAAAATTCTTGAGCTTTAATAGCGCTCAAGGCCGAGAACATCCCATTTTCATGACATAGGAGTTAGTGCTGCATGGCTGAGACTGCTGTTGAGAGGTTTCCAGTAGATATTTTCACAACATAATATTTTGTGTGGTTGATTTCTCCCACATTTGGGTTTTACGCCGGCTTCGTACATTAAGTGCAAATTTAAGCAGCACCCTTTTAGTTAAAGAAGAAGTAGATTTCGTTCAGCAATAGAGTCTTGACCCACAACAGTTCAGATTATGTGACCTAGATCCATGCTGAATGCTACTACATGTAGACGTGCAGTCATGCAAACAACAACATGCATGAAATTCGTGCTGACACCATGTATCACTTAAGGGATAAATCTTCTGCGGCCGAAAGTTCGGTCCCAATGAGAGCGAAAATTTTACTTCCACGGCAGAACACGTAAAATGTTTTATCGATTAAAGACCTCACTCTCTGGGCATGAGCAACCTTTGGCGCATGGGTACTGTTAATAGCTCTTAAAATAATTCATAATGTGCGTATTGAGGATCGGTTACGGTCGATTTAAGCATCGTGAGGGTCGGTTTGGGTCAGGTTAGGCGTTTTGAGGTCGTCTGGGGTCAGCGTTAGTGTTAGTGTCACTTTTTAGACATTTGAGAAGCACTTTCGGACGCAGGAATTATTTACCGAGCGCCGAGATGCCCAAGTTTCGGCCACAAAAGCTTATATCTATCTGACTGTCATTTTCTGTAGGACTCTCTTACGGCGCTGTATTGATTATATTGGGTCATTAGTGTTACTACAGATGTTTATTCCATACACTTGTTTTTTCAGTTACCAGTGGAACGCGAATGCGGTTGGTCAAACTCTGGTAGGAATTGCATTGATTGATTTAACTTTTGATCGCATACATACATATGCATATACATATGCATACGTATTCATTAGGTTGGTGTCAACTCTCTTATGAAAATGAAGATAGACTTATCACTAGTAACGAATTTCTGAGTAAATGTGCTGTGAAACGTAGTGCAGCGGTTAATTTTTAGGCTTACGTTAGACTTTCCAACTGTAAAAGCTGCCTACAGTGCCTAGAATCTGTTATGACACACTCCAGACGGCAATAACACCTAAAGATAAAAAGACATGACACACTCCGATCGCGCGCCCATCCACTTGTCCTCCCGAATAATCAGGATCGTACCGAGGGGGCCAGCAGGGCGCAAATATGGAAAGGGCGCAAATTTCAGGATGGAATATCTTATTATTCCATAAAATGCACTATTTTCTAAATATGGGTGCCCCAGATTGATGCAAGGCACAGGGCGCAATTCGTCAGATTGATGCAAGGCACTCGGTTCAATTATAGCACGGTAAGACCCTGCGAATCAGGACAGCAAGAATTTTTCTCCAGGACGATGCATGAAAACATGTATTAGTCCGTCGGCCCAATTGGTTCAAATTATAATTCATAACATCTAGACCTGATATCTCATTCATTAGGCGAACTGTCTTTAGTGATTTAACTCTTAAACTGCAACATTGTACATGTAGGCTACGTATGCATGTGTAGATGTCAGCAATATTTTCACATTACACGGAAATAGGTACATACATACATCTTCGTTATTGGTCCCCTATTCTCTTTGTCCAGCAGGCAAAGCTATAAATCTGGGAAATACCCAGCTATTTCTATGTTTGTTGCCTTTTATGCTAATAGAGCTATTATTTTGTGGCAGTTTCACCGATTTTACACTCATTCATTAAAAAAATGTGTAGAGCGACTATTCAAAAAGCCGACCTAGACATGCACATGTTTTCTTAATTCTTCTTATTTTAAGGGCCAGAGGGCCTAACTGATAAATAGTTCAATCTACTAACTTATTGATTATTTATCGCAGCTAATTTTTCCCCAGAATTTTCTAATCCATGATCTGATTAATGTTTACAATGTATTTATCGACCATTTAATAAAAATGCCTCAGCTAATTTCATATTCAGCTTCTCATTGCGATTTGTTTTCTTGTTTACTTTCAATGCGTCCTGATTTTGATTGAAATTTAACCTTGGGTTTATGTCTATACAGCATTGCAGATGATATCTATGGTATTTGTAAACTAACCAATATTAAATTGACATAAAGCCGTAAAATACATATATATATACATATTTAATTTAAAATTATCTTATATATATATAAGATAATTTTAAATTGAGATATATTTCGACACTAGTGAAAAGTACATTACGGAATAATAATAGACTCTACATGAATTTATATCATTTATATATAGATTTTGACAAAATGAAATAATTTCTTATGCAATATGAGTACGTATAGTGCACTCAATGTAGGACACTCTCTATTAGATGTTTGTTAATGAAATGATTTGTTATAGATAAGCACAGCGCCGAGCCCTTGTGCAGCAGTGGTACCTTATGCAGCGCTGATTCCTGTTGCCGTAAGAACTTCTGCAGCAGCGACCTCTCTTGCACCCGTGCAAGAGCAACGGTAAGCTAAATAGCGCAATTTATATAGGTAAATGCATATATTTTATTGTACTCCTTGAGAGGCAAAAGGATGAGAGGCAAAAGGATGGACCGTCTATGCTTGCTTCGTATAGCAATTCCGTTGATGAAAATTATTATAAAAATTGCTCCTTTGATCGCGGAATTTTTCAGGCAGCTTTCGAGCGTTCGCTTCTCTCCCTCCATAAGTTTTTTCTCTACGGACCGTTACAGCACAATAATTACTTCTCGCCAAATTTGCATCTCTCTTCACGCTCGCTGTAACTTCTGCAACCAATTCCTACTCACAGGGATTTCAATATCCATGTGGACAATCCAAAGTCTGAAGGTGACATAAGATATACTATGACCAGATGAGGAGAGATGAAATTACATCAGATTTATTCGACTTGCGATTGATTTTTCTTTCTGCTAACACAACATAACCAATTGGATCAAAAATAACGAGTTAGATGTTACAAAACGTAGCTTAAAACATTAAATTTTACCATGAAGTCTTTTCTGCAAATTCTACTAACTCAATGAAGTTGTTCAGCCATTCCGAGCTAATTCTAATTAGCACCTAGATATGCGCAATCTGAAGAGTACTTGCTATTGCCTCTCCGCCTAGTGATAAACTGTACTTCATTTCCATTTACACAGTGAAGACTGCTGTGCCCAACTTCTCTACCTGCCTGAACGGACTACTGCGACAGGCGATGGACGATTCACTTCGTCAAACAGGATCAACACAGCTGGCAGTCAAGTCGCATTCAATCAAGTCTTAGTGACTCCATTAAGTAATGATCAAACCCAGACATCCGTTGCGCATAGCGGGGCCACAACACTCAACGACCAATCAAATACGGAACCTAAACGACTGCTAGTGAGTTTCGCCAGTTGGTTTAACTTATGGCATAGCGATGATTGCTAGGATCACATGTATGTGCCCGGTTTCGCATCGAGTATCCTTAACAATAAGACCGTGAGCGAAAGTAAAAGCCAATTGATTATTCGGTTAATGCTTTCGAGATATACTATAGGTTGGCGCTACATCGATGAATAGTTACAGTTACATTTACATATGCTGTAGGGTAGTATACATCGAAGTGCATCCTTAACGACCAGTCATTTATTTGTCAGTTATTTATTTATGCAAATTCTAAGACACAGTTATTGTCGAACTACTCATCAGTACAGACAAAAAAATTCGTTGTCTGTCTAAATCCTCCTTTCTTTTTGCTTCCATCCTTTGATTTATTAATCGATCAATTCAACGATATATTCATTGTTCCCCTGATCCATCTATTCATCAATCTACCTATCCATCCGTCCATCCATCTATCCATTTATCCATCTATTCATACATCCATCCATTTATCCATTTGTCCATTCATCCATCCATCTATCCATTCATGTAATCATCCATTCAGTCATGTTATCAGGAGCGTCGCATCTCCTGCCACATTCAGTCATGATATCGGGAACAGTGCATTTCTCCTGCCACATTCAGTCATGATGTCAGGAACAGCGTTTCTCCTGCCAACTAACATTCTCCTCAATTTATACAGCACAATGCTCGTCCCCCAAAGGTGACTTCGTGGTTCCAGAGGCTTGCTCTGCCATCCTATAGGGCTTTCTTAATTGTTGGTCTCAGTGCTTGAAATAGCCTTCTCTCCGTCTGTATTCTCACCGCGGGACTTGTCTAGCTCTTTCTATACATTTATCAAAACTTTTCTCTTTTACTGGGTCTGGATAGGGGTGCCTCTAAATAGTTATCCTGATGGGGCGCTATGTAAATTACAAAGCGAGATAGATAGATAGATCCATCCCCACCCACCCTGTGGCAATGTTGTATGGGTTTAAGATTATATCTTATGATTGAAAAGTTTGCACACACAGCAAATAGAATTATTTGGAGAATATTCTTGGCAAGGATTACGGTCGATCAACGTTCACTAACATGACTGTTTCAAAGAACCTAGATTCTTAACGTCACTCAAGTAAAAATGGAAATGAGAGCAAGGACTTCTCTCTTTGGGCTTGAACGATTCTCCTTCAACTAAAGTTTCACTTGCTATGGCCGTTGACTGGTTCCATTTGCATGAACGCAAATGTGCAGCATAAAATTATTAGATCAGGCTCCCGAACAAGTATTTATAGACTATATGTATGTATTTATATAGGTACATCTAATAAGGACGTTGATGTCTATGTAGATATCCACAATATCTCCCACAGACTGGCAGAGACCGTTTGGACGACCGAGATACTCCTGGAGAGGAGTAGTGGTATATGACCTGGATTCCATGAACCTGGGCCACAACTCATACTGGAAGAGGGCACAAGAACTGTGGAAACGGCTACGCTCTTCTAGGGGGCTTGCCATTGACGCTGATGACGATTGTGTTTAACTAATTCGTTAATTGTTAATTGGGTTCGTCATAAATACGCCATGAATCTGACTTTGTTTTATAAACTTGATTCTTGAGAGGTGTGGTATAATGAAAGCGTCCATAAAAGTTAAAAGTAAGCCCATCTCTTCTATTTAACAAGTTGATTAAATTTGTGAATGTCATCTTCTCTCAGTAATCTCCGTTGCATTTGATTTCAGAAGCCTGAACGGTGGCTGTACCCCAAGAACTTCTCTTTTAGTCAACAAAGCGCCGCAACAACTGACGCAACAAGGTGAACAATCTTAAACGTTTGCTGCATAATTTTTTACACATGTTCTGTTCGAATTGTGTTGGAGCGGTCGACCATTGAAATGGAGAGTACGGTTTCGACCCTCGTCCGAGACAGTAACTGTGTAGAGACCATGGTCAACTCCTTCGCACACAATTATTACTGTGCACTATAACTGTAGCTTCACCGTCGAGACTTTTGGAAACCTTTGTAAGAAAGGCGATATCAAAGGCAGTCGTAATGTATTGTCTAATATCATATTGTCTTATATAAATCTGAAGTTAATGACAGTTACATAGAAAACAAAGGTGCTCTTGTTCTGGCACAGCAGAGTATTTAGTCTAAGTTTACGATCCTCCGTCATACCTTAGTCCCTTCTGCATTTTTGTCTCCTTGACCCTAGGTTGTGGCACACTTTGATCGGCTGCCCATGCATGATCTTCTAGCATTAGCACTTGTACAGGTCAGTGCTCCACCTTTGCTAGTGTCGGATCGACAAGCTCTAATGAGAGTTGCGGTAGTGCACCGCAGATTATTTCTTGAAGTTTCCGAACGACTGAAGTATGTTTTAATTAACTGCGAATTAAATAGGTAATATAGGAAGTGAGGCTGATTGGTTCCTTCTTGAAGCGGCGGCTAGTAAGTTATAATGTCCGATTAAAATTACAAGTACAACAGTGAAGTCAACCGCTCACACCTCTTGTCACGTTGATATAGTTTACTTTTAGAATAATTCTGGCCACCGGTAGCTTGACTAGCTTCGATGTTCTATCGTGTGGTGATCGAAAGTTGGGACAGTTGCTATCCTTTCTCGGTCTTTGGCGTTGGTGATTTCTCGCCAGGCTGCAGATGAAGCGTTGGGGTTTGCATGAGTGAGGAGACTGTAGTCATTAGTGACTGCTAAGGCCACGATTGGGTTCACTCTCGTTGTTCCGCTTGAATTCCTCAGTTGCTGTTGATAGATAGTTAGAACCGATGAGCAAGTAATTTCATCGACCTACTTTTCTGTGATATTGGGCTGGTGGGCCCAGTACCAACCCATAGACCACGATCGCATTGATAAAGACAACACGGGTCTCCCTGACGTGACTTTTGCGGGCGCTGATAAATTTTTTAAGATTTACATTACATTGCATTACAATACACTCGAGCGGACACTCCCGTGTTTGGTGAAGTGGATGGACTCAGTTGCGATGATAATGGCCTATCAGGTCAAGAGCGCCCATCTTCTGCATCAGTGAATGGTGGCGAACCGTGTCAAACCGTTCCTCAACCCCGCAAAACCAACCCCCCACCCTATGCATCAATTGTCTGTAACACTGTAACATTAGCACTGTTCTGCACCAGATATACTTCATCTTCCGTTATACTGTGAACGTTAAGAAATTAAAGTAATTTCATGCCATTTGCATGCATGTAGGAATTTGTTAATAGTTCCAACTGCTTGTCATTCAGGCAGTCGACCATTGTCACTTTATAAAATATCTCTTTCTGAATATCACTACCCTCCCAAATTATCGTATTATTTAAAATCTTAAATCTTAACAATAAAGAACAGTTTCTACCAATAAAATGTAACCAATGCTCATCGTGTTTCTCAGACTTAGAGGTCGCCGGCTGCACTACGAAAACTCTCCGATCAATGCCTTAATATCCTTAAACATTTCCTCACTCAGTTCTTTGTCTCATATTTACTTGTTTACGGTACTTACATACTTTCAAATTAAACTTTCACTGGTCATAAATTGAACGTTTTATATTCTATTCTGTGCCAACTCTTGAAACAAACTTCTAATGCTTTTATTTATTTATTCGTCAATTTATAATAAAAATTGACGAATAAATAGATGAACCTAATATATAAATTTTATTACGTTTTTATCCAAGTTCATTATAGCATACACTGCGTCAAGCATTTCTTTCTAAGCTCCAAACTGAACGTGACGTGAATACTCATAATCGTGTTCATATAAATATATATATATATATATATATATATATATATGTATGCATATGTATAAATGTGTATATGTATACATTTTCAGTATATACATGTACATGTATAAATATGTGTGTTCAGAATAATAATAATCCTAACATATGTATGTATATATATATATGACGAATATTATTTTACCCAGAATGAACCCGTGTGTAATAAGTTTAAGACGTTGAGCAATCTTATGACATTGATAATAGACCTAATATTATTTCAATTTCAGTCTTATTTGCACTTTTGTCTTGTTTCAAACAGTTTAAAAACGTAAAATAGAATAACGTGTTGTTATCAAAACAGAATAATTGCATGTAGTCAAATTAGGTTTTACGCAAACTAAAACTAGAATGGTTTGTGATAGTAAGCAGTATTAATAGAACTAAAATGAAACGATTTCTGTCCTATGTCTGACCGTGTTCACAGCAACGCCTCAAGTCAATTTACGAACCAGACTCAGGTAGGACTAACTAACGATATTGTGATCACGCACGACGCATTTCGTATGCATGCATGTATGCATGTATGTGTGCATGTATGTATGCATGTATGCATGTATGTATGCATGTATGTATGTATGCATGTATGTATGCATGTATGTATGCATGTATGCATGTATGTATGCATGTATGTATGCATGCATGTATGTATGCATGTATGTATGCATGTATGTATGCATGTATGCATGTATGTATGCATGTATGTATGGATGGCTTGATATATGTATAATTATAATGAATGTATGGTATGCATTGATGTATGCATACCTGCATATATTATTTTTGCTCAGGCGAGGACTTCCCTCTATATGCATTTTTAAAAGATTGTCTTTCGACTAAGATTTTACTTTACAAAGCCGTTGTATGATTCCCTGTGCATGATACAATGGCGCCGCATAAAGTCGTTAGATCAGATTCAATAACAAATAATATATATATGTATTTATATAGGCACATGTAATAAGTATATGCCTCTGATTCGCTACATTTCTGTTGATTGATAAACGTATGATAGGTATCTGCCTTTATTTTTATATACTTGATAACCGAGTGATGTCGTACAATGACGACCTCTATGAAGTGAGGTTCCCTCATCTGCTTCAATTTGATAAGTTGAATGAATTAATTAATGCGATCTTCTCTCAGTAGCCTCTGTTGTCTTTGATTTCAGAACTCATATGCCTCGACTATTTCGGGGAGCCTTTCTGCTCAGGAAAGCGAAATAATTGATGGCACAAGGTGAACAATCATCAAAGTTTGCTGTAGAATTCTTTATATGCATATTCTGTTCGCATTGTGATGGTGGCCCATTGGTTGGAGCGGTCGACCGGTAAAATGGAGAGTACGGGTTCGAGCTTCATCCGAGGCAGTCATTGTGTAAGGACCTTGAGCTAGTCATGTGTATGGGGACCATAAGCATAACTGCTGTGCAATACAGCAGAAATTGTCGTCGAAACTCTGGGAAACTTAAGAAGAAGGATGATAATGAAAGGGAGTAATATTCGTTCATTACAGAGATTTATATAGCGCTCCTTCAAGGCTACTACTCAGGAGCGCTCCCGACTTCAGTACGTTTAGGAAGAACAGTTTTAAGGCAAGTATAAATGAGTCTGAGTGGACGCTTGGTGACAACCACAATGAGTTAATGTAATCTATTGTCTGATATAAATCTGAGGATTATGATAGCTGTCTAGAAATCATGCCGTAATTGAGGTGCCATGCTTTAAAGCTCTCTGTGGCAGCGTATTTAGTTTAAGATCACGATCCCAATCAAGTGTCATCGACTCCGCTCCTCATGTCTGAATAATTTTTGCATTTCGGTCTCCACAATCCCAGGTCTAGATACTCTTCTTTGTGTCAATGCGCCACGGTGGCTAGTCACAACATTGTTATCATGATTTGGCCAGTGTTCTTCCGGATCTTACTATAACTATTGATAGAGAATAAAGGCATTTGCGATGGAGCCATCCATTTCAAAATTTGCTATCAGAAACGTCTAGCAAAAGTTGGAGTTCAGTGATCCAAGATTGCATGTGCTTTAGTGGCTTTTATATATTAAATCAGTTTCATGGGGAAAAATAATAGCTGGGCAGGCGCTGTAGATCTGGGATTTGGTAGACTGTCTCTCCTCCTGGAATAATTTTATTGCATACCAGTAAAATCTACACCTAATGAAAGAGTGTTCAGTTGTAGCGATCTCTTCATGAGACATCACAGCTACAATATGTAAGCGCTATGATCAATGCCTAAACATGTCCGCTCTGACTTCTTTGTCTCCTCGTTGCTTGCGCGCTATACTTACTTTATTTAGTTTTGCCAAACTGTCGCTTATCAGAAATTATTAAACCCTCCATAGTCTAATCAATCTGTGAAACGAACTCCTATGCCAGTTGGTCATTATTTTAATAATTTTTCAATTTACTAGTTTATTAGTTTTGTCCTTAAAATACCAATTCATGTATATTTTATAAGCGACTTGTACTGTATCCTTACCAAAGTTCATGATAGCATAGCCTACACTGCATCAAACATTTATCTCTAAACACAAAACTCACCGTGACGAATATTGTCTTATCTCGAATGAACTCCGTGTGTAAAACGCTTATGACGTTAAAGAAACATTGTTAATAATATTTCAATATGAATTTAATTTTAATTTTGCAGCTTTCTCTTGTTTTAAACAGTTTCATGAAAATAAAATACAATAATAAAATATTATCGAAATATAATCATTGATGAAAGTCCTATTAAGTTTTACTCTAAGTAGGGTGGTTTGTGATAGTTAGTAAGCCTAAACAGTTATAATTCTAGCAGAAAAAACAAAACGATTTCTGTCCTATATCTGACCATGTCCACAGAAACGTCTCAAGTGAATCTACGACGAACCAACCCCAGGTAGGACTTACTGATGATATGCTGATTAGCCTACGTAAAATTATGTATGTATATGTAGGCCTTTGCGTTTATACACGTGAATTTTTGTCCTATTAAATACAATAATAAAATATTATCTAAATTATAATTATTGCTAATAAGGACTATGTGTATGGCTGGCTGGATTTGTTGGAATTATTGTATGATTGTGTGTGTTGACGTTAGCATGCATGCAGGTGTGTACCTACTGTGCGCATCTGACTACTTACAAAGCCCTTTCAAGAATTTTATTGGGGCACAAAGATGTTGACGTCATGATGAACAGATGATTTTAGTAAATAATGTGTTACAATGTTATTAAAACAATTACAATTATGTAATCAACTGGATCTTTATCCTTGAATAAATTGATCACTTCTGCAGCAATTTCTCGTCATTAGATAATTTATCTCGTTTTACTGTCCGTCTGCTGTGACTAAGAGGGTGGGCGAAGTAATTTATTGATATCAATAATAATAATAATAATAACATAAATTAACATTAGGTAATTATGATTGATGTTGCTATTAGTATGAATGTAAATTGTTAAAATAACAATTCGTCGACAGGCCGTTAAATGTCTTTGGACGGACTCTGCGATTAATCGTTAGCCATGAATTCCGCTTAAAAGAGCCATATAGGCTATCGCATAGATATACATGCTACGGTGCAAGGCCACGTATAATTTCTTTAGCGAGAACATCCCACCACAGACTTGTCTAAAAGATCGTCTTTCAACCAATGCTTCACGTGATTTGGCCTTTGGCTGATCTTTTGTGCATCATCACAACGACGCTTCATTAAGGCATTATACATGATCCAATCGCAGAGATATGTGTGTACATATATAGTAAGGCCTATATTTATTTATCTATTTATTGGAGAAATTTAAATAGCTCCCCTTCAAGGGTACTACTCAGGAGCGCTGAACAGAACGGTCTTAAGAACTTGATTCTAATATATATACAGTACAAATCTCGTTAAAAGGTCCTCTCGGTCGGGATTCTCTGGCTTTTGGCTTGTGAATCTCGAGCGATTCTTGCCATTTTCTTTGGCGAGTAAGTGGCTAAACTAAGCGAATCTCGCCAGATTCGCCAGCTAATTTCGCCGGATCCGCCGGAGAATACCCAGCAATCCGTTGCGAACGCTAGTCTCGAGAGATGTCCTTAAAAAGACATTAATCGACATCGAAGATAAATTCATGACTTGGTTGAAACATCTGTTCAGGATATTATGTCTTGATAAATTGTACTAATATGTACAGTCACAGTCAAAGTTGCCTAGAGATCCTTTCCGACATAACGCTTGAAGGAGTGAGAAAAAATCATGGCGTGTTCACTAGTAATCATTGCAGCATGCTCAAATCAATGTTACGACTACTTGTTTTGTGACAGATATATAAACCTTTTTCTGCATCATTGAAAACACAGATATATGAAACAATAACGCTATAATAAAAAATATAGTTTAGCAGGATACACTGGCTGGGATGAACAGTAATATCAAAAAGCCCTTTGATGAATAATTATTTCAGACGCAGACAATTAAGATTGCTGTATTTAACTTTTATAGCTGTGTTTAACAGCAGAACAACATTCTGCGAAAATCTGTGGATGAAATGTGTCGAGGGAGACAACATCGATGTTAGATATTTGTTTAACGTGAGCATGAAGAAACAAGAATATCCCCAGTTGCCTTTATCGAAGCATAACATCTGTAGATGGATGGATGGACGGACGGACGTACGGACATATATATATGGATGGATGGATGGATGGATGGATGGATGGATGGATGGATGGATGGATGGATGGGTGGGTAGATAGATGGATAGATAGATAGATGGATAGATGGATGAATGAATGAATGAATGAATGAATGGATGGATGGATGGATGGATGAATGGGTGGATTGATCGATACGATAGATGGATGAATGGATGGGTGGATGTTTGGATAGATCGATGGATGGGTGGATGGGATTGATTGATTGATGGATGGATGGATGAATGGATAGATGAATGGATGGATAGATAGATCGATACATGGCTAGATAGGTAGATAGATGGATATTTGGATGGATGGATGAATGGGTGGATGGGTGGATATATTTACGTATATATATATGATGGATGGATGGATGGAAATAATTTTTGAGCAGAGGTAGATTAGCTTGTTATCACATGATCTCCATCTTTTGGATCAAGGCAACCAGACTTAGCCTAAACCCCTCAAAGGCTCAACTGACTTAGTTCAGAACCAAGCGAGGATAGGAGGCCAGATGGATGCCCATATCTCGAACATATAGAGAAGAGAAGATATTAGGCGATGCCTGATGACGAAGAGTTCCAAGTCAATCCTACCCAACTGGACTCTGTCTGCCTAAAAGCCAGATGTACTGGGTTCTGCTAGTGTTCAGGGAGAGGTGATTATAAGAGAGCCAGGATTCGAGAACAGTGGACACCTCTAGCAAGCGTTCAACCACCTGCGGAGCTGAGGAAGGGAACGTGCAAATAGGCCTGCGTGTATCCAGCATACTGGTGGGAGGCAGTGCAGAGAAGAGGGAGGATGCTGCCTAGAGCAGAAGTTTACAGAATAAACAGAAGGAGGGCCAGGGCCGATCCATAAGGGAGGGAGGCCATAGTTAAGGGGGCCAAGCCAGTGCGAATTTAACCAACGACCACAGAGAGTGACCGGTCGGAGAGAAATGAGCGTAGGAAGTAGAAAGCTTAGCGCATGAAAAGGATAATAATTAGAGGCTGTTCCATCTAATTACTAAAAAAACATTTTTGAGCACCACCCCAGTGCCCTAGTATCCCTAATCTGGTGCCCCAGAGTTCAAACCTCACGTTAGGATCTCTATCTTTTTGTCCATGTGTGTGTGTCTCTCTCCCTCTCCCTCTCTTGTCTATCCCTACATACGTACATGTATGTATGAATAATATGATAATTATATGATGTGAATACTCGTAATCGTGTTCATATAAATATATATATATATATATATATATATATATGCATATGTATAAATGTGTATATGTATACATTTTCAGTATATACATGTACATGTATAAATATGTATGTTCAGAATAATAATAATCCTAATATATATATATATATATATATTAGGCTAAGCCTAATTAGGCTAAGCCTAATTAGGCTAAGCCTATGATGTATATATATACATATGTGTGTGTATGAACGTATGTTTACATGAGTACACGTAATACATGGGCTTAAAGTAACCAATGCGACAGAGTAATTACTTCCTGTTTTCCTGTTGATTTAGTTCGCGATTGATATAGCTGTATCTGACTTTGCTCTTATATACTTGATTCTTTAATGCAGTGTATGCCTCTATGAAAGTAGGTGTCCGTCTTCTATCTAATCTGACAAACTATTGTCCGTTGATTTCAGAATATCTCTGGAATCCCTTTTGTTCTGCGACTAGACGCCCCTTCTGATATCACAAGGTGAACAATCTTTAATTCTTTGGCAGCATTGCTTGTTTTTTGCATTGTGGCCCAGTTGGTCGACCTGCGACTCGGAGAGCACGGGTTCTACCCTTGTCTGAGGCAGTCATTGTGTAAGGACCTTGGGCAAGTGTTTCGAGCATAATTGTTCTACAATATGGCAGCAATTGAGCCGTGTGCACCTCTGAACTCTGGAAAACTTAGGATGAAGTGCGATATCAAAGAGAGTGCTATTTTACTGTATATATCATATTGTCTTAAATAAATCTGAGGTTTATGACAGATGTCTAAAAATCAAACCTTAATTGAGTTGCTTTACAGCGTCGCAGTCAGATTAAGATCACGGATACGTGTATACATCTGATGATAATGTCGCATTTTTATTCGCGACATTATCCTTGCGACATTTTCGTGGTAAAGCAAGATCACGATCCTCAACCGATATTACCTCGTCCACTCTGCGCCGTCATACCTACGTCACTTCTGCGTGTCGTGCTGTTGCGATAATATTGACCATCCATCCAGTTACAAAAATGGACTGGCAGGTCAAGAGAGCCCATCTTTTGCATCACTCTCTGGTGTCGAACCATATAAACCGGCCTCTATCGTCTCTAACCGTCCACTCTTCATTTGTTTGTAACATAATTTGGCAATATTCTGCAGTAGATCGATGAGCGGTTAAACTGTGAAGGTTAAGATAATACATGTATGTAATCCATTAAAGCGTTTAAAGCCATATGCGTTTTTTAATAATTTCAACTGCTTGTCAGTCAGTCGACCACGAAATTTTAGTAAAATAATTATCTCTATCCCCGTTGTTACTGCCCAATCAAGTTATCATAGTTATGACTTATGATCTCAACTCTTTTCAAGAAAAAAAGTTCATAACCCCAAACATTTTAATGATGTTCATCATGTTTCTCATGTTACTCATACTTTCGAAGTCGCCGGTTACACTACAAAAGCACTATAATCATTGCCTTATCCAAAAACCTTTCCTCACTTAGTTCTTTGTCTCCTACTTCCGTGCTTACTTTTCATAATTTTAAACCAAACTGTTGCTGATCAGAATATTAAATGCTTTATAATTTTATTTTAATCTGTAGGCCCTATACATTATCAGCTTCGTGAAACGAACTTTAAAACTATTTGTTTATTTATTCATCAACTTATTTATAAGGTTTATTACACCTCAAAATACTATTTCCTGTTTAATCCACTCTCATTGTCCCATTACTCAAGCTCATAGCAGCGAAATTATACTGCATCAAGAATTTTTTTATAATCTACAGATTGAAGATGACGAAAAATTATTGTCTTATCCTAAATGAGCTTGCATAACAATTGCATGACGTTGAACACTCTTATGACGTTGATAATAATATTTGAATTTGCATATAATTATCATCTTGCCGTTGTTTTAAGCAGTTTTAGGAAACTTAAATAGAATGTTAAAATATCATGAACGTGTAACAATTAAAGAGATTCCTATTAATTTTTACTAAAACTAAAGTGGTTTGCGATATTAAGCAGTCCTAATTCTAGTCGTAGAATTAAACCATTTATGTCCTGTTCTGAAAATGTTCACAGTAACGTGCCAAATCAACCGATGAACCAAGTTCAGGTAGGACTTAGGCAGAGCGCTGTAGTTAAGAAAGAGTGCTGTTACATGTGACTTCTCTTATGTGTCAATCATTCATATTGATTTAGTACAATAAGTTTTTAAACAATATTCTGGAACTGAAGTTCATCTGTAAGGGAAAAATCGTTGTCTTTTGCCCATGGTTATTTGCTTTGGCGGACATATTCCTCGGAAGACGTGAGGCTCTTTGCTCTGAACTGCGTAAACAAGGGTCCTGTCGGCAGTATCAATCCATCAATGAAACTTACTTGATATATATATATACAATTTATTATAGGGTTCTAGGACGATTCCTCCACGGACGGTTCATCCCGGACGGCTCATTCACGGACGATTCATCCACGGATAATTCATCCAGTGGACTGCTCATCTAGCGGACTGTTCATCATGCATGTTCGGTTCATCCAAGGACGGTTCATCCAAATCCCAAATAATATCATTGATGTAATAGAATAATTGAACAAGAAAAATAAAACCTTCTAAGCATTTAGTGTTAGACTATAATCGTCAAGATTTAAACATAGTTATAATAATAATAATCATATCAATAATAGTAGACCACAATACTCATATTTGTAAATAGTTATAGGATTGGTGTTAAGTATGCGACAAATTCGCAATTGCGCGAGGATTATATAGGAATTGTTATTCTTGGCTTATGCATGTCTTCTGTTATTCTCGACGGTAATTAATAAAAACAAAAGAAAGCAACACACTTTTAATTGATATCAGAATAGCTAATGAATGTGCCTATCGGCCTTAAATATTTGGATGAACCGCCCATGGATGAACAGTCCGCTAAATGAACAGTCCGCTAAATGAACAGTCCGCTAGATGAACAGTCCACTGGATGAATCGTCCGTTGATGAACCTTCCGGGATGAACCATCCGTGGATAAAACGTTCGCACACCATACTATATATAGTGCCTCTTCAAGAAATCTACTCAGCAGCGCTCTCTGCGGTGGCCAATAGGCCAATATGATGTTAAATGTCATTATTAACAAGTATGATACATCAGTCGGCAAAACAGTGCCCAATTAAAGGAAACGACCAACAGATTCCCATGGACAGCTGACAGATGACATAAAAGTTCAGAGTATCTGGTCCAAGTTGCGCTGAATGGGTAGAGCGATAACTGCCTACAAAGCTTGCAGATACAGTGTGGCGATGTCGACGAGTAGTCCCCGTTGGTGGGAGGTGACGTATGTCTAGGTATGCGTTGAGGCAAGAGGAACACATAGAATAGGCATTCGTCGTGTGTTGTTCAGTAGATTGAATAAATGAATAGCCACCAGTGACTATAGGTCGAGGTCACTCCATGTTATGTCCGCGTCAGCCGCCTTCCATCGTGACGAAAACGTTCGGCTATAGGAGACGTATAACGGTCCGCGGGACTGAGACTTGGCCCTGTTCACCAGATGCTGTGCAGTTGTGCATTGTGATGTCACATGCCTCAAGCAAAGTGCCTCATTAACACACCAAATCATTGGCAAAGCCCACGATTAAGGTCAGTGAGCAATACTAGCGCTAGAACACTCCAACATATATCGAAGTTACTAAGCAAATTTTGCATATTGATGAAAATAATCTTACAAATGATGTAGCAGTCAATCACTTGACCAACATGGCCGATGGCATGCGCAGACGTAAGTACAGGTGAAATTGTTTCAATTGATGTTAATATTGCAACATACAGGCCTATGGCGCATTTTTGTAATATCTAAATATTGTCGATAATTTAATTTGACAATTACAAGACCTATGTGCTAGGTCGATATTTCATTTGCTCGGTTCTTATAAATGACTTGTAATATTAAATTATTTGTGTACTAATTCAGTTAATATTATTTAGGCGCGTGACTCTTTGCAACTTGCAACTCCACCACCCTATAATTCCCGAGACGATTGCTCAAATCGGTGCCGTCAGTTTTTCTAGACCAATAGGTCGTGCTTAAAGTGCCGATGTTGTTGGTTACCCTGCGTAGTGCACATCGCGGAATGCAACGATAGACGATGTTTAGGACTTTAGGTTACTCAGTGCGGCAGTCTGGTGGCATTGGCCAAATCAACCTAAACGATGCTTTCCGAGCGGAAGAAGAATATAAGAAGAAGGCGAATGAAGAAGAGACGAAAATACAGTCCCTATGGCTTCCTTTGAATTGTTGGCGATTTCATTTCGTTAGTCTCGGCTTGTGAGAGCGTGCGGCCAGTCAACTGTCTTGGCGAGTGTTATTCTACAAGATGGAATTAGTAGAATATGCTTGCGCTGCTGATATTGTGAGTTGACGGTGTTTGATGTCTTTAGTTAACGATATTAAAAATGACTTTTTGTGCTGCGAACAAGTACAATGTATCCTGAAAATAAAAGTCATAGCTCAGACCAATTATGAAAAAAAAACAGATTAATCTAAGCAGAAACCACTGTCGGCGTTGTAAAAGGAACAAACTGAGACTGCCGGCAGAGTCAGAAGAAGAGCGTGACGGGCAAGCCCAGAGTTTAGATATATCGATGGAACGACCAGCCGCAACCGTGGCAGATCTTCAAGGGCATCTGTGGCACCGTGCTTTCACAGAGTTGACCACTTCCGGAATTCAACCGCCACCATATAATTGCATAATTATTCGCATAGTCTGAGCTGGCACAACATCCTTAAGACTGAAGCATCCGTAACCCTCGTCTCTTTCGACTTCTCTAAAGTACCACGTTGACCAACAAGCTATCTCGGCTCCACCTTTCAGACACCATCTACAAATGGATGGGCGATATCCTACAAGACCGGAAACACATGACACGGTATGCTGGGCACCTGTCAGAGGTTGCTGTAATCAATGCCAGCGTGGTTCAAGGATCCGGTTTTGGCACTCCGTCGTACGTTGTCGCTGCCTCTGACCTGCATCCAATCTATGAGAAAAATACGATCCTCAAATGTGCTGAGGACACCTGCATAGTAGTGCTTGCGTCTCAAAGACATACCATCAGAGATGAACTAGCGAGCATTCAGGAATGGGCTAATAGAAACAACCTTACACTCGACCCGACGAAGTCACGAGAAATGGTGTTCAAGATACGAGGTGGTGGTGCCATTCTCCCGGAGCTAATGCAGGACATAGAGCGAGTTAACACCATGAAGGTGCTGGGAGTAGTCATCACAAGTGACCTGCGATCTGCAATGCATGTGGATCGCATATTGGAGACCTGCACTTGCTCTCTCTCTCTCTCTCCACGACCTCCGAGTTCCAAAAACTCATGGTCTGTCGTAGGTTGCCCTCCAAAGGGGCGTGTAGGTAACCATAATATATCGCCTTCTCTTCGTCTCTCCGTCCTGGTGGGGTATGACCTTGGCTACTGATCGGTCCAGCCTGAACCGATTTCTGAATAAATGCAAGCGCCTTGAATACCTCCCCGCTGGGCTTTCAACAATGGAGACGATGGTCGACGCATCGGAGAGGCGCCTTCGGCGAGCTGTTACTATTAATGATATCACGTATTACGACCGCTCTTTCCACCAGTTTATATCACTCGTTTTAGCTCAAGACCACGCCTCATACATTTTCAGAAGTCCTGAGAAAGATGATGTCAATTCAGAGGGTGAGAGGTGGATCAAGCCGCCGGTCGACGTCTTGCAGGGCAAAAATCGCTCTGAGGCGTGCCTGGTGGAGAGGGTCCTGAAACCTGGCGTAGGCCTACATTAAGGAAGAATCTCATAAGTTGATTGTCGCGAGTAAGACTATTTTGAGAACTGTTGTAGGCCAACAGCGTCGACCGATGTTGTGAGTCGGCAGATAAAATTATTATCAACTCGCATAATTCCAGCGGTTGAAACCAAACGCAGAAAGTCAATTTTCTTAATTATTTCACGAACTGAAACATTTTGTCAGTTGGTGTGTAGGTCAATGCTTTGGATTTGTATGACACAAAACGTTGAACGGCAATGGCATTTATGACAAAACTAGAACTCAGCTGGGTTGGTCTACGGCTAAGTTTGAATTTGGGCTAGGTCAATAACAGAGTTCATTAAGGAACTGTGACAGGTCTGTGACTATTTCCTCTTGATTCACCAGGGATACAGCTACAAGAGGCAATCAACATAAAATAAATGTAATGTGTATCGTCAAAAAAGTTGCAACTTTAATATTCAGTTGATTTCAGCTATCACTCGACATTTCCTGACGATTAGCTCTGTTTTGCTTCTCTCTTTCGTAGAATGCCGGTACCTTGAGTGCCCTTCAATCGCCGTCTGTTGGCTATAATCTCAAAGAAAGGTAAAAGGAAACAAAAAGTCAGTCGTTTGACTGGTTTCCTACTGGTTACAATTTTGTCCCTTCTTTAATCAATTTCTGCCAGCAACCTTTTGGCTCATCGATTGATGCGCTCAGCATTAGACGTGGACGCAATAAAAGTGCTAATTAATAATTAGACAATTGACAATATAATTAGTAACGTTATTATTATTTTATGCTGCATGAGCTATTCTATTATCAGTGCTATGCTATTGCTACACTTTCACTATTTCTACCACTACTTCATCACTACTATGACTATTAGTATTACTATGTGAACATTAGTATCTGAACAGGATCTTATTCTTAGGGTTTAATATCTCAGCTACTATTGCTACTATTGTTAAGTTTATTGCCATCGTTATCTTTCATTTTATAACTTTCATTTTTCTTGTGTTCTTTGTATATGAATGTTATTTGCTGCGGATTGTCAACTTGTTAAATAAACGAAGATATATAATAATCGTGTTTTTTACAATCCTGATAACTATTGCTCATATTCATATTTAATTTTTATGTATCGTTACTATATTTTGTAATATTATTACCGTTGTTGTTGCTGCAATTGTCATCCTTATAAGCAATCGCTCAGTAGCAAAAGCCTAGTTTTCGTTATTGATACAAAAGATTTACTACTTGCAATGCTACAATGCGTCTTGTATTAGGCCCTACGCGTCGCACCTTGTTTAGCAACTTGTCTTTATCACTTCAATATGTTTTTGCATTTAACGCTTAAATATGTATTTGCAATTAATAGGCATATTGACCAGGCTGATCATTAGTAGTTTTCTATCGCTATTCAAACAATTGTTTTTTGTATATCCTTAAGTAGGGAAGGGTATGTGAATACCGGTGTAAATGAGAAGCCAACGACGAATTCGAATTGCTGCTGCTACGGAAAAGTAGGTACCAAGACTTATTCATAGCATAATTAAGTGTTTGGTGATTGCATTCCGACAGGAAAGGCTTCTCCATCGCTCCATCCTCGTAACTCGACACCGTTAATCCTGACTCGTGTGATTCCGACGAAAAGTTTTCGCACTCTACCGCTTTAATAAGATCAACTAATTCAATTGCATCATCTGTTCTATAATTATCGCAAATCACACACTGCATAACTAGTTCAATTCCAAATTCACTGCCTGAAGACTTCTGCTCGTCTTGTTTTTATTAGAACAAAAATGCATCATTGTCTCCCAATTAATGTACTGGTAATTCCCCATGTCTTCATACATTCACAACTTAGCCAAATTCAGTTCTTACAAACATTCACTGAAATATATCCTCAGCTGAGATTGTATTGTATCCGATAATTTATAAGGCCAAAAAGAAATTTATAAAACGCCTCACACAGAATAGCCCTTCAGAAGTGCTTCAGAAGTGCTCCAAGTGTGAGTTACCCTAGAAAAAAATTAAAGTTTCAGGCGAGAAAAAGATGTAGTGATGCTGCCAGAGAAGATTTGTTCACGGCATATAGCCTAGACTAGGAAAGTACATTCCATAGAGAGAGACTTCATGCAGGTAAAGGGTCTGTGAAGCTCAACTTCGTAGATACAGCACGCCTCGAACTTCTCAAACTTCTTACTTTCTATAAACCAACCCGATCAAGTTGTTCCTGCTCTTACTAGTCGCAGTCTCTTCCTCTAAACACATGAGGATATGTCAACAGTTATAGTTTTCTATCAAGAGATCACCAACTCTAATTAGCAAGGCCGTTAAAGCCCTTACAAATGGGCTCACCAAACTCTATCTGTGTCCTCACAGGGGATACTCTACACGCCAGTCTGTTACCCATTACTCCATGAGCCTATGTCCCCTATTTCTTGAATCGGCTCTGCTCATTTATTGGCTAGTATTTATAAGGTGATGCAACGACATAAGCCTACACACAATGGGGGAATGTGCGGACATAAGTTCAATATTATTTAGCTGAACTCTTGTTAAACGTACACATAAATGCGGATTACCCTGATTATGCTTGTGATTATGCTCATGATTATGTTTCGTTTAGAATATCCAAGTAGTTTTTCAGATAAATTATTTTAACGTACTTCATAACTTATGGAAAACTGAAAATTTCTAGTAGTCAATTTCCGTGTATGGATTTCATATGCATGTAGACGCTCTGTTGCTTTGATTGTTCAGTTATGACTACAGGGCTACACATTACTTGGAGATGTGTTCTATTTGTCAACGGTTGTTACGATCCTTCGACGAAGGCTACAACTGCAATGCAACAAAGAATTGCGTTATCCCATGCGGTTTAAAGAAATAATAACTGTCTTATATATTATACACCCTAGCCCTCAGGAGGAAAGACCGAGCTATATTATACTAGATCTGCCAGTTAACCAGCCAGGCGGTGATAACGCAGGCCCATACAGGTGATCAGATTAAAGGAGTGGACGGCATCATTGTAGGAATTAGTGTTTGTAGTTTGTCTAGTTGACTCAACTTAAAAACTTACGTAGGTTGTCATATTTGTTTCGCAGGGGCCTCTGGTCTTTTTTGATTTCAGTGGAATCAACAATTGGTAAGGCCAGATAAAGAATTAAGTTAGTAGTTGTCTTCGTATCCATTGTCAGATTGCTTCTTTGCATTTATGCATTCTTACAATAATAATTCTTACGATGCAGTTAACGACGACATCATATGCGAAGGGCATCAATAATTGATAATGCGCTATTGAGCCATAACTCATATTAATTTGCTCACGAGGTCCGCAGTTTATTTTGAGTATAATACAAGACAAATTTTACTTGATAAAAGAAAACAGATGATAAGATTTAAGTTAAATCTCTACAGTGACTTCAGAACAGATGGTGTGCTAAAAAAAGACCATTGTACATCGCATTTCTAATTCTGACCTATATAGCCCGCGATCGAGTACGACATATATAAGTGCCGAAAGGTCAAAGAATTACAAAAACTATGCTGAACTAATGCGTTTAATATTGCTAGTATATTGCAAGAGAACACTGGCAGTGTGAATAGTAATCGTTGGTATATATGCGAGTCTTCGTTTATTGCCATTGCCTTAAAAATGAAAGACTATGTAATTTGTTAAATTTCCCTTGGTTTTTTGTGTGCAAAATTTAGTGTCGTCATTGGATCAGCATGCAATGATGGACCAGCAATTAGAACATAAACTTACAGTATATAGGCCTATGCCCCTGAACAATTTTTCAAATTCACACACAGTCGACTATCGTGTGACAATTCGCAGAGTGTTCGACAAGCAACAGCCCCGACAGTTTTTGTTTGCTCCAATTAATTTCGTCTTATATAGAGTATATAGGCTGATCAGGAGCATTCTTCTGCATTTATTGTGTTATCGACTTGTTGACTATTTCATGACACGCGAAATAACATTCGCTACAACTTATACTGTATATAAATTTGATAGTTCTGATAGATATTGCATTATTCAAATATGCGCAGTGGCTTTACGAGGTTGCTACTTTATCAGGGGTCTGTATTAAAATGTTTTCAACATCATCAAGTAGACATGTCTTTCTCTGCTCTCAGTGTTCGGCAGACCACAACAATGATGACATGTGTTATTTCTAATTGCAGGCAGGTGGTGAATAATACCTGCATCCCGACGCCGGTAAGAACCACCCTGCCTATAGTAGGAGCTACACCCACCTTTATATTTCCACCTCTTATTTTTTTAGATTATTTTGAGTGTCGGACATCTGAGATGACTTTTAAGTTAATTTTATGTAATTCCCTTATGTACGTAGATACATTATATGGAAACTCGATTTTTATTCATTCTATAGTCTTGGAGGTGTTTCCAGTTTGGATTGTTGTAAGAATAGTTGACGACATATAATATAATATAGGTTAACTTTTTGCAAGTTGGCTGACAGATACTTCTCACTAGTAACACTCTGGGCCTAAGAAGGAAAGGCCGAATCCATGCTGATGGGTTGGTTAGCTAACCGGTGGTCAACCAAAAGATAGCGTGGCCCCATGGAGTCTTTCTGTTTCGGTTGTTATATGATAGCACTGCGAGCATTAGCATGTGTAGTTTGTCTTGCAGGCGACATTTGACCTAATTAAGTCGACCTACGTATGCTTCTCGTGTTTGCTTCACAGGGTAACAAACACACTAGCGCGCCGATTAACACCAATTGGTAAGGCCAGATAAAATTTTCAGTTATTAGTGCGCTTCGAATCTATTTCTCAGAATGCCTCTCTGTAAATTTATTTAATACAAGTCATGTTATCTTAAAATGTTGTCGGCGTTAACATAAAATGTGAAAGCGTCAATTGAAACGGTTTCAGGACATTACCCCCCGGACATTACCCCAGGACATTACCCCAGGACATTACCCCAGGACATTACCCCAGGACATTACCCCAGGACATTACCCCAGGACATTACCCCAGGACATTACCCCAGGACATTACCCCAGGACATTACCCCAGGACATTACCCCAGGACATTACCCCAGGACATTACCCCAGGACATTACCCCCTCCCCGGACATTACCCCCCAAGGTCATTACCCCCAAGGTCATTACCCCCCCGGACATTACCCCCCCGGACATCACAATATTTCCATAGCGCAAATATACATACGTGCATACATACATACATACATGTATACATACATACATGTAGACATGTGCACATACATACCTGTATACATTCATGTATGTATTCATACATGCAGGCATACATACATCTATACATACATACGTATATGCATACAAACATGCATACATGTATGCATACATGTATACATGCATATATACATGCATGTATACATGTATGTATACATACATGCATACATACATATGTATATGCATACATGCATGTATGTATACATAGATACATACATGTGTTCATGTATACACGTATACATGGATGTATACACGTATGTATACATACATGCATACATACATATGTATATGCATACATACATGTATACATACATACATACATACCTGTATGTATACCTATATGCATACATGCGCACGTGCATACTTACATGCTTATATGCATACATTCAGCATCGCATACATCATTATATACATACATACATATATACATACATGTATGCATGTGTACATGTATACATACATGCATATATGCATGCATGCATGTATACATACATACATGCACACATACATACATGCACATATACATACTCTAAGTATGTATTGGAATGAGGGGGTAATGTCCGTGGGGGGTAATGTCCTAGCGGGGTACTGTCCTAGACCCAATTGAAACACCATTTGGAGTCAGAAATCATATTAATTTGACGGAGTTATAAGTGTGCATTAGGGATTCTTCGGTATAACTACCATTTCCGTTGCCAGAAATTCAATAGAATGCCTGGATCCGGACTGTATTAAAAAAATTAGGGTGGAGTGAAAGTAGAGGTCAAATTTTTTTAAGATTAATTAATCTAATATCTCCCAAAACTTGTCTCTGTATGTGTCTCTTATTACAACCGTTTATTTTCATTGACATCGTACAACATCTTCTGCCCTCTACGTCGCGTTTTGAAGCAGACATACAAACCATTGTAAAGGGCGTTTGCTGCTCCATAAGCCTTATGACACCGCCCTTATTCCTAGTGTTTACTGCAGCGCCAGCACATCCGACTGCCAACAGATTCTCAATGTCGATATTGTTTTGGCCAGGCAAGAAATGATCGCTACTTTCAGACTAGGTGCACTGCAATCCTGGGCTGTTCACAAAGCCGAGATAACTAGAGCTAGGCTCTTGAACCAATGACAATTGTTCCTCTATACAACAGTATCCTGCGAGGAGAGCTGCCTTCCAACTTTTTTTATTATTAATGTTTTATCTTTTCGTTTATCGAAATATATGCCCTCTATCTTTGTGGTGGCATTTGCTGCTTCTGATCGGAAAATAGAACGGTATTTCTGTCGTTCTCTTCTGATCTTGCTTCGATCAATGACCTCGCTACAATCATCAGTGGTTACTGTACGGTAATCTTCAAGAACTGCAGATGCAATTTCTGCCGGAGCTCTGTCGGATATAGCATGGCGCTCAGATGCCCTCTCTGTACTCTGCAGCCGATGTTTCTGTTGTTTAGAGTGTCTAGATACTGTCAAAGTTGTTGATGAAGTATCTTGGAAGGAAATACTGTTAATGAGCCTGGCTTCATATCTGACTCATCTTCTGTGCCTTCACTTTGTTCATGGTCATCATCTAGTGTGCTACTTTGTAAAAAATTGACATTATAACCTCGTAAAATGGTGCTTCGTGATTCTGAATCGTTTCATTAATTTTTTTCTCATATTGTCAAGATTCTTGTCATTTCACTGTCAACTGGTCCGATCATCATCTTACGCTCATGTCGCTGATCGTACAGAAACTTATGTTCTGCAATTGAACTATGGATGATTTCTCACACGAATACGACGAGAAGTCTCGACGCTTGCACACTGCTATGTCAAAAAACCATTTGCTCCTTCTCTCTGAAATCATTTACTTTCTTCTCATACTGCTGGTTTCTTTTTGAAACAGGATATCTCACAGGCTTTAGATAATTATCGTGATGATGTCTTATGGTTGCACTGTTCGAGATTCGCTTACTGTGGGAATTCATGCTTTCGTCTAGATTTCCTTCGTCTCCTATGACAAGAGGGCAGATATTTCTGAAAAACTAGGTGCTCTTTTTAGGATTAGTCTTCAAATCAACTCTGATATATTGATATATAGTCTGATATATAGTCCATCAGAATGTCTTCAGCAGTAGGCAACATGTTGAGATTCATTCTAAGAAAATCGGACAAGACGAAGGTATTCGGTGTTTATGCAGACGCTCGGCCATTCTGTCACAGTTAACTACTAGAAATTGTGATGTACAGTGTCCAAAATCTTACAGTGTATACTTTGTACAATTCAGTACACGTTATATTGACCAAAATGACTAAACATTAAGTCAACGCAACTACTTTGAAAATTAATCGCAGCGTGCGGAGTGCATGGAGCATTCTTGGCCACAGAGACGCCATGGTGAAAATTTTAAGCTCCGGTAGAGGACAGAAGATGTTGACTAAAGTTCGTATGATTTTACATTCAGTATATCTAGGGCCAAATGCAAATTTTAACAGGTATTACATCTCTTAATTATGAGTTTCATTTGTTCACTCCACCCTACTGTATATAGGCCTAAGTCTTAACTTCAAAGGTTTATAAAAACTGACCAAGCGGAGCAAATTAAGCCATCAGAATTTCTAGTTCATTAAACTAAAAACTCAGGAGCCTGTCTTCGTATGAACTTTAGCCGGCGAATACAATACTGTGAGACATTTAAGATTGAGTTCTTTTCCAAAACTCAAATGCATTGTGATGTGTTTTTAATGGAGTGGTGTGTTGGTATACTCAAGTCTTCAATATTGTCATTTCCGTTGCCGGAAATTCAATAGAATGCCTACACCCGGACTTTATATAAATGTGATAGTTTTGATGGGAATCATGAATAATATGGACATGATGTAGAGTTATAAGGTTGTTACTTACATGGATCCATATTACATATGAATTTTCAGGCAGACGGTGACCGATTGCTGTACGCAGACGCAGGTATGAGCCAAACTCCTTCCACTTGCATGCCTTAAGTGGGACAACCCCTAAAGTTTTTAAATCTCTTTATGCTCTCCAGCGATGTAGTTCCCAAGTTTTCTGTAGGTCTATTTTGTTTGCATGAACATTAGATTGGGTCTATGCGGATTTTATGCAAATCTCATCTGGGAATATGAGTTCCACACGGACTTCATGTGGTATACTTACAGGATTAGAATGTGGTATTGCAATTATTTTAGTTAGAACAAAACTTTGAATCTGCCTTGTGCATTTCTTGATTTTGGTTCTGACCATTTCCATTGTGGAATGTTGGTTATGGTCTGCTACTGATATAATTTAAGTAACGGAATTGGCCTTAAGAAGTGGCAGGGCCGTGCAACGCGCCCTATTATCAGTATGGACAATTTAATGTGGGCTTGTTATGTAAAAACATTTCTCATGGTAACGAGACGAATTGTAATGTTGATGTTATTTAAAGGAGTTCAGTACGTACTCTGTCCTGGTTCTAATAAAACATTATGTGAGGTGTCTGCCTTTCACAGCATCGTAAGCTTGTCAATCGGCAATTAATCTGACAATTTCCAATGCTGACTGTTGGTTATGCAATTGTATAACAAGTAACTCTGTCTTAAGAGGTGGTAGAGTTGTGCAGCTCGTATGATTATTAGTATTGAACTTTGGATAATATAACCTGGATTTGTAGAAGAGTCATTATATATTAGCCCATCCGAGTTGCGGGTCACGTGTAATTCGGTCGCTAAGAACGCAGTTTCATGCGACACAGTAAATGCAACCAAAATCTTTTTTGTTTTATGACCACTCAAATTTACTTGTTTGATAATAGCTCTAGGCAGCTTCACTATCAGTAATGTGAACAGAACAGTTCATGCCGGATGGCTCGCTGACAATAGATTAGCCGTGAGTAATCACTTAGTGAACAAACGTGTATGCCAGGCGTAAAGCATAATGCGTAAAGCATTCTCTGAGCGGCTTTGGCTTATCACAGCCGCTGCTGCATCGATTGTAAGGATCACGATTAACTATCAGAGGCAGAATTATGTTTCAGCGTTAAATTACAACGTCGAGTAATGCTATTACCCTTCAGTTGACCCCGGCTTTGACCAGTTCATCAGAAGACATACGGACTTGCCTATGTCGATGAATCGCCATATCGATATGGCAATTCATCGACATAGGCGAGTACATTATGTCTTTTGCTGAACATTGTGGAATCGTGCACTTTTTAGGAGTCTAATGCAATCTAGCTGTTGTTTGGAGACTCTTTTTAATAATCACACAAAAATTGTTGCTCATTTTGAGTTTAGGACATTTCAAAAGACTTAAACATTTCTTGTTTGAAAGCCTAGATGTATGAAGAAGCTTGGTTTTATCATTCATTTATTCCACACACTTGGAGATACTTCCAATTTTAAAAGGTTATAAGATCCATTGGCGGAGGTTACAGCATAAAAATATTAATACCGTTTCCCTTTTCAAAACTGGCTAACAGACAATTCACGAGTAAGTGGTAAATGTCGGGAGAAATGTCTGTAGGCAAATGTCCCACCGGGGACAATAATTAAAATAACAATGATGATGTATTACGACATCACCCCTAATTTTCATTGAAGACCGTGAGGGATCATTAATAAGTTTATTTATTTATGTATTACAATAATAATAATAACAATAATAACAATAATAATAATGATGATAATAATGATAATAATGGTGATAATGATGACGATGATGGTGATGGTGATGATGATGATGATGATGACGATGACGATGACGATGACGATGACGATGACGATGACGATGAAGATGACGATGACGACGACGACGACGACGAAGATAAAACGAAGTCTGGACCGAATGCGACAACCCACTTAGTCAAGCCAGGATGCAAGCATTGTCTGCCCCGCACGCCGTAGACTGGCTTTGGACTAACCCTTTGGCGTCCTGCGGATTGGGATTAAACAATGAAGAGGTTACGGTTGCGGCAGGACTTCGCCTAGGACCATAGTGCTCTGTGCACCGCATCCATGTCAATGCGGGGAGAGCGTCGATCCGGGTGGACATCACTGTCTGGTCTGCAGAAGATCAATGGGAAGAGCAGCACGACACTCTGCCATCATTGATATAATCTGGAGAGCTCTCTTGAAAGCGGACATTCCGAGCTCATGAGAACCATCGGGACTGATCTGCACCGATGGCAAGATACCAGATGGCGCCACATTAATCCCATGGGCGAGAGGCAGACACCAAGCATGGGACGCAACAGCCACTCACACATGCGCATCCTCTTATGTACATCTGACAGCATCAACAGCCGGTGGAGCAGCAGAACATGCCGAAGAACGAAAGTGCATAAAGTACTCATCCCTCCCCACCACGCATGATTTTGTGCCAGTGGCCATCGAATCACTGGGCCCCAGAAACCGTACTGGAATGGAGTTTCTACAAGAGCTGGGCCGCCGTATGACGCAGGCAAAGGGAGACCCACGCGAAACAACTCATCTTTTTCAACGCTTATCTATCTGTACAAAACGTTTTAATGCAATTCAGAGGCTCTTTTGTTCAGCCCGATGGGGACGAAAACCATTAGCCTTTAACCAAATTTCTCTAACGAATCCCAGTACAGCTGCTTATAGGAAGACGGCCCGGGAATCACTAAGTTCCGTTAACCAATAGAATAGACTTAGTATTTATTTTGGTTACACCTTCTAGGATAATGATAATAATTGAGTATGCAAACACACAGACATATATATATATATATATATATATACTATATATAATGAATATAATATTAAGCTGGTGATATGACGATAGAAAACATCATGATATTAACAATTGACCTAACTTAGAAAAACGTAGGTTATCCTGTTGGTTTCACAGGCGAATCAAGACACTTGGCCAACGATGATTTACCACGGATTCAACAATTGGTAAGGCCTCGTGTAAAATTATCAACTTATCAGATATTATCAATTATCAAATTATCAGTCTCAATGCGGTTCTATTTCATTTTTTATGCTGCTTCTTTACATTTAATCATTCTAATATGATATAATGTATAGAGTAGGCCTATTCACCGAATGCAAAAGGTATCAATTGATGTACCATTCAGAGCCAGAAATCACGTAAATTTGACGGAAACTGGCGTGACCGGTCAAAAGAGCGCCCGACAAAAGAGCGCCAACAAACGAGTGCCCGACAACACTGAAATAGAATCTGCATGGACTGATGACAAGAATTTTGGCTTAAATTAAAGCTGGATTTATTAAATGACTTTTGTTTAATTAGATGCCGGATCGATGAAGGAAATGCTATTAAGCTAAAAGCTAAAGTGATGAAAAGAATTTTGTTAGGAGGGCAGCTGGATTGACATGAAAAGAATCATGCTTAAATGGAAGCTGGGTTGATTAAAGGAATTGTGAAATCCAATTTCTAGGTATACAGGGTTCTTTTCATCAATCCCTCTTCCATTTGAACGGCATTCTCTTCATCAATCATGCCTCTAGTTAGACAGAATTATTATTCTCAGCAGGCCAGCTTCTAGTCAAACTGGGTTATTTTCATCAATCCCGCTTCTGTTTGAATTCATTGTTTTCATCAATCAGGCCTTTAGTTAGCAGAATATTCTCATCAGTCCAGCTTTTAGTTAAAACATTCTTCTAATTATGCTCAATATTGGATGTTCAGAATTTTGCCAATACATATGCGCTTTTTGTCGGGCGCTCATTTGACGCGGCGCTCTTTGTTGGCGCTCTCTTGTCAGCACTCTTTTGTCGGGGTGCCGGAAACTGGAGATTTCCGACAGTTTGGTAAGAAAAGAATGCAGGATGAAATAAAGAATACATAATATACGGTATATATGATGACATTTAAGTCTGGACATAACGGTGTTGAAAAATTGACAGCGGATTAAGCCACGACATTAGAACCGCTGGTGTATTTAAATAAAGACTTGGGATTCTGGCCTGTCTTAGTTTGAACCATACCCGAAGATCGGATGGTAAAATATCAGATAGCCAGATGGACGCAGAATGAGCAATAACATTCGGATGATACCCTTCTAGTTACTTGTGAATTGCGATACTCTTCTAAGCCGAGTCTCTTACAAAACTTAGGCAGTGTGATGATCTTAGCGTTGGTTGGTATGTGGGGCACAATCGTATTCACGAGCGCTGCATCTGCATGTCTTCGTTATTGCCATTGCCATTCCCAGAAATTTAACAGAATGCATATTGTCAAATGCTCTTTGCATTTCCTGAATAATTATTAAGTCACTCATTAGAAGAATAGCGAGGAATCAATTATAATTATTAGAACACGAATCCTAAAATGATTGGTCCTACAAGTGTTCGACACTTCGCACACAAAGTCGACAATCGTTTGAAGAATTGTTGAGAGTTACTGGCGAGCAAAAGCCTTAACAGTTTTCGTTAGCGTTAGTGGCATTCACATTAATAAGGAAACCCTTGGGTATAATTCTGCATTAATTTCGGCAGACTAGTGCTACAGGGTCGAGCCTGTCGTAAAGCAGTTTCCGATAGACCTCTTCAAAACATTTTGTGTGCGCTCGTTTTCTCCATCATTTGCTTTGACGCTAGCTTCGTACAGTAAGAGCAGTGCTTTTTCTAGGATAATTGGTGCCAGAACGCAAAGAAAAAGGTGCTGGACTCATCCGTAGGCCGTATACATTGTCGAAAGAAATGACGCTAAAAATTAACTACCAAATTAAATTAATTTGATAGGACACAATGATCGCGATCTTAGTTATTCATTTTAGAATATAAAAAATGAAATTGTAAGGTTTTATTTTTAATTCCACAGTTTTTCCGCAATTATAATTTGTATTATTTATTAATTGGAAAAAGGTGCCTGGACGCCGTTCCGGTGCGTTCCGCCAGAAAAAAAGCACTGAGTAAGAGTGATGTTAAACAGTTGTCTTGTTGTAAAAGTGCAAATAGACTTTGTTCAGCAATGAAGTTCTGACCCTGCAACGTCACAGATAATTAATTAGACCTAAGCCCATGTGTGTGAATGCACCTAATCAGTCATACAAGGCTCATACATGTACGATCACTGCATAAACGGACTTCATGCTTGAACTAGCTATCTGTCTTTTTAGTCTATAATTAATGACTGTCATTTTTCTGGAAATCATGTACAGGCCTGACGGGGTCTTTCTATGGCGCCAACTAAATCGGCTTATTATTATTATCAAAAATGTTTATTCCACACTTGTTTTACAGTCATCAAGGGAATACGGATTCCGTTAACCACGCTCAGGTAGGATTCATATTGATGAATTTAACTTTCTTATCATTTATCACTCTTATTGGTTCAGCTTGTTTTGAAGCGACAATGTATTTATTTGCGGGTGCTTGACTTACTGAACCAGGCCCTTCCAGCTTTCTCGACCATGTGCAGAACCCGGAGACTGCCTGGGAATCTTGATATTGCGCAGTCCTTCACTATGTGGGACATCGTCTGTACATCGCGGCCCGGGACCATCTCAGGAGATCAGCTCCACAGTGGTCGTGGTTCGTGTGCCATGGAAACGGTTTAGGAGTGACCAGACCCGGCAATATAGGCTCATTCCGGGTGGCTCGCTGACAATAGTTAGCCGTGACTTAGTGAACAAACGTGTATGCCAGGCGTAGCACATCTATTAAGTTGTACCCATGGGCGATTTTACAACAGAAACAGCTGGCCAAGGTGAGGCACATCCCATCGGACGGCAAGATCTAAAAATAATAGTATTGAAAATGCATAACTAAGTTTGAGTTAGAACCTCGAGAGAGATTATAGTAAAGAACATAGTTATGTTGACATTAGTTAAAATTGAAATTTGCAACATATCTAATATATGCATATACAATATATATGCTGTGGCATAGCCTAGTTTGAAAGATTATGTCAATAGCATAAATGTGTTCTAATATTATGCAATCTTAATATAGGACTAAATATTATTATGCAATGCGAACAGGCAAACTCAAAGTTCAACGCTCTTAGCTAGACTGTTGGCTATGTAGGTTACTGTGCTTATTTGTAGATGCGTACAGCGCCGATTCCTTGTGCAGCAACGAGTCCCCGCGTTCAACCGACGCCCCGTGCACCAGTGACCACTTATGCAGCAGCGAGTCCATTAATGACAGCGAGACCTAATGTAGCACCGAGTCCTTATGTATCAGCGAACCCTCATGCAGCAACAGGCTCATGTGTACCAACGAGACCTTGTGCAACATCGAGCCATCTTTATGCATCTTATGTAGCATCACGGATACAAACTGCGATTCAAACTGCTACACCGACGCCTTCTGCACCCGTGCAACAACAAGCTAACTGGTAGAATATTGACATATTTTTATACTTTAATGAATGCACAAAACTAAATAATTTTAATAAGGTTCTTTGCTATTTACCCATTGAGAGTCACAATGAACGAGTATGGCCCGCAAGAGGTTCGTCGTAACTGAATCCCTCTAGACAAGGGAGTCTATCCCCCCTAAGTCACTGGATAAACTTAATCCCCCCAAGTCATTAGGGGAACGAGCCGTTCCCCAATTTCGACTGACAGACGAAATATTATTATTCAAAGATGAATAACAGATTGAACTAAGTTAATGTCGCACACAATGATACCGTAGAATAGAACATACTAACTCAACTGCAAATAGCCAACTAAAAACATATTTAGTGGTACAATACTTTGTAAGAATTAACTTCCCACTAATTTCACAATGAGATCTCCCCCTTACTTTTTTAATGGAGCATTTGCTTCAAACTTTCTATGGTGTATACGCTCCTGCCGCTAGAGCAGCAGGACGAGTGGCGTATCCGAGGGAAGCTTCGAAACTACTCGTTTTCGCTCAGATCAGCTAACATCAGACTAACAAGAGCAGCTCCAGGGTGGGCTTCAGGGCCAGTAGCTCTAAGGACAGTTTCTCAAAGCCCAACGTATGCGAGAGCAGCGCCAATATTTTGAAACTGTCTGTCATTCATGCATGTATGGCTTTTACGCCGCAATCTATGCTTCCCCACTAATTATAATTGTTGAAAATATTCATTTAATACACCTGCTGCGTTTCAGCCACCAAAGAAATCCGGATGCCTTTATCCATACTCAGGTTGGATTAACATTTTAAGATTTAACTTTCTTATAGTCTAAATTTTTATTGGTTTCAACTAAGTTAAATGAAAACGACTATAGAATTACCATGCGCATATAACTTCTGAGCAAACGTGTATGTGACACATAGTACAACTGTTAGTTAAGCTGTACCCAGGCTCCTATTTACTCTGAACAAATCTGGCCTAAGTGCGGCACTTTCCTGGGAGCGGCATGACCTAAAAATAAATATATAAATACTATAACTATTACCTCGTATGGGAAAATATGCCTATCGTACTATACGATCCAATATTAAGCAATCTAAGTATGAAGCTAAATAGTTTTTATGCAATGTGAAATCGCCTACTCAAAGTTGAATGCTGTTAGTTTCACTTTTGTGAATGTGGCGTTCTTATAAAATTTTATAGATGCATATAGCGCCGAGCCCTTATGCAGCAGCGACCCCTTATGCAGCAGCAACAGTAGCAGTCAGCCCTTGTTGTGGGCCAACGAGCCCTGGTGCACCAGTGACCACTTATGCAACAGCGAATCCATTTACAGCAACGGGACCTTATTCGTTACGGAGATGAATGCAACCGTGAGACAACAAGCTAACTGGTAGACTACTATACACATTATTTGTTTGATTAGATGCACTCATTATATAATTTGTATGAGGTTCTTTGCTGTGTTACACTATAAGAATCACGAAGAACGGCCGTCTATATAGAGACTGGTGAAATTCGGACCTTTTCATGCTCAGTCCTCAATTGCTTTGCCTTTGAAACCTTACAATTTATTTTTCGCATCATACTTTTGTGGTGATTTTTTTTAAAGCTTCGGCTTAGTCAACTCTCGCGTCTTACTTGCCGCCTGCATGACTGTGTATGCAGAACTCTAAATTGGACTTGATTGCATACTGACTGACAACTAAGAGGATATAAGAAATTCAACTGAATTGTAATAAAATTATACTTCACGAGAGTTGTAGATTTTTGAAATGGCTTGAATGATAATACTGTCTCGATGGACACTATCACAGCTCTGATGATGAAGCTAGGAGAACCGAATTATTAAGCATTCTATAGACAGCATAATGTGGTTTAAATATTACTCTCATAGTATGAGATTAAAATAGCTCACCATTACTCAAGTGAGAGTTTAAATGTGACATCTTGGACAATGTTATGATGTGTCAAGAATTTAAAATGATCGAGATCGTGATTCTGCATTGGTTAGACGTCACCTACAACTCCACTGCTTATGTCAATAACCACAATTACCATATCAGTAATAATAATAAGAAGTATTTAAATAATGATGACTACTATTACTTATATTATTATTTCTAGCATTATTATAACATGACTTAGGCCAACATGTGTCATGTGATCATGGGAATGACAAAGCGGCACTGGAGAATGATAGGTGCTAATGGGCCTAAATCTGTCTTTGTTGTTATGATATCACATTTTGTTTGATGTTTCATAATGACTTGCGTGCAGGATTGCCATTCTGTAGGCTGTGAGTTCACATACCGCCTGCAGGATATTTATATAACGCCATGTTATTGCTTATACTCACTGTTATTCAAGTTTTTCGGTTGCACAATAGGCCTATCATTGAAGGCTTGATTCTAAGGCGTAGAAAAACACACCATTATCATGCGCCCGAATAATGTCGACGCCAGGAAAAATATTATGTTGTCAATAAAAACATTATTTTATACGCAGGGATATTTCTGGGAGCATGACTTTAATGAACAGGTCCATTACTCTATTAGTAAATGCAACTTAATCCGCTCTACTGGTTGCCTTTTAGAAAGCCTCCTGGGAAGGAAAAACTTAACAAAGAAAAATTTAAACAAAAGCGCGGACTCGTGCAACCTCTAATGCGAGGTGCGATCACCATCGAAATACATCGTTGACAGTCCGAAAAAGCGATATTTTTAAGAAGAAAAAGGAGAAGCAACAGCAACTATGAACTAGTACTACGATCCACCTTGTTGCATCCGGAGATTTTTTTACCATTTAATTCTGCTCATATTCAATCTCTCACTGTGCCATCTAGCTCTATTGAGTATCCCGTGGTCTAACAAGTTTCTTCGAAAATAGTTTCTTTGCCATCACAACATCGATATTATATCCATTATTATAAGTTTATGTACTTTATTTACGAATGATCACTTTACCTATTTATAATTAGACCCGATACTGTTAATTTATCGCTATTATTATCATTGTTAAGGTCAGGCACCTGAAGACAAAAACATATAGGCAGAAAAACTAACTGTAGAATTAAGGACGAATTCTTGGAATTCGCCAGGAATACGTACATGTTTAGTCGATATTGTAAAATATTCCAGTAACACAAGAACTATGCAACTTAATAAAAGGCAGTTCCTATTCTAGTGTGGATGTTGTTTAATAGGTTTGAAGTCACTGTGTAATTTTCCGTTCATCGCTTCGTGTTGATTATTAATTTATGCATTTCCGATTCATTCTGTTGATGCCATAAAGACAGAAGTAGACCTATTGTAGTCAACAATATGTTACAGTAAGCCTTTGCATTGTTGGTGACCTTCATTTGGAGCCCACTCAGTCTTCAATTAATTATTTTCCTGGACATATGTACGATTCCAAGGGCGACAAGATTAAACAGCTAACATAGGTTAGTCTTGGTCTCGTTGGCAATGTAAACACACATAATTATAGATCAAATGAAAGTGTATTGCACAACATATATATATATATATATCGATTAAATTAATATTTGGACATGGTAGGGCCTTCATCTAATTTTTATTTTACATTATATCTTCGTTTATGGTACCTGTCTGTTGTACGACCCCCAATAATTTTGTCAATATCGTTGTTAATTTTTTATCTCCTTTCTTAAAAAGTAAGCATCGTGAGGGTCGGTTACGGTCAGGGTAGGCTTCGTGAGGGTCGGTTAGGGTTAGTTTTAGGGTTATTGTAGTTTATGGATATAGGGTGTCAGAGCAGGGTCGACATAACGAGTCACGACCTTGCTCTGACACTCTATATCTATAGACTACAATAACCCTAAAACTAACCCTAATCTACCCTCTCGAAGCTTAACCTGACCCTAACCGACCCTCACGATTCTTACTTTTTAAGAAAGGAGATAACAAATTAACAACGATATTGAAAAAATTATTGGGGGTCGTACAACAGACAAGTACCATAAACGAAGATATAATGCAATAAAAATTAGATGAAGGCCAATTTTAGGTGCTTTTAACAGTCCGCATGCGCCAAAGTTTGCGGATGACCAGATGTCTTCACTCGCTAAATTGTGTATGTGTTCGGTCGTAGAAGTATCAATTTCATTTTTATTACGGCCAAAAATAATTTATTCTTATTCAAAATATAGAAAACGGACATGGAAATCATTTGCATAACATGAACTAAACATTAACAAGAAGGTAAACATTAACTAGAGAAGTTTAGAGAAAAGTGATTCAATAACTAAATTTTGGGGGTCGTTTAAGAGACAAGTACCTCGTTTATTAATCAACCTGACAATCCGCAGTAAGTAACATTCATGTACAAAGAACATAAGAAAAAATGAAAGTTAAACAAAAGTCAAATTTTAAATGTGCTCAGCAAAGTTAACTGATGTCCTAGTCTGTGTTGTCTCCTTGGCAATTGAAAGTTCCCTCTTACTACTATTCCTGACATCTGAAACAGTGATTATGCAAGACTTCAAACTTCAAGACCAAGACGAGACCGAGACAGTGAGGTGCCGAGACCGAGACAGTGAGGTACCAAGACTGAGACCGAGAAACTTGGCTCAAGACAGTACGAGACAGTAAAAGACAAGTGATCTTATATAAAATGCTGTGAAATACTAAAGTATCAGTTTTCGGGAATAGTGTTCCTGTGCAATTTCAATTTGAAGCTTATAATGTATGTAGTACCAATTCCTGAGAACAGTTTTTATATTGCCACGTTTTATCTTTTTCGATATCTTTTCGTCTTCGGCATATCTTCTGAAGACACGTACAAAATCTTATAGACGATTATAAACAAGCAGATTCGATACCTAATACCAAAGGAATTAAAAAAGTTGCGCATATCCTTATACTCACCCTGAGACACTCGGAAGTTGTTTCGATCGTTTCGGTTATGGTGGTTTTACATCAATTACAAACGGCACGGCATAGCTATTGTTTGTCAATTTCAAATTGCGTAAAAGGAAACTTCACAATTTCAGGTTCTCTCCCAGACATTTTTCTGCTTTAAGATAATTGAATTGATTTCAGTATCATGTGACTCGTGCGTTAACCAAAATTACCGTTTCTCGTAGATTGCGGTTTCAGTTTCTAGCGCAAGATTTTAAGACAGTTGACGCGAAACTCATTGAGACTGCTTGTTCCAGACAGAACAAGACTTTCATTTCGAGACAGTTTCTAAAAATTCGAGACACTAACCTCGAGACCGAGACCGAGACAGCGGGTTTCCGAGACCGAGACCGAAAAACTATCTCGAGACGTCTCGAGACCGAGAAACTGTCTCGAGACCATACATCATTGATCTGAAAAGTGTATTTAGTTTAAACCTTCAGAATAGCAATTCGTCAGAGACATGGTCTTCATTCCCTTGTGGGTCACAGTGACATCTTAATTCTATTTGCCTGTTGTTAAACGACAATAATTATGATGATACGTCGCAACAGAGAGCGATGTCTCAATTTAGAGTAAAATAGATATAGAAAAGGCGTCGTAAGCTTTAGAAAATTCCCAGAATTATAAAATCATAGGCCTACGCTTTTTAATCTTAATTGAAATGTCGGAATTTCAGCGCCTAAATGCAAAGTCTCGGGTTTCAGCATATCAACGACGGCTTGGTCAAAATATAATCAGTGTGCGCGGGGGAGTCTAACTATCTAGTACGCGGCACTTTATTGACCAAATATTGTGCATCATTTCTATTTCTTTAGCAATGCGCGCCTAAGTCGTATGCCCATTTGTCAGGGTTTTTGCGTGCTTATGTTGGCGCGCCTATGTCTGGGCACTAATGTCGGCGCGCTTTGTCGACACGCTTTTGTTACGGTGCCACTTCAGTCATATAAGTGGAAATGTTGGTAAACATAGGAGGGCGTGCATTGAGCTTAGCAGCAGCGCTTAATTCTATCTGAAGGGGAGAGGCGCAACTTGAGAGACCCATGAGGAGGTAGTTGCAATGGTCAGCACGAGGACCGAAAAATGCGAGCGCTGTGGATGTAAAGACAGTGAAAGCGATGGATCATCTGAGGCTGCTTAGTAGTCTCTCAACTAAAGAAGGCAAGAGCGAGTCAAATTCGAAATGTGCTCAACAAAAGATGAGTCAAGGGTGACACCCAAATCTCGAAAACTGGAAGAGTAAATGAAAGAGGGATGCCTATGAGTCAACCATGGATAGTCAAGCTCTAGTAATTGTTGGTTTGCTCCTAACCAAGTCAATTCGGTCTTAGCCTAGCTGAGAGACTAAGTTGGTTTCGTGAAATCCAGAAGTGTCAATCACGAGTAAGTGCATCAACAGAGGGCACCAACGAGAGCTGATTAAGTGGTGAACCATGGACGAAAGTTAGCGCATCATCCGCAAAGAGGTGACCAATCACAATTGTGACGTCATCATCACAACTATTTCTGCTCATGGCAGAAATAGTGTAATGGAACTACTAAAATGAATGTAAACATCTGAGTTAAATTGGAACTTGTTAACATTTGTGCCAAACATGAGCATCTGAAGCCTAACGGATGCAACCTCTAGACATGCGACGTGGATCCCTCAGTTCAGAACTCCAAATTTTCAGCTAGAGATGGGAACTACTTCAAGAAAACGATGAACACCAAGACGGTATGTTTATGATGCCTCTTGTATTAGATGTATTCCTACCAACATAAAAATAATCATCGCGATGTCTCTTTCCTACATTTCCATCTGAATCTGTATAGAAGGAGGTTGAATATACATTAATATATAGTTTTAGTAGTTTAGAGAGCTACCATTTACAGAGAAGGAATAGAATACTAAGTTGTGGAGATTTTTTCGGAACAACGTTTTCATATACGTTGAATTAGGAGCATATAATACATGTAGGTTGCCGTTAAGATTCTCCGTTACAACGATAAGACTTGTTTTAGTCTGTGATAAAACGTGGTTTATAATTCCAAGGCCACTGTCTTCTGTAGGTCAATGTGGCATCGACGCAACTTGGCCCAAAGATTCTGAAAATCCATGCCAACTGTCAACTGTCGACTGGAACCCGTTGGCTGATTCCACGCTTGTGCGTGGGCCCACCACTTGTTACTATTTTCAGCTTAATGTGCATAGTTTTGCTAACTAATGTATCTTACTCGCTCGCTATGACAGTTGACGTCATTTAGGCCAGCTGACAGAGCACCTTTTAATAGATATCTTGAAGAGGCAATGTAAAAATGTTCGATTACACTACAATGCTTAGCGATTGATCAAACAGTCTGCATGTATTGTAATCTTTATCTGCTATATCGGATTGTGTTTGACTTGTAGTGAGATGCCGCAGATGACTGATAACATCATGACGATGCAACAGGTATGATGAGCCCATCTTCTAACGTTGGACTAACATTGGACAACAACTCGTATTGTTTTTATTCTCTTTGATTCAACATTATTAACGTAACTTAGAATGGTGCACTGCTTTTATTTCTCAATTAATTCGCCATTAATAAAAACAATTTCCATGTGCAACAATTCTGCTACATGCAGGGATAGGTCTAATCCCTGGGGTCAGTCGCCGCGGAGCCACAGGTTGGTTAACGTCGCAATCGCACCGACCAGAGGATGCGCTGCTTCCGAATCTGATCAGATCCATAAGGTAAACCGGTCAAAAGCCGTTCGGTCCCCTGCTGAACCCACCGGGAAAGGGCGGACCGCCTCCTACATCTCCTCGGCCGTCACTTGCTAAGCACCGACCAGTGTCGGGTCAGGCAGATCCTCAAGGGCCTGGGGGAAAGATGAAGTCCCGATTTAAGTCCGGAGGGTGTTTTTCCTGAAGAAGAATAAGGTTCTGATCATTTTGGACCGCAGGCTCCATCGTATTATTATTATTATTATTATGATGATCATCATCATCATCATCATCATCATCATCATCATCATCATCATCATCATCATCATCATCATCATCATCATCATCATCATCATCATCATCATCATCATCATCATCATCATCAGTACTGCCATCACTACCAGCAACATCATCGTCAACATCAGCATAATTAATTATTATAATCGGTGTTATGCAATAAATATATTATACAGCAATCCTATAGAAATCGTAATATTGTTACTAAATATGCTATTATTGAATTAATTTTAATTATTAATTGTTGTTTTCATTTTTGTCAAAGATTCGCATTCATCGTGTATTTCAATTTGTGCAGCACACACTCTCTTCGACTGACGCAACTCCTTCGTCAGACACATGCCCTCCGACGACCACGTGCCATACGACGAACACATGCCCTCCGACGAACAAAGGCACTCCGACGAACACATGCCCTCCGACAGTTAAATTCCCTTCGACGAACACGTGCCATCGGCCGGATCCATTGCCTTCGTCGGGCACATGCACTCCGACGAACAAATGTCATCCGATGAATACAGGTCGTCCGACGAACACAGGCCCTCTGACAGTTAAATTCCCTTCGACGAACACGTGTTTTCGGCCGGATCCATGCCCTTCGAGGAATACACGTCGTCTGACGAAAACATGCCCTCCGACGAACAAATTTCATCCGACGAACACATGTCATCCGATGAACACATGCCCTCCGACGGTTAAATTCCCTTCGACGAACACGTGCCATCGGCCGGATCCATTGCCTTCGACGAACACCTGTCCTCCTCCGAATACATGTCGTCCGACGAACACATGCCATCCGACATTTATATTCCCTCCGACGAACACATACCAGTCGTCAGTAGCTTACCGCGAATGCTACAGCGGGTAAAACAAAATATGAATTTTCTTTTAATTATATCATGCTAATAATTTCCAATTAATTAAAAATTTGTGTTGAGCTAGATCTGTTCTAATAGCAAATTAATTATTCTTCTACTACTACAGCAACTACTACTACTACCACTAATAATATAACTTTAAGATAAAATCATAAATAACAATGACAGTGATAGCAATAATAATAATATCTATTATAATAATTATTATAACCGTGGCTCCATCATATCTCCAAGTGACGTCATCCACGGTGGGACTGCAGCGGAGGTTGCAACCACCAGGAAGACAACCAAGTACGGCCAGCTCGCTGTTACCTATCTCTTCGTTCCATTGGCCTTTGAGACAATGGGCCCAGTCAACAACGACGGAATGGATTTCCATCAAAGTCTTGGGTCGTCTCCTGACACAGGTCATCAGGGACCCAAGAGAGACCAGCTACTTATTCCAAGGATTGTCAGTCTGCATCCAGGGCTTCAATGCAGTTACCTTCAGAGGCTCTTTCGTGCAGCTATAGACTAATAATAGCAATATAACAATAATATAATATAATAATTTCATTTCGAGTAATAATAATAATAATAATAATAATAATAATAATAATCAATGAACTTGAGTATTTGCACGGCATTCGGCTGAACAGAAACAAATGTGAATACTGTTCTGAAATCGAACTAACGGACTTGGAATTTGAAGACTTCCGCAGGATGAAGCGTGATTCACTGATTCTTCTTGGCGCTCCGCTGTTCAAGGGACAAGCGTTGGATGAAGTTCTTCTCAAACATAGCGATTCTCTGGAATTTGCATTGAAGGACTTGACCTGCCTCCAGGCTCAGGCCGCACTTATGCTGCTACGCTCATGCTTCGGGGCGGCGAAACTAATCTACCTCCTACGTGCAGCGCCCTGCTGGGGACACCCCCTTCTAGAGAAGATGGCCGACCAACTGCGAGCTGGATTAGAAAACATCCTTAACATCAAGCTCAGCGACATACAATGGAAACAGGTCACACTTCCGATAAGAAACGGCGGATTAGGAATTAGACGGGTGTCAATGCTGGCATCTTCAGCTTATATAGCCTCAGCTGCATCGACCAGGTCACTCGTTGCCGCCGTTCTCGACTCGGATGATTGGATCGACGATCATAAGGAATAAATCCTTGAGGCCCGCACACCATCACTCTCGGATTGTGAGGTATCGGCCTTGACCAGTCAGAAGGTCTGGGACAGACCCTTGATTAACATCGACAAAGCTGCAGTGTTGTCTTCCAGTAATGACCCACTCAGCCGGGCAAGGCTGGGCGCGATGACATCACCCCACTCTGGAGATTGGCTCTCGACTGTTTCCGTCATCTCTTGCGGGGTGGGTCTGAGCAATGAGGCCGTGAGGGTGGCGTTGGGCTTTCGCCTGGGACTCAACATCTGTGCGCCGCATCAATGTCAGTGTGGAGAAACCGCTGACCCTGGAGGACATCACGGTCTTGTTTGCAGGCATTCGACAGAAGCAAGTACATCGCTTGGGATGCAACAACTATCCACACGTGCGCCGCCTCCTACATCCACCTGTCTTCGGCAGTGCCTGGCGGAGCGTCTGAACATGCCGCGGACCGAAAGTGTTCCGAATATTCTACTCTTCCTTCTACCACTCTTCTACCACACATGATTTCGTTCCATTGGCATTCGAATCACTGGGACCCATCAATATACTTAATTTAATTTCAAACCGCAGCATTCTTACAAAAACAGTATGGACGGATGATGACAATTTATTCATTTAACTTTTATAATAATAATAATAATAATAATAAAAATAATAATAATAATAATAGTTTTATCAACCCATGGGATCAGTATAATAATGATAATAATAATAATAGTATAAAGAAAATAAAAATAATAGAAAAAATATTTAAGGACAATAATAATTACAGTAATAATAATAATAATAATGATGATAATAATATTAGTGATGATAATTATAATAAAAATAAAAATTATAATAATAATAATAATAATAATAATAATAATAACAATAACAATAATAATAATAATTATAATTATCAATGTCATCGTCCTCATATGCCAACTTATTACTGACATCGGCAGTGGCCTTCGCTGCTGTAACAGTCAGCACTGTAGGCTTATTCATTTTAATAGGTTCGATGAAAATTAAGGGTAAGGCACTATTTTGCATGGTTCCGTATTAGACCGTGTGTCATCAAACATGCATATATTTTTGTGTGGTGCATATGAAGAGCAATAACGACGTGTGCTATTTGTTATTATTACAGGAAGAAGGTACCGAATCGGCAGAGCGGTCTGCAGATAGAGGTAGGCCTATGCGTCAAATCACTTAGCGGGGTTACAAGATATGGTGCAGCAAGTCACCATTATTTTTTCTAAGATTTCTCTTTCTTCAGAGATGTTGTTGTCATTCTTTCTCTGCTTATTTTGTTTCACAGGGAAATGTCTTCGTCGGATGACATGTGAACGCCGGAGGGCATCAATTAAGATGAAAAATCATAGTTGTGTGAGAGAAATCAGAACTGCGGAAATAATATTAAAATTAACGGCCAACGAGGAAATTGACAGGATGCGAGCTCCGCAGCAATAGAGAGGAACTCTCATAATTCAGTAAAGACAATTAGGTGTTGTTCTCTCAGAGCCAGATCGGTTGAGGCCAACGCCAGGAAGTTTAAAGAAGGTCCAAATGTGTACAGTCTCCAAACTCGTGCTAGTGATACTGAGAGTCTTTTGGTGAAAAAACATAACGCAGAGAATATCAAGCTCCCGGTTATCAAGGTAATCAACATGGAGATACTGAATGGGCGATTAAGGTTTTCTCTTGAGGACAAGAGGTGCTTCGTTGTGGACTCAATAATTTATATTGGAAAGTTGGGGTATACCTTTTTAGAGTTCGACGCGTTATTGCTGCAGCCGAGCTGAGTCAGTTGTAGTACGGACAGTGTAGCAATATTTTCAAGAGACACAATAAAGAAAGTACAAATCTTTCATGCTTAAAACATAGATCAAATTATTTTATTTCTGCTATTTTTACCGGGATGGATGTTCCGACACAAGCATGTACGTGTGCCGTTGCTGAATATAAGTAGGCCCCTACGTAGCAGCGTATACAAACATACATGTAAGGAGGCTAATGTTTTCTTGCTGCCTCCCTTACACCTTAGGGGATCCTAATTATTATTCAGATCCATACATTGTTTTAATGTTTCTAATGGTGTAACAATGATAATATAAAATTACTATTTGCAGTTTTCCAATCTGGCGACAGTTGGCTTAACTTAGAAGACCTACGCAGCTTTGCTTGCTTTGTTTCACAGGGAAACCAAGATGCACGGCCGACGAACAATTGGTATGGCCTTATCAAATTCCAGTAACTAGCTGTCTTCTCGTCAATTTTTCAGAATGTTTCTTTATATTTCTACATTCTAAGAACATTAAAAATAATGTGGGCCTAATGCTACGACGTGGCCGGCATTAAAATCGAATGTGAAAACGATTAAATGAGTCAGAAATCATATTAATCTACTGTAGCTGATGAAATTCAACAGTTCGGTAGGATAAGAATGAGCGATTTATTACACACGTTAAGATAGGTTAGAGGCGAAGATTTAGGTTAAGTCTAAATTTCATCATCGTAAAAGAATTGACATAGCTGATCAAACTATGACTTCAGAACAGCATGTGTGTTGAAACAAAGACCAAGGAACCTTAGTAAATTAGTATTTTTTTCAGCGATGCAATTTTTACCCTGCAATACCTAAGATAATTGGATCTAGACCCATGTCTGAAAGTAACTAAGCAATCATACAAAGCTCATACAACCACTTCAGACATGCACTTCATACTGGCACAATCTCTCTTTTAGAATAATCTGACTGTCATTTATTTCTGTAGGATATTTTACAGCACTAAATAGTGGCTATATATATATATGCATGTATATATATATATTTACTTTGGAATGACAAATAAACATAAAATGAAAAAAAATATATATAACTGTTATTAAAGGCGCTCAATAAACACAGCTGCTGCTTTTCAGCTACCAAGAGAATGCGGATTCCTGTAACCAGATTCCGGTAGGAATTGCTATGATTGCTTTAACTTTCTTATCTTTATTAATTTTATAGAATCAACCAGGTTATGAAAACGACAATGTTATGGACTAACCACGAGCAAAGGATTTCCCAGCAAACGTTTGACATGTGAACCGTGACACAGCTGCTGAGTTATACCCATGATCGAATTGACCACGGTAAAAGATGGCCTAGGTGCAGGGCTGTACCGAGCTTTAATTGCGCCCTGTGCGTAGCATCAATTTGGCGCCCCCACATTTTTAAAATAGTGCATTTTATGGAATAATAAGTTATTCCACCCTGAAATTTGCGCCATTTTCACATTTGCACCCGGGGCCTAGACCCCGCTGGCCCTTCCCTCGGTACGGCCCTGCCTAGGTGCGGAACATTCCAGACGGCGGCAAGATATATATATATATATTCATTTTTTTCATTGTAAGTTTATTTGTCAATCCAAAGTGTATATATATATACAAATATATATAGAAATATTATATTGACCTATCATGAGAGATCGTGTCTACAGTACCTACTATACGTTCCAATATTAAATAATTCTAACTTAAAACCAAATATTATTATTATTATGCATTGTGAATTACCCTACTAAAAGTCCAATACTCTTAGTTGAACTTTTGTGATTATAATTGTTTATAGATGTGTACAGCACCGAACTTTCGTAGGGCAACGAGCCCTTGTGCACCAGTGACTACTTATACAGCAGCGTACCGTTGCACACCAATGACCACTTATGTAGCAGCGAGTGCAGCTACGGCAACGAGACGTTATGCAGCATCCGAGCAACCACAAGCTGACTGGTGGACTATTGTCATAATATATTATTTTAAAATTTTATTTGATGGGTCTCACGATGAGAATGAGAATCACTATAAAGGACCGCCATTGTAGAAATTAATAAAATTCGACCCTTTTTCATACAGGGTCCTCAAGTGCTTTGCCTTTGAAACCTTGCAATTGATCTCTCACATCAAACATGCCTGGTGGTTTCTTTTAAAGCTTGGGTTTAGTCGATTCGCACATTTTACCTGTTGCCTGCATTTCTGCGTAGTCAGCCGTTTAAATCAGACTTGTGATTGTACGCTGACTGAACACTCATTGGATGTGGGACATTCAACTGAACGTCGTTACTCAATACTCCATACCTTTAAACGTTTTTGTGACTGAAATGTCTTATCCATACGTTTAACATTCTGTGTAACATTGTATTTTGAGTGTGGTTATTTTCTCACTCATTATAACTAACGCTAACCTTGTTCATTTAAGCACGAAGGAAAAAAATAACTCTGCTTGTTACTATGTAGTTAGGTTTATGTGCGCAGCTGTACCAAGCGAATATAGGCTACTATCAGTAGAAGACACGCAAGTAGGCCTACACTATACTGACTACATAAATACGTTCATGCCGTTACAAGGGCACCATCTATCTGTTTACGATTCCTTCTCCCTGCCAGTTATTTATTGAAATCATGCACAGCTTTTCGTCTTCGCGCTATATAAATTGGCTAATTATATAAAAAAACATATTTCAATTCACTTTTTCCATTTCAGCTACCAAGGGAATACGGATTGCGGTAACCAAACTCCGGTAGGATTTGCATTGATAAGTTGGACTTTCTTATCATTTATTAATTTGATTGGCTGCAATTAGGGTAGGAAAAGAACAATATGGGCCTACTAATATGGAGTTCACCATCCAACTTCCCGGATCTATACTTGCTTATTGTCATATCTTTCTCCATCTCAGCCTCCAGTATCATTCCCATTGAAGCTACTCGCTCGTTCCTTAGTCTATGCTGGAATGGACGCCCAAATGATATCCGCCATGTATACCCGCCATATATATACATGATCAACGATGATCTACATTCTACAATGCCTTCTGACTTTATCTCGAATCAAATATTTTACGGTTATATGCTCTTGGTTGCCAAGTCTCAGCAGTGTTTAACGCCAAATATCTCTATGACTTGATGTGTAACAGTGCGAGCCAGTCTCTGATCTTTCCTCTTGCCCTCTTTCTCTGCTGACCAATTTTATCCTCTTGTTATATATCTCGGTCGCGAACGTCTTTTACTCAGTATACCGGGCATTTGCGGTGGTGGTCCCTCACTATGGCATGACCATTCCCGGCCATCTGAAGTAGGATTCATGTGGGGATCTCACCTGCATCGCTTCGCTGAGTAAGGATCTGCTTCTTCATGGTCCTGTCACGCTGGGATCGCTTCTGAACAATCTTCTTTGAAAGAAGTCTTACAAATGTCCATATCATAATTGACTGTTTAGAGGACGAGCGTAGCATGTATTAACTATAATGCGGACATTTGTGCTACGTATCAAGAAATCCCACGAACGGAACACATTCTGGGCGATATGAAAATGCCTACAGAACGCTGTTATGCGAACATTTCTAGGCCAACGTGACTGTTTATAGCACATAATTAATATTAAATTTTGATTTTTGGCAGTGCTTCATGCAAGACTTGAACTTCAAGACCAAGATGACAGTGAGCTGCTGAGACCGAGACCGATTCTAGGCCGTGGCAGTGAGGTACCAAGACCGAAACCGAGACACTAGGTTCAAGACAGTTCGAGACAGTAAAAGACAAGTGATCCTATATAAAAGGCTGTAAAATAATAATGTATCAGTTTTTCGGGAATAAGGTTCATTTGTAATTTCAATTTGAAACTCATAATGTATATAGTACCAATTCCCGAGAAAAAAATGTTTTATTCAGGTGTTTTATCTTTTTTCGATATCTCTTCGTCGGCCTATCTTCTGAATAGTATAAAGACAGTCGTTTTAGACACGTCTGAAATCTTCTAGACGATTTTAAACAAGCAAATTCGATACCTGATACCAAACGAAATTATAAATTTGCGCATATCTTTAGTCACCCTGAGAAACTCGAAGTTGTTCCGATCGTTTCGGTTATGGTGGTTTTACATCAATTACAAACGGCATGCCATAGCTATTGTTTGTCAATAGGCCTAATTTAGAATTGCGTAAAGGTAAACTTCACAATTCAGGTTCTTTCTAAGACATTTTAACACTTTAAGACAATTGAATTTATTTCAGTATCACGTGACTCGCGCGGTAACCAGAATTACCGTTTCTCGTAAATTCCGGTTTCAGTTTCTAGCGCAAGATTTTGAGATAGTTGACGCGAAACTTATCGAGACCGCATGTTCGAAACAGAACAAGACTTTCACTTCAAGACAGTTTCTAAAAATTCGAGACGCTAACCGCGAGACCGAAACCGAGACAGCAGGCTTCCGAGACCCTAAAAAACTAGTCTTGAGATATGTATCGAGACTGAGACATTGTCTCGAGACCATACCGCTCTGATATTTGGATATTTGGCCTACACTTGATATAATTACATCATGTGGAATATGTGATGATTTTGGTTATAAAATCACGGCCTCTTTCGGAGCGCTCGTCAAATGGAACACTTTGCGATCGGATAGACCTACACTGAAACAATTTTTTTATTCAAACCCTGGAGAAGCTGGGCTGTATGGCCAGTATGTGATCCTAGCAGTTTAAATCTATGGTATTGTATTATTTATGACCAATATAATAATAACTAAATACATATAAGGCCAGGACATGAAATAATGTAAAAAAGAACAATAATATGCCACGTATTGTACGGACTGACAGTAATTTTTAATATTTATTTTAATGACTACGACATCATGAGATATTTTTGCAACATAAACACGAGTACTAAGCGTTCAATGCTATTGGTTAATGGAATGTTTTATTATAGCTATATACATCACTGAACTCCTTTGCCGCCGTCAGCCGGTTTGCAATATCGAGACCTAACACCTCAGCCAGCCCTTGTGCAGCACCGAGACCTTTTGCAACACCGAGACCTTGGGCAACACAGAGACCTTCTGTAGCACCGAGTCCCTCCGCATCCGTGCGACTACAAAGGTAGACTTTGAAATTAGTGGCGCCGTAACAAAACGGCGCAGGACAAAACGGCGCAGACATATATTATAACGGCACAGACAATACGGCGCAATACAAAGATTATGATACCCGTCTAGTGATTACTTGCTTATTAGCGGTCAAAAATTGCCGCCCGAAGTGATAAGCTGAGTTCTACCATAGACACGCTCGATTGAAATGTAAGCTGAGTACATGTAAGGCATAATTATGAAGCAGACCTTCTAAAAGTTATTTGCACAATTTACGTCTACAAAGTTTTGTAGACGTCGTGCAAACAACTTTTATAAAGTCTTCTTTATAATTGGGTCTTACTTAGCCTACATTTCAATCGAGCGAGAACATTTAATGTTATTTAATGTGTTGTCGCATTCAAAATGCTTGATGCTATTCGCGTTTGAACATCTAAAATCCCGATTGCTGATTTGGCTACCTTCAGCTGTTTCATGTACAATCGAATCAATCATTGGTTGCGATACGTTTGGCTTCAGTGTTGGGCACAATACCAAAAACTCAACACCAAGACCGAGACCAAGACCGAGAGATCCAAGACCAAGACCGAGAGATCCAAGACCAAAACCTAGTGGTCCGAGACCAAGATTGATGGTCCGAGACCAAGATTGATGGTCCGAGACCAAGACTGATGGTCCGAGACCAAGACCGATACATTCGAGACCAAGATCAAGACCAAGACTGCAGTCCTCCTGTCTCAAGACCGTCTCGAGACCAAGACCGCGGTCTCAAGACCACATCCCTATAGGCCCTACATTGGACACAAATCACACCATTTTATAAGTTTCTTTTAAAAAAACATGAAGAAAACGACATCGCAGAAGCAGAAGGAGAAACTTTTGTTGTCGCGCCGTTTTGTCTGCGCCGTTATGTCTGCGCCGTTTTGTCCTGCGCCGTTTTGTCCTGCGCCGTTTTGTCCTGCGCCGTTTTGTCCTGCGCCGTTTTGTCCTGCGCCGTTTTGTCCTGCGCCGTTTTGTCCTGCGCCGTTTTGTCCTGCGCCGTTTTGTCCTGCGCCGTTTTGTCCTGCGCCGTTTTGTCCTGCGCCGTTTTGTCCTGCGCCGTTTTGTCCTGCGCCGTTTTGTCCTGCGCCGTTTTGTCCTGCGCCCCGAAATTAGTGTATGTCGCTGCGTGTAAAAATGCATCTATATTGCATAGTTTGCAGTTGTCTTATCTGTTATACATTATGACCTAAATCAAACTTTACTGAAATAAATGTTATTTTATCCTTATAGAAATCATCCTCGTTATCTCCGCCTGTTTACAGAACTTCTCCATATTACTTCTTTACGCGAGTCAGTGGAGACCGAGAATACCTTTTATGGGGGTTGTAGATTGGGTCGAAGATTGGAGGGTAGACAGTCATGTGAGTCTGGGTAAAAGACTTGAAAAGGTGAGACTTGAGTTTCGAATATAGAGCCCAAAGGTGATGGATAGAGGAGCCTGAGATCGATGACTGTGGGTGCCAGACATTGATTGTGGAGGAACCAAGTCGGATAAAATTTTATTAAATTTAGCAGACTTCTATTGCGCCTCTAACAGTACAACCTAATCAGAGACAATCACAGAGCGAAAAGCACCGCGGGAAATATTGTCTTAAGATTACGGGCAGAAACAGACGCAACGCCAGTTAAAATCAAGGTGCTAATCGGAGAGGGAATAATCATATCTTCAATGCAAAGGGCTAACAGATGGGTGCATAAGCGCAGTATCGAGCAGAAGCAGTCTGAATCCGATGTACCAAGTGGGGTCGAGTAAGACTGAGATAATAGATGATCTAATCGAGCGGGTTGGCGGGATTTTGAAGAGCTTGCGAGGTTATTTAGGCTTGGAGCAGACCATGGGTATCTAGATTAGAGACTTAAAAAAGCTTCAAAGTAGCTCTGAAATACACAAAACATAAGATCATTCAATTAGCTTTATTGTTAACTACTGCAGTACAGTAATACTTAATATAATGCTAGTTTCCAGTTAGCAATGGGAGGACCAAAAGCAACATAAGTTCCGCTTACAAGACCTCCCCAACATTATTATGCATTCAGATACAAAGCTGACATGTTAAGTAACCTATTTAGTTATTTTCTATTGATAATGTATTTCCTGCATGCTCATCTATGTAACTGACAGTGTTCCAATACACTCAAATAAGGCACCTTTTCTACGAAAAAACACTTATATTGGTAATACATGCAGCATGCAACAAACCATAACATTTATGACATTTCAGTGTATGATGCATGCAACAAATTGTATGCAATATATTAAACAAAGGTAATTTCTAATTTATTGTGGACATTATATAGGCCAGCGCAGTGAGCGCCTCTGAGTAGATTTCATGAAGAGAGGCTATATCTAATTTTATTAATTCATTGGTTCATGATACGCATTTTCAGCCAATTTTTGAACTGATGCAATGTAGGAAGGCAGGTTAGTACATTCACGAGTGAAATCCAGAATATCGTTCCAAGTATGCGGACACTGTGTTCCTTATATATATGTTCATACGATGTTGATGATATTTGGATAAGGAACTAGTCGAGTGGTCATGTACTTCAGAGTTTGTGTAGAACTACCTGTAAACAAACTAGGCGCTATATAATGAACCTTGAACATGAAAACGCAGCTTAATACAAGCTGCGTTATGTGATATCTAACTTGAACCAAAAACAGCAAGTTACAAATTACAAAGCCCAGCTTAAGACAAGCTGCGTTTTGCGTTATCTAACTTGAACCAAAAACAGCAAGTTAGATATTACAAAGCCCAGCTTAAGACAAGCTGCGTTTTGCGTTATCTAACTTGAACCAAAAACAGCAAGTTAGATATTACAAAGTCCAGCTTGTGTTAAGCTTCATTTTGTAATATCTAACTTGCTAATTTTGGTTCAGTTGGGCGTCTTGGATCTGCGCCTCAGAAAGATCAAAGATTTAACAATCATAGGGCGAATAAATCTCATCTAACTAAACCAGAAAGTCTTCACTGCAATGCCTAACACAGCACGTGCTTCTATCCCAACCGAAGCCAATAGCAGATCCACAGCTATTCTGAAGAGTAGTGGTTATTTTGCTTTTCACGGCGTGATTGATATCTTGTACTTTCTTTGCATTTGCAGTGACGACGTGCCGCTCAAACCGAGAGGCGTTTTACGATTTAGGAGCAACATCGATAGCAAACGAGTCCCAAACAACTCAACAACTGGCAGCGTCGCAAGCACAGTCGCAAGCAGAGTCGCAAGCAGCGTCGCAAGCAGCGTCGCAAGCAGCGTCGCAAGCAGCGTCGCAAGCACAGTCGCAAGCAGCGTCGCAAGCAGCGTCGCAAGCAGCGTCGCAAGCAGCGTCGCAAGCAGCGTCGCAAGCAGCGTCGCAAGCAGCGTCGCAAGCACAGTCGCAAGCAGCGTCGCAAGCAGCGTCGCAAGCAGCGTCGCAAGCAGCGTCGCAAGCAGCGTCGCAAGCAGCGTCGCAAGCAGCGTCGCAAGCAGCGTCGCAAGCAGCGTCGCAAGCAGCGTCGCAAGCAGCGTCGCAAGCAGCGTCGCTCAGGACATTTCAGGTCAGAAGGGCTCTTCGTCAAAGCCCAAACTCAACAGGCTTAAAGCTCGAAACCAACGACCCAATCCCAAGACGAAAGGATCGAATGGCAAGACCCCAATACACAGCAAGCCACCAACAAATGGCAACGTCCCAATTGCAGCACCGGGACCGTCAGTATGTTCCGCAGCAGTTGTCTACTCATCAATACAGCCAGCCATCGCTCCATCCCTCCAACAATCAATTTATCATTCATTCGTCAATCAGTAATTCATATATCCATCAGCAAAAATCAATCCATCAATGAAGCAATTTTGTTGCATCAAGCAACCCATCAAGCAGGCATTCAAGTAGTCCGTACCTCAATCCTTAAATTCATTAATCAGCCAATCAATCCATCGATAAATCTATCTGTCAATCCGTTCATCAATCAATTCATATATCTATCCATCAACCCATTTGTTAATTCATTCATTATTCCATTCATTGATCCATCCTTCCTAACATCAATCAGTCCATGAAACAATGCATCAGTCACTCCAGAAATAAATTGTGTTCATAAATCAATCTATTAGTCAGTCATCCAACAATCAATACGATAAACAATCTATGAGTCGAGCTGTCCTTCCTTCCATCAACCACCCGCCCATCTATCCTGCATCATTCTTAGTGATTAAGCACTGTGCAATTCTTTAATCTTCACCGGAAAAGATTTTCAACTGCAAACTTGAGATTTGTACCAAATGACCCGGTGAAGCTTCTACGGAATACCAACCGACGATGTTACAATGCAAAAGCACTCAATGATCGCTTGAACTTCACGTTTACAATTTCATAGAGCAATTAATATACATGTACAATACACAGATTACTTAAGCAAATTTTGCCACAACGAAGATTATACTTTTTAGTCAAGAAACAATATTGAGTGTGGAACTATTTATATTATTATGTTAGATTTTCTGTAGGAATAAGAACGTGACAACTGCATCATGCTAGGTGTCAAAACATTTGTTTTGTTATAACTATAATTTATTCTGTCTTGAGGTTTAATGATGATTAAATTGGCGCAGATTCTTATACGAAAGCTCAGCTCTTCTTCTAGTGATGAAATGTAAGTTAAACGGTTTAGTTGGTTGCCTTTTAGACGCCCAATAAGGATGACACAAAAGAAACAGGTCCGACAATCTCGACCACGTCGTGCTACCTCGATCGGTTTGCACGATCATCTTTGGAATACATCCTGATCATTGCGGGAAAGGACGATATATCTAAAGATGTGTAGTAGAAGTGGCAGCAACTGTGACGTTCATCACAAGCCACCTGGATGTACGCAAGCAAGGACTTTGTTCAGCAACTCATTCTCTCGCATTCGACATCTCACTGAACCATTTAGAGCAATCCGTAATTTAGCAAGTTCATAGCAAACTTATTTTATTTACCGTCACCACATCACCATTATGTCCCATTATTATATGTTTTACATACGTCTATTAATTAATTATGAGACCTATTATTGTTAGCAGTATTGTTATTATGACTATTTAGGTTTATTAAGTTAAGACGTTATAAAAAGTCAAATCACAGGAAGAAATCTCAATTGTTAAATGATTGCGAATTCTTCGAATTCGCTAGATTTAGGAATGCTTACATGTTTGGCTTACACAATAAAACACTTATGTAACACCAAAACGGTGTAATTTGCTATGCAATTTCACAAAAAGAAGTTCCTATTTTGTGTAGATAGTGTTAATAGCTTTATTGTCACAGGATTACTTTTCCGATCTTAGCTTGGCTTAGACATTTTATATTATATGCATTTCCGATTGGTTCCGTTCATGCGATGCAGACATGCGCATTCGAGTTAACAATTTATTACATTGGTCATAGCTGAAGACCTTCCCATGATTGTGGCTCCCACTCGGCCTTTCATCCTGCCTTTGATATTTAAGCCTTTTTGAGGCTACTTAATATATTGAACCCATTCAGGCATATTATATGGTATGTATATTATATTTATTTCAAATCCTTATGTAGTAGAGCTGCCTTCTATTTCTACATTTGTGTACGCTATCTAGGTAGTCTATAGGTCTGTGTTGTCTCAATGACTTTTGCAGATGACCCCTCGCTGCTACAGTCAATAGCACCTGAAGACACAAATAATTGTGAACACCTACAAATGTGCACCATTTTTTGGACACAACTAAAACCCGTCTCTCCTTGTTGGACATCTAACATTTTTTATTTGAGTTAGATATAAATGATTATGTCCATAACATTTATTTTTGCATTTCAAGCGACTAATTTGATTTTATGCTAATAGTAAAACCATATAAAAACCATTTTACGCTATACGTAGCGTAAAATAGCTTATCTAGTTTAATAGCTAAGGAAAGCAAAAGGAGATAGAAAACTCAATTGAGTATTTGAGACATATCAACAACTCTGCCCAGAGCAAGATGTCCAGATTATTACGAATCCATGCATAGTCAAGTCAATTTCGTCTTTGTCCATCACTGTGCGCAAAACCCTTTGCCCTTCTGTGCAAAGATTGCCTGCTGGCCAGAACTTCAACTATGCAGTGAAGAATCTTTTTTCTATAATGAGTTGTTCGCGTGGCTGTAGAATTTTGACTGAAAAGCTTAGGTGTTTAGGCAAACTGTTAGGATGACTGAAAAACCAATAAATTACTGACATGTATGTCTAGGTGCTATGCCACGATAAATAGCAGTTTCACTTAGGGCCAATAGCGCAAGCATACCAGAAAGAGAGACGTAACGAGATATTGAATGGAGAGGTCTGAATGAATATCCGTATCTGAATGACTGTCATCGTTATAGAACTCATATCGGAAGAGCATCCGCCTGATACGGCAAACATCCTTCATCTTGTCCATAGCGTAACTAACGTCCGACTGTTGTCAGAGACGACACGGTTGGGCTCTTCGATTAAAAGTTGCTTAGAGGCATGATTGTCCGATAAAACCAATAAGTGAATCAACTAACTTACGTGTTCACACGTTCTTATCACTGAGTCGCCATTGAAAGAGTGATCTATGAAAACGATTTGGGAACTCCTGCACTAGACTGTTGACCATAGTCATCGTCATTTTAATCCTAGTATTCATCATGTCTAGGACCTAGTTAAATTTTGTTAAGAATTACTTGCGCGAGATAACTCAACACAGCTTCAACGTTTACTGTTTTGCTTTGTCTCTGGTAGAATCGGCTTGTAAAGGGAAACCTGAAGCCGCCCGTGAGACTACCACGAACCCAGGTTGAGAGTAACGCCCTCACCACCAAACCCTCCAACACGCTTTGTAGCCCAACAACATGGGGCAACTAAGAGATCTGAGCTGAACACCATTGGCACACATAATGGCACTTTGAACGCTTCAGTGGCAGTATTGCGACCATCTATACACAATCCCTCTGGCCTCTTCTCTGAATTGTCTGAAATCGCACTGCACATATGTTCCCGTTGACATAGTTTGAACTCTGATACACGTCGCGAAATTCTAATTATTAAAAATTCTTGATATATCATAATAGCATGGATCGATTTACACATCTAGTGTCTTTCTTAAGGTTCGCGAAATGAAAGTTTACAACGCCACCCCTATCTAAACTATAATATACTTTGGGTGATGACCGCTAGCAATGTCACTCACTATCTCTATAATAATACTTTAGCAATGAAACAGTCTGTTGAAATTAGCAGGTTCTTGATAGCTACCCTTTTAATCATGAGTCACATATAGTTCATTATATTCAAAACTATATCTCAAGTGTAAGAGTTACGTTCAGTATTAAAGTAAGATGAAAAACCGATCTAGAAGAAATTCAATTCCGTGGTTGTTTTCAAATGTTCGCCCAAGATTTCGTCCAAAGACCTCTCTACCAGCCGACGTTTCGAGGACTCCAAATATCAGGTAAAATGAAATAAAAGTGTTCCTTGATTACGCTTTACTTGCAAAGAAGTTACCTAGTTTACTTTCTCGACAAATGTCCGCAATCTGTGTGTTACTCTAGACAGTACACTATCTTTCTCTGCACATATCTCTAATCTCTCTCGGTCCGGCTTTTATCATTTGCGGCGACTACGCACCATCCGACGATCCGTGTCCTCAATAATCTTTTCGTAAATGGTTCATGCCTTCATCTGCTCCAGCATTGATTACCGTAACTCATGACTTATCGGTCTACCAAAACTCTGCCTCACTCCGCTCCAGTCTGTACTCAATGCAGCTGCTCGTTTGATTGTCTGTCTTCCTCGTTTCTCACATATCTCTACTCTCATGACTCAACATTTTCGATGGCTTCCCCTAACTGATAGGATTCAGTTCAAAATATTCTTTTTTACATACAAAGCGTTGATAGGTCAAGCTCCACGCTATCTTTGTGATCTTATCAGGAAACCTATCTCAGCTACCACCGGACGTCCTCTCCGTACTTTAGACTGTCACGATCTTCTAGTGCCTCAGCCTAGAACTGCCACAGCTCAGCATCGTGCCTATGTTTCTGTTAGCCCTTCGCTATGGAGCAATCTTCCTGCCGTGACTCGTGCTGCAATCTTACCTAGTAGCACAACTATTTCTGCTCGTTCTCTTAAGACTTTTCTTTTCTCTAGGGGTTTTTCGCACTGGGAGCGCCTCTGATTAGGTTGTACTGTGAGAGGCGCTTTATAAATCCGTATAATATAGAGTAGAATAAAATAGAAAATATGACACTATTATTTGATTCAAATCTATAGCTAAATATGACTGTGTGGATAGTAGTAACTTTATTAAAAGATCGATCTCTGCGTGCGCTGCAATGGCGTCCATTCAGTATAACAGATGACCAGATGCGAGTATGCCGCAGAAGGCTAACTGAACTTTCGGTATCATACAAAAAACAAAAGTCACCAGAGACAAGTGTAACGATGTTCCTATTAAAACCCACATTTCTTATGTATTATTAACATTATAATATGCAGTCAATGTTAATTAGTTTGAATTAATTCAGAGTTAATTAATGCCAGCCTATAAATATAATGCAAAGGCGCTATAAGATTAAATTAGAGCCCTTAGTAACAGTGTTGTTGGGGAGAACTGGTCGTTGGCAATTTGACATTCAGGAAGCAATGTTAAAAGGTCTGATTTTGGCCATCGGTCGTCTGCTGGGGATTGTACGGCGGAAATGTGTTATCCGGGCTGCGAGAGTTTGCAATAAGATGTTCAGTATTGCTGGTGCTGAGAAAAAGTCAACACGTAATTCTCAAGTTGCGAACTCTCAAAGAAGTTTTAGGAGTTCGGACAGTTATTTGACCCTGGTTCGTCTAGAACTGTTGAGGGGTGCGAATGGTGTAGTGGCGAACAGTACTGTGATCGTCGAGTAATGATGGATGTATTCTCCGTGTGTAATCAGGAGTTATTTTCGTTCTCGAACTATCGGTCATGAGCGGTGGAATGCAGAAACTCTTTTCACGTTAATATAGATGGACTGAGAAACTAATATCAGCATCTATAGTGTGTCTCTTCTGACATACTTGTCAACGGAATCGAGGCTACGCAAGTATCAGAATAAGTCCGATTCATCATTCGGACGTGACGAGTGCGAGTGGAGGACGGCACAGAAGCATTTGAGGTGAAGAGGCTAGAGGCAACAATCATCCGAGAAGAAGCAATCGACAGAATTTATACAAAGAAAGAATCCAAATGAACACTACAGAAATCCACTGCAGATCTGCTCCATTCCCGTGGAGGTAGATATCTGACCTAAGAAGCGCTATTAGCTAATCTAGGCTGGCTAGGTAGTCATAAGTTAGATTAGTTCATAATCAATCTATATCTTAGAATTCTATTTAAATATTTTGCTGTTTTTGACTGTTTTTGCAATATAATTGACAATGAAAGTTTGCAGTAGTTATTGATTAATTAATACTCAATTGAACTCATGAATATGTACATGAAGAGGCGTAATGGCCAAACCAAGGCAGAATAAGTTGAACTGTGTATATGCATCGTTACAACAAGGATACACTAATTAGATTGTACAAATCCCTAGTTAAGACATTGTGGGTATAATGCGTCCAGGTATGGAGTCCATACCGAAAGCAAGACATGAAGAAGCTGGAGAAAGGGTAAAGAACAGCTACAAAAATAATTTGGGGCTACAAAGATTTGAGTTCTGAAGAAAGGTTGAACAAGTGTGGACTAACAACATTGGCGATCAGAAGGAGCAGAGGAGGCCTTCTTGAAGCCTAATAGATCATTACTGGAAAGCAGGCGGTGCAGTTACAGAATGTTTTAATTGTCTCTAACTAAGATAACTCGGAGACAGAGTCATCGTCATTTAAGAAATCGAAGGAACAGTAGGGCAGACATTTTTCAGTCCAAGACTTGTAAACTTGTGGACTGGTTTTGATGATAGTACTGTCTTGGTAGACCAAGAAGCTAAGATCGTTATAATCATGTTCCAGGTCAATTTGCAGTGGTTTTAGCACAGACTTCTATACCAATTTAAACACTTGTAATGTTATGCTAGGGTCATTCGTTGTTGTTGACTACATTTTATAAACTCAATAATGCTTGAGGTCGTTTTCTCAAAAGCACTCTTGGCAATACATGCTCTATGATAGTCTATCGCAGCAAGTATGACAGGAAAGAGTTAGCAATGTGTTGTAAAAAATTAACTCTCGTTATTTTTTCCATGAAGGCTTCAATCGGTGGAACATGCGATTGTGACATCATCATTACAACTATTTCTGCTTTCGGCAACTGTGGTGTACCGGAACTTCAGAAAATGTGAACATCTGAAATGTGTTAGCACTTGTGCCAAACATGAACGCAACGTCAGAAACTGAACGAATGCAACCCAAGAAGTGGACCCCACTGCTTAGAACTTGGGCGCTATTAGATCGAGATAGTCAATTGCCTCAAAATTAGCGATAAAATGCAAGAAGATGAAATCAATAATTATTGCTCCTCTCTCATATTGGATCTGTTTACATACAATACTCAAAACTGTGTCTTCTTTTCGGACCTATATGTATATATATATATATATCGATTACAGGAGCTCGTCGACGTTTTACTTCCGTTTCTCACCTTTCTTTGCAACCGGTCTATCCAGGATGGAGTTCTATCGCCCGTCCAGGTTCTTGTCCTCCAACATTGCGGAATTGACTCATCTGATCCCATCAATGTTCCACCGATCGCCAAGTGTGAAATATTAATTATTATTAATAATATTATTACTGTTATAATAATAATAATTATTATTATTATTATTGCAATTATAATTTTTCTCCATTATTAGATAGATGGGCCTACATAAAGACGCTTCCATGTCCGGATATTATTAGACAGGCAGGGGCGTCTATCCTCCCATAAGTCATTGGAGCAACTCAATCCCACTAAGCCATTGGATCAACTTCCCCCAAATTTGATTGACAGGCGGACTAATATTATTGTAGGATGAATAACAGATTGAGCCAAGTTAATGGTATTCACATTGATACTATAGAATAGACCATAATAATAATAATAATAATAATAATAATAATAATAATAATAATAATTAATATTTTGATTTAGTTTCAAACTGACAAGTCTCTGTTTCAATATAGACACAATGTGAAAGAATGACGACAAGTAGGCCTAATTACAGAAGTAGGAGTTAACTGTTAATAGCCATGCATGCAAGGCGACCGTTACTCTAATTTAAACAGCGCTGTCGCCTAACGATAGATGGGCTAGTCAACCTAACTAAAGATACTGGAATCGAATCGGTTTTTCAGCTGGGAGGCTTGACTAATTCACGTCACCTCTAACTCTTTCTGACAGCTGAGAAGATTTTCTGTTAAAATCTTTAAATAGCAACCTTCTTTGGCGAGAAATTGGAAGCAATGCAGTTGTATTATACAAAGGGGATGATGATATTATCTCTGCGGTTGAATAGTCGTTAGAGGACTCGCAGGCAGTTGAAATTGGATTCCAGAAGACACGGTTGTTTACGCTATTAAGTAGAACACATCTGTTGATATGGTGCATGAACAAACAGAAGAAGGTTTGTGTCGCAGGTCGAAGTGAGAGACGAAATAGTTAAGGTGAGCATAAACAATGTTTTAAATCCGTCAAAACGAAACATTGACATACTGCTGTAAACGTTGCGAAAGACATCAAAGCAGAAATATTTTTTATCGGGCATGGCTAGAGCAGTCTTGCTAGTAACCATCGCAATTAAGAGCGATTAATAGTGTGCAGCGCAAAAAGCCTGGCATTCCTGTTGCAGCGACCAAGGCAACGGCATGTTAGGCCGCGGACCCCGGTATATATAGACCGTAGGTCTACGGCTAGGCCTATTAAGGCATTCACCGTGGCCTGCCATTCTGTAGCGCTGCTACTGCATCAATGGTTTGCCTGCATACATAAATATCAGAATATTTACCATTAAATGCGTCTGCCATTCCATTTATGTGATGGAACAGCTTTCCTATTGATACTCGACTACTGTCTGTAGTTTCCGCTCATGGAAATTTTAGCAAGATGTTCAGTAGCAAGGTAAGTTAAGATTAGTTGTTTTTGATTAGGGTTCTAATTGTCGTTTGCTTTTGCTTCTAAATGTCTCAAATTTTAGTCAGAATGTCTTAAGATGACCATTCGTCATTGTGCACTATAGCCTACGTTCGTATTATGTTAAGCGGATCGATCTTTCGGATCTGCCTTTCGTAACGCATAGCAGAGATATTATTATTATCACCTTGTCACCTTGTAGGCCCTATTGTCAGTTCTTGGAACTCTAGTGATCGCAACGACAAAACTTCCCCATTGTTTTCTTTTTGAAGTCGCATCTCTTAATTCCTCCAGGTTATCATGTTATTATACTGCTCCTAATATGTGACTTTATTGGCTTCAATTAACAAATGAAATTAAAACAGAAAAGAAACCCTTACATTTATTCATGGAAGCGACGTTGCAGTCCTGGACTCTAATTGGTTTCACTTGTACACTAAAATTATTTTCATCTCATTGCAGCTCATGACAGAAGTGGGTTTTCTAAAATAAATACACAAGCGGCAATACATGCTCTACACTTATAGCAGTTAGCACAGTGTTAAATAGTTAACTCACATCGTCAATAAGGCATTCTGATGTTTTTCCAAATAGTAAACAATTGTGACGTCATCATCAAAATTGCTCGGCTGATGGCAGAAATAGTGTAATGGAAATGCTAAAAATAATTGAAACATCTAAGTTAAACTGGAACTTGTTAACATTTGTGCCAAACATGAGCGCAACGTCAGAAACTGAAACGGACACAAGCTCGGTACTGAGTAGCGGATCCCGCCGCTCAAAAATCCGCTAGAGATGGGAAACTGCCTCAAAAAACGTGAAAACAAAGACGGTAAACGTATAATTTCTGTCGTATTAGAGCCGCTTGCATGAAATACCTAAAGTGCTGTCTCTTTCTCGAGCCTTATATATATATATATGCATCTATCAATGTTTACATGTATGCGGCTGATGTGCCTATAGCTTTACTTGACGCATTCCTCTCTAACTTTCTCTCGCTTAACTTCTAAACTTTACGATGACTCCTGTGGGACATCTGTTTCTATCATTCCATCATTGCCCGGTATATATATATATATATGTGTATATATCTATATATATATATCTATATATATACATATAACCTATAACTCACATCATTTCCCTAAAAATAAGTAATTGACCGTTAATTTCTAGAACAAAATAGGAATCGTCTGCATGGTCTCTCTTGTCACAGTTAAGACCAAGTCTTTCGCCAAAGGTTATTTATTCTCTAGATGTGTTCTCAAAGTAATATTGAGCCTAATACCCTGCATTTGAAATTCAATCTTAAAAAGTCTAGTGCCTTGTAACTTGTAACAGAGCATTTATATATCGTCACTCAAGATCAGAGTCGCTCACAACTCAAGACATCGCTAAGCGGAGATCAAAAAATTCAGCAGGCGCCTCCGGAAGACGGCAATGAGAAGAGCAGCTTCTCCCGGAGAGAAAGTGGGAGGCTGTTCCAGCTGATGTGACCCACGCAGGTGAGGCTCCTGGATTGGGTCACCGGCAGTTCGCGGGCAGTGGAACGAAGAGAAGAACGGTGTAGAAGCCCGTTGTCATAATCCAGAAAACAACAATGGATGGTCATTGGTCAATTCCTATGCTAGTTCGATCCTATTGACATCTGCAATATTTTTGATCCTGAGGTTTTGGTATACGAAGGTGAACAAAACGAAACTGAGATGAACAAAACGAAACTGAGATGAACAAAACGAAACTGAGATGAACAAAACGAAACTGAGATGAATAATCGAAGTCCAGTTATCAGGAATGAAACAAAGTGCAGTCTAAGGAAAATCAAGGAATGCAACATAATACAAAAGCCAGAATATTACAGTCAAATGTCGACTTCAACAGAGAAATAGAGACAGAGATACAGACAGACAGGCAGACAACGAGATACAGAGATATAGACAGACAGACAAAGAGAGACAGAGAGGGGCAGAGACAAAGGGAATCCGTTCTCTGAGGTGGTGGATTCACTGAGGTCAGCTCGTCGTTTATATTTGACACTTTATTTCAATCATCAAATCTGCTGGAACTATAGGCCTACTACATAGAAGGCTTTCAAATAGGCCTAGTTAATCGGTTGATCTCGTTAAGATTCTGAGTGTTATGAAATTGCGCGTACAATGGTCCTGTACAGGTATCCGGGTTCCGGACATTTCCCCCCGGACATCCCCCCCCCGACATTACTCCGGACATTTCCCCCCGTAATACGATTCCCCGGATTTTTTCCCTCCTGTGATCATACAACGGGTTTGATGTAAAAACACAACCAGCAACCTTAATTCAACGCGTCTCACTTTGATGCTTAAGGCAAATGTTGAATCAACAATAAATAGAAGAATAGTTGATCATGCAGGCTTGTACTGCTTAATTAATTGATAGCTAACTGGCGAACAACCAACAACCTTACTTAATCAAATGTGTGTGTCTCACTTTGATGCATTAGGTAAATATTTAATAAAATTTTGACATTTAGCCTTGTTGTTGCTATGTAATCTGTCATGAATCTGTAAGATCAATAAATTATTAGACAAGAAATCCGAAGAAATTGAGGTGGAAACTGTAGCTAGAAAGAAAAAATGTGACTTTAAACGGCTACGTTTATGTTAAAAAAATTAACAAACAACGTCGTTAGTTATGAGTGCGAACGTCGGAGAGAAGAGGTGCAAGGACAGCTTTAAGTGAATGCAAAGCATAGGTGAAACTGAGTGAAGATCTTTTGGACGTTAGTTTGAATCCTTTCAATTAATAGATAGTTTAAACTTTTGCTGTATAACTTCATGCTTTGATTCTTTTCGATTAAAAGATAATTTAAATTCAAATAAACGATCATTCGTCTTGCTGTCTAAATTTATCTGTACTGTTTAAATAGTTTAGCTGGGTCACAGAGGGGAAATCCGGGGGGAATTGTCCTACGGGGGAAATGTCCGGGGGGAGATGTCGGGGGGAGATGTCCGGGGAAAATGTCCGGGGGGAAATGCTCAGATATCCGAGGAATCGCAACTTCCGTAAGCTGCTGTAACACATCTCAGAGAAGAGCTCTTTGAATCATTGCAACCTTGCGATTCTTTGAAGCCTCGACAATGATTAAAAGATTCCACTAGACTTTGCTCACGCAATGCAAGAAAAACACTTTATTCAGAAAGTCATACAAAGCTAATATTTAATGGTGCCGAATTACTATGACGAGGTCCCTTGTAATATAAATTGATATGATCATTCATTAATAATAGCCTACCGCTTACTCTGTCTAAAGGCTGGTGCACAACCGCACACGTCTCGTTAAAAAAAAACTATGACTCCTTTCGTGTTGTTATATTTCACTTTCCACATCGACAAATGATAAATGTAACGTGAATAATATGCATATATATATAACTTATATATAATTACATCCATTCAAAAAATTTTCAGTGCTTACATAAAATATACAGTATTATGTTGTATAACCTGTTGATCCTCTCTGCATAAACAGCATATGATTATATGCATAAATATTCACGAAGAAACTTTTACAGTTTATTTTAATTTATGATATAAAAGACACAGCTGTGTTCATTCTTACAGGTGCTTGCTTTGCAAATTGGATGGGTGGGTAGAGATGGGTGGGGGGCTGATTTAGCATTAGGATTGTTCAAAATAACTTTTAGTTTTATTAGTTTAATAGCCTCCTTGGTATGACGTCAGACATTTTGGGACGGACTCTTGCTTAATGCTCGCTTTTCGGACGCTTCGGTTTTGGGTTGTGTATTTTTTCGTGTTTCTGATTTTTAATGTCGATGTTTTCTCGAAGTTGGATTTTATCGAATAATAATTACGTACAAAATTCGTATAAGTTTTATGGGCCTTTCGAACAGTAATATCTGGTAGCAGAGCGTGGTTTCAAGCCTACGCTCGTTGGATATTCGTCTGAATCTAAAAGTTGTCAGTTGTTTTGTTTCGAAGAGAAAAAATTATCGTTAACTTTATGCGTCAAAATGGCGGACGATTCGAACAGTGACGATTTGAGTGCATCGATGGGTGAGTTAAATATGGACTTGATAAAAACATCAAAGTATAGATTGAAAACATCTTTCACCAAGAGCCGTCACAGCTTATAAACTTTGCTGGATGGATGAAGCAGTTATAGATCGAAACAGCGTTCGAGATAAGCAGCAGCTGTTGGCGGACATAACAGACAAAACGATGGAACACTTAGAGCAATTGACGAAGATGTTCAGTGAAAATCGTGATCACAACAAGGTTGAAAGAACATGTCATGAAATGGATGCGATAGAAGCAGAGTTTTCGTCAGTAATGAAATTAGTTCAACGATGGCTAGACGAGGACGAAGTTGTATTTTCTATTCAAAGAGAACCTATAAGAATTATCGGAGCAAGGATTGCTCACCAACGCATTAGCATCACGGAGAGAGCCTACATCCAGTGCTGATATAGGGCAGGACTTATGGAGACAACTGAAGCGTGTGTCTATTCCAGTTTTTGGAGGTGACAAACGAAATTATGAAGCATGGAAGGCTTCATTTATGGCATGTGTTGATCGAGCTCCAACGTCATCGGAGTATAAACTGTTACAGTTGCGACAGTATCTCTCGGGTGAAGCGCTTAAAGTTATCGAGAATCTTGGTCATTCATCAGCAAGTTACAATGCGGCAATGCAACGTTTGGAACGGAAATATGGTGGGGTGAGAAGGCACATTGCAATCCAGATGCAAGAGATCGACAATTTTAAACCAGTGAAACATAACAATTCTCAAGACTTAGATCGTTTTGCAGATTTGTTGGACATTACGGTGATTAATCTGAAAGAATCTAATCGTCTCGAGGAATTGTCTTATGGTTCACTATATCTGAAGTTGCTCAAAAAGATGACTGAAGGTCTGGTTGCAAGTTATCAACGGTGGATATTCGAACACATGAAGACTGAATATGTGGAAACGTTGAGAGAATGGGTTCTACAAGAAGCAGAATTCCAGACAATAGCCAATGAGACTGTGCAAGGTATTGTTGACACCAGAATCAATGTAAATAGAAGACAAAACATGCAGTCGTTCTTTGGACAGAGCCGTGACAAAAATGGCCAGACAAAAGAAAATGTTCTGGGTGCTTGTACGTTTTGCAAAGGGCAACTTGGTATTTGGAAATGCTCTGAATATAAACGACTCGCAGCAACAGACAGGTGGAAGGTAGTAAAAGACAGTAAGTTGTGTTATCGAGGCTTGGGAGGCACATTTTGGCAAGGTTTGTTTTCGCAGTCGTGAGTGTGGCCTAAATGGATGTAATCGGTTGTTTCACAGATTGTTGCAGAGGGAAAATGAAAGTCAACAGGATTTTGAGACAGTTCCAAAGGTTATCACAGCATCGAGGTCATCAAATGAAGACTGTACAATGGTAGTGCATGCAACAACTGGAGTTGTGAATAGTGTGGAAAGCAGAGACAGTGATGATGTCACTTTAGCCTCAAAAGAGAATTATGTCAATGTGGTTGCATTGCACACAGTTCCAGTGTTGTTGAAGAATGGAAATAAAATAGTTCAGATAAATGCCTTATTGGATGATGGAAGTACAAAAACTTATCTGAACTCTGATTTAGCAGCTGAACTTGGTCTTGCGTCAGAGGTTCGAGAGATAACTGTGAATGTTTTAAATGGTAAAACCGAAGTGTTCAAAACAATGCCAGTAGTCGTCCAGCTTCAGAGCTTAGATAGAACTGTCAATGTGAAAGTTTGTGCTTTCACTACGAGAAAAGTAACTGGCAGCTTGGAAGTCGTCGACTGGAAGAAGTATTCTAAAAAATGGTCACATCTGCGAAGAATTGAATTTCCTACATTTAGATCACAAAGAGTCGATATGTTGATTAGATTGGATTATGTGGATCTGCATTTGGCTCAAAAGGAAGTTTGAGGCAAGCCTGGTCAGCCAGTGGCTCGGCTTACACCATTGGGTTGGACTTGTGTGGGAAAAATATTGCCAGGTGCTGTTGGATTCCATACTAATTTCAACGCTACTTATTTTCTTCAAGGAGTTGATGAAATCAATTCGACTCTTTGTAAGTTCTGGGAAATCGAAGAAGTAGCAAATTCGGAGAGTAACACTATGTCGCCAGATGATCAAGTATTACTAAAGGAAGCCCAAGCAAGATTGGAATATTCTGGTGGAAGATATCAAGTGAAAATTCCTTGGAAGGATGGCCAACCAGACTTACCAAATAATTTTGACATGGCCTTGAAGCGTTTGGAGTCCATAGAAAAGAAACTCCACAGAGATCAAGAAGTCAGAACTGCTTACTGCAAAACTATCGACCAGTATTTGGAAATGGGTTATATCCGTAAAGTGAGCGCTGTCAGTAAAGAGGAAAAAGGTTGGTATCTACCACATTTTCCTGTAGTACGAAGTGACAAAGTGACGACCAAGACAAGGCTCATATTCGATGCATCAGCCACTTTCAGAGGTCAATCGTTGAATCAGACTATAAATCAAGGGCCAAAGCTGCAACAACAGTTGGAAAACGTTTTGCTGAGATTTCGTAAAAATCCAATCGCGGTGGTTTGTGACATTGCGGAAATGTATCTTCGTGTTGGAATAGATGAAAAGGACAGAGCTTATTTCCGCTTCTTATGACGGAATATGGACAATGGACAACCTCCAGATACCTATGAATTCAAACGTGTTGTTTTTGGAGTGAATTGCTCCCCTTTTCTTGATCAGCTGGTTGTGCTTCAACATGCAAGACGATATTGTGATCAGTTTCCATTGGCTTCAGAAACTGTGCTGAAGGCAACATATATGGATGACAGTGAACTCTGTGACTTCAGTCAGTGATGGTCTAGAATTGTATAAACATACGTCAGAGCTCCTTCGTTGGGCAGATATGCATGCTCGAAAGTGGTTGTCCAATTCGGGTGAAGTATTAAAAAAGATACCACAAGAAGATCAAATGACGGAACTAGAAATTGAAGGTGACCATCTCTATGGAGCAAAAACACTTGGTATAATATGGTTAGCGCGTGAGGACGTTTTCACATTTCGTTTCAAATTATGTGAAGAAGGATTTGTTTGCACAAAGCGGAATGTGTTAAAAAAAGTTGCTTCTCTATTTGATCTGTTAGGCTTCTTGGCCCCATACATTGTTCAAGCTAAGATGCTATTGCAAAAGATGTGGCAGTGTGGTTTGGATTGGGATCAACCACTGGATAAAGAACTGACACAGGAAGTTGTAAATTGGTTTTCCGAAATCTCAGATGTCAGCAGAATTAAGGTTCCCAGATGTATTCGTCTACAAGAAACTGAGGAAATTTTGAAGCTGTTGTTACATGTATTTGCTGATGCTTCTATCGATGCATATGGTGCAGTCGCATATGCAAGATGCACTTATGCAAGTGGTCGTATTTCAAGCCGTTTCGTGTGTTCAAAGACAAAGGTGGCTCCACTAGCATCAACAAGTGTACCGCGTCTTGAATTGATGGCAGCAGTCTTAGCACTCCGAATGGGAAATAATATCGCTGGTCCATTGGACATAAAGAGTTCAAGTGTCACCTTTTGGGGTGACAGCATGAATGTTTTACATTGGATAAGAGGTCGGAGTCAAACTTACAAACCATTTGTAGCAAACAGAGTGGGAGAAACCCAATCGTCAACTTCTCCAGAGCAGTGGAAACATATTCGATCAGAACAGAATCCAGCAGATCTAGCCTCAAGGGGAATGACAGCCTCAAATCTCGTTGAGGAAGAGCTTTGGTGGAACGGTCCTGCATTTCTGCAGTTTTCGGAGGACTGCTGGCCGAGCAACTCAATTGAACCAATCGAAGTTATGTGTGAAAGAAAAAGAGTTGATCGAGAGAACAAGTTAATGTCGATGTTCGCAACTTTCTACAGTTCGTCGGTGCGTCTGGAAGATCGATTGAATCCTGATAGATTTTCAAATTTGGGACGATTGATACGTGTGCAGTCTTGGGTACTGCGGTTTGTCAACAACTGGATTAGCCATGCAAGATAGGATTCAGGGTGAATTGCAGTGTGAGGAAATCAAAGATGCTGAACTACTTGTGATAAGAGCTTGTCAACAGGAAAGTTTCAGTATGGAATATCGATCATTGCTTCAAAAGAAAGTATTGCCAACTAACAGCAAACTGTTGGTACTGAATCCGCAGTTGGATGAAGATGGAGCAATGCGATGCAATGGCAGATTAATTAATGCAGAAATATTGCCATACGAAACGCGTCACCCAATCATCCTACCACGAAGTCATGGAATCACCAGATTGATTGTGAAGAATGAGCACGAAAAAGGAGCTAACATCTCTGGAACTAATCACACACTCAGAACTATCGAAGAAGTACTTGGTTTTGTCTGCACGTGAAGCCATTAGAGAATGGGAGAATAAATGTATGATGTGTAAACGACGCACTGCAAAGGCAGCCAATCAGATTATGGCACCGTTACCTAGTAGTAGACTCAAGTTGCCAAATCTATTGAGGAGCTTCTTCCATACAGCTCTCGACTTCGCTTGACCATTCCTTACGTTGAGAGGGCGTGGTAAAAGCCGAGAAAAACGTTATTTGTGTCTGTTCACTTGTATGACGACTAGAGCTGTTCATCTGGAGATGGCATATGGATTGGACACGGATTCCTTCTTAAAAGCGTTATTTCGTTTTCCTAATCGTCGAGGTTTTCCACAGGAAATTACATCAGACAATGGTCGAAATGTTGTTTGAGCAAATCGAGAACTGCAAAAACTGATAACGCAATTGGATAACCAGAAACTTGTCAGCTCTACATCATCACACGGTTTGAAATGGAGTTTCAATCCACCAGTTGCGCCTCACTTCGGAGGAGTGTTTGAGAGCATGATAAAAGCTGCAAAACGTGCAGTTACTGCTACTCTTGGAAACGCTGATGTCGGTGACGAAGAACTGATGAGCGTCTTTATCGGAGCAGAGGCGCTTCTGAATTCAAGACCATTGACATATCAGTCGGCATATTGCACATGATATAATTCCTCTGATGCCAAGCCATTTTCTGCATGGTGAATTGGGAAGACAAAATGTGCCGTTTCCGGTTGAGGAAAATCCTCATCCTAGGCATCATTGGCGACGAGTTCAGGAATTGATTCGGCATTTCTGGCACCGGTGGATGCAAGAATTGTTACCTGGACTTGGAGCTAGAAAGAAATGGCATTCACAAAAACGGGAGTTTCGTGTAGGAGACGTTGTGTTGGTCATAAATCAAGACACAGCCAGAGGGTCTTGGCCATTGGGAAAGATTGTTGCTGTTGATCCTGGTCGTGATGGACACGTGCGTGTGGTGAAAGTTAAGATTGGACAGACTGTTTTTACACGATCTATAAACTCTTTGTGTCCGTTAGAAGTCTCTGATGATCGAGAGTCAGACGATTGACATGTTATGATGAATGATTGATTCTTTTTTTTCTTGGTGATGTTGCACATTACAAGGGGAGGGTTATGTTCAGAAGAACTTTTAGTTTTATTAGTTTAATAGCCTCCTTGGTATGACGTCAGACATTTTGGGACGGACTCTTGCTTAATGCTCGCTTTTCGGACGCTTCGGTTTTGGGTTGTGTATTTTTTCGTGTTTCTGATTTTTAATGTCGATGTTTTCTCGAAGTTGGATTTTATCGAATAATAATTACGTACAAAATTCGTATAAGTTTTATGGGCCTTTCGAACAAGGATCATCACGTATGCCACTACTAACTGTTGTAAATGCGATGTTGCTGAGAAGATTTGGTTGTGCGCATCTGATCAGAAACTACCGAAAATCCTGAACATGGAGGTGAACAATTTAGCACGCCTGACGTCGAAGAAGTCCCGGAAGCGGTTTGGGCAAAAACATCATACAAAGCAGCAGTCAGTCAGGTTTGTAGGCGCAAACGTAATTTGTAACCTTGAACCTGATGAGAAACTTGTCAATGGCGTACTCGCAGGACTTCCGGTTTAAGACGGTAGCTCGATCGCTTTTCCATGGTCGATCGCCTTGCAGAGGGCTAGTGCATCGGAAATCAATCGCCCATTACCGTATTTCATATACCTTATTTCCATTTGTTTTACCGACTTACAGTAGTGCCGCAGAGATGAATGCTTTTTCTTGACATAACATTTGCAATTCGACAGAAATCATTAATCGTTTTTAAGAGAATCTAGCTGTTAGAACAGCAAATTAGTTTAGAATAACTTTCATTTTATGAAATGGATAGGAGTCAAATACATGTATGAAGCCAGCGATGTTTGGATGTTGATTGCATAGCAACTGTTAGGTATAATTTGACAATGCCTAGCACAAATGCACCCATCATTGATGTCTATCGCCCTCCACCCTCCTCCTAATTGCCAAGTTCTCCGTATGTCTTTTTGTAACAATGCACCAGACTTCTCTCCAACGCAGTCAATATCCCATGAATTCTTGTGGTGTGGCACGGTGGCTGATTGGTTAGAGCGGTTGGCCAGTAACACTCAGTGTGCGCTGAGTGAGCGGGTTCTACCCTCGTACGAGGCGTCACCGTATACAGACCGTGAGCAAGTCCTTCCTTCGCGCGAAATTGCTCTGCAGTATAACTGCAATTGCGCCATCGAGGCGTGTGCACTTCTGAGCAAAAAATGTTGGAAGAAGGGCGATATCAAATTTCAGAATAAAAATATTTCTCGTTTGTCTCATTTGCTTCCAAAATCCTAACGATATTATAATTAATTTACTAATCTTGTTCATCATGTCGGTATCTTTCTCCTCTCTCCTCTCTCCGTCCTCTCTCTCTCTCTGGCTCTCTCTCTCTCTAACTTTCTCTGTCTGTGTCTGTCTGTCTGTCTGTCTTTCTTTCTTTCTCTCTCTCTAAGCAACACACTTGACCTCATCAGCACATCGATTCTCTTTAAGTTTTCAACCGAATATCATTTACACGCCATGTTACCAAAATCCTATTTTCGAACTTCTACACCGTGCCTTAATCCCGTAACTCGTTCTCCCGTCGCATCACCTCAAAGAACATCGAGGCTTTCACTGAAGATCTTTCGTTTTCAGATCTCGTTCTAAACACTCCCTCATCTCTTTTGATGGCCTTGAGTCTTCCTGAATTCTGTTTTGGTTGCATTTAATTTCACATGCATAGTAGGGCCTATACGGTACACACTCAATTGTCAATTTAAAAAAAGCAGTTAAGCTTCTGGTACTACAGATGACAGAATTGTGGCTTCATGGTTGCTTAAATATCTTGCCAAGAATCGTTAGACCTATTTGCAACGACATTTTAGTGTGCTCAACTGAAATAGTTACACTTCGAAAAGATTACTGATGAACTTTCTAAGGCACCAAATTGTTACATGTTGGTGTGTTTGCTGCTTCGCTTTATGGTTAAGCTATCCAGTGTGCTGCAGGAGATGCCTCCTTGTTCAAACTTAGACTAAAATCACCTTACCATCCATCCACAGGTCTTTCACTCTAAACAGAAAACACGTCTTTCACAAATCATAGCCTGAGCCAATCTTTTCCTCTTACCTTCTCGCCCTCTTCAGTTATAAGCACTATCCACCCTAGCCGTCTGGCTGCATCCCTCTCTGACACTGGATCTTTACCTGCAACTGATTCCATCCTTCTGTCGATAATGCTTTGACAAGGCGCGTGTGAATAAATTGATCTTCGCGACTTGGCTCGTTGGACGCTGCTGAAGTCTTGTTACTGTGATTACTACAATATTTTTATATGAGCATCAAAAAATTATGATCATGTGAGAGAACGGACTAGTTCTAATTTTATATTTATATCTATTTTTACCATGTTTGTTGCCTTCTGACAAATAAATAACAACGGTGATGGACTATGGGCGGCCATGCACTGCAGCTACCTCTCCTACTTCTGTTTATCAGACAGAATAGTGAACGAAGACATTGAATTTAATCGTCATGATTATTATGACGATGGCAATAATGATGATGATGACGATGATGGTAATGATGACATTGATAAGGTGTAGGAGAAAGGGTGAAGTTGGATTTATTTATGACAATGATGATTATGCCGTCATGATCATGATTACTATAATGATATTGATTATGATGAGGAGAAAGAATTTGAAGAAAAGGAATCGATGAAAATGATGATGACGATAATTTTGGTCGTCTTTATGGTGACAATGAAGTGATTTCTTATTCAACCAGGAATCTACCGCTGCAAGTGCAATGGGACCTGATAAAGGTTCGGCATCGTGCGTGGCCACTCCTTCAGATGCTCATAAACTCTACGCACCTACTGTAGGCTGCAATCTTGAAAGGTATCCGATAAACCTCAGAATACAAAGTAGATAAGTGTTCTCTTGTTGAATGTAGTAAATTGCTAAACCTGTAGCTTGAAGCGACAGTAATTCGTTCGATCCCTTATTATATGTCGCAATGCTCCAACAGAAGACATCATAATAGAATGAAATTGATCAGCTTAGATTAAAGTTTGCCACTACCACCTCACCTTCCGATTCGGCTCTTCATGCTTCTTCCAGTTACTGCAATATAAGCAGGAGACTGTCTTGCAGTAACCAGATTTAATCAACTAGTAATTCCCATCTCATTTGTCGTGTCTCAAATCAGTCGCTGTAGAGAAATATCACATCAGAGTTATGTACATGTAGATAGCATCATAGTGTACAAAATAAACTTATCGTGAGGAGGAAATTTATTTTTGCCCGTAATCGGCATAGACTTAATTACGATTTTATCAAATAACACTAGGCAAAGTACAGAACATAACACGTAATAACAGTAATACTGTTAATGTTCAAATAGAACGAGACGAAAATTGTTGCTTTTGCTAGTGATGGTGATCAGGACGACAACAATAAGGACAATTTTCATTTTGTACAAATCCGTTGTAACGTTTTTGCTTTAGGCCCTACAGTCATGCAGGAGGAGCAGGAGCAGAAGGGGGAGCAGGAGGAGGAGCAAGAGCAGAAGGAGGAAAAGCAGGAGGAGGAGGAGCAGAGGGAGGAGAAGGAGGAGGAGCAGGTCGATCAGTAGTACAGCATTGCCCTCAACGTGCGGTCAGTCGTTTCGGAGTAGCACAACACACGAGCAATTCACGCAGGTGTGAGGTAGCACCAGCATGTAGATACAACAAAGGTACGGGAACTGGATGGCCCTGTTACAACACCCAGGTACGCTGCATGCGCTAATCACAGAAACAGTCCAATCACTTATTGAGCCAAAACTTGAATGATGATAAGGCCGACAAATCAGCCTGCGATGCTATCTTTTATGTAGAAAAGAAATCTCTGTATAACAGTCAATGCTTTTCGCAATGATGATGATGGCGATGATGAAAATGATGTTGTTGGTGATGATGACGAGGACGACGACCATAATGGAGACAAAACAGTTACAACAGATTAATGGCAATTCTAATGCCGTTGGGGCTACTACTACTACGGCTACCACCACTAATACATTAGCTGCGACTACAACGTACATGTATCTTCTGCTTTTGATATGGTGGACCATGAGATTCTGCTCCAGCGATTACATTTCTCCTGTGGCCTATCTGGTGTCGCCCTTCTTTGGCTTAAATTTTACAACACCGATCGCGGCTGTCCTTGGAGACTGCAGGGCTCAATGTGTTTGGTGTTCCCCAGGGCTCGGCCCTATCCTATACATGTTCTTTTTCTGCTGATATTTATTTATTAAATATAGAGCAAATGGTCATCTTTAAGCAGATGATGTCCAGGCGTTTGCACATGGTTCATCATCCGATCAACTCTGTCTTGTCCGTTCTACCGATAGTCTTGTATCTGATATTCACTATAATTGGATGTCGACTAACAGATTCTGCCTAAATGCTGCAGAACCTCAGCTGATCTGGTTTGGGACTAAGCAACAACTTGCTAAACTTTACCTACAACTGCTGAATGAGACATGTCCTGCTTACACATGCTCCTCTAATGTCCGTGACCTGGGAGTCACACTTGATTTCTCCCTTACAGTCACGGAACACATATCTAACCTGATACGCTCCTGCTACTTTCAACTGAGGCGACTCAGAGCTATCAGACGATCGAATTCTCCCTCTGTCTGTTCCACTGTAGTTCATGCTTTTGTCTGTTCCCGCCTAGACTGCTGCAACTCACTTCTAATGGGCATACCGAAACAGTGTCTTTCTTCCCTTCAATCGGTCATAAATGCTTCAGCTAGGCTCATAAGCCCGGCTGCCCTCGCTTTGCACAAATATCTACATATATGCTTGAAGTTTACACTGGCTTAACATAACTGCACGCATCCGCTACAAGATCATCTTTCCTTTCTAGTTTCCAAAGACCACTCAGGCTACACTGTGCCTTGAGATATCTCTGACTATTTGCGAAAGCCGTTATCTGCAACTTCAACTCGTTCTAAGCACTTTGTTGATTGTCCTGATCTTTTTGTGCTTAGAACTAAATTAATGACTGGATTCTCTCCCTCGATTTCTCTCTCTTTAAAGACGTTTCAATTCCCTCTGAGTTGTTTTGTTGAGAGCGCCTCTGAATAATTATTCTTCGAGAGGCGCTTTATATAAATCTAAAGATACGATACAATGCAATACGATAACTACTAAGAGCAAGAATATTATTATACCAATAATGATAATGATGACAAGGATAATATTAATAATGATTGTATATAATGATAATAATAATACCAATAATAATCAACAATAATAAGTACGACCTATTATTTTTCACGGGTTAACAGCTAGTAATAACAATAATCACTATAACAACGATAATATGACAATAATGAAATTAGTTTTATTTTATTTGTAATTATTATTATTATTATTAGCATTATTATTATTATTAATGTTGCTGCCATTAGCATTATTATTGTTGTTGTTATTGTTAATATTAGTATCACTAGCATTTTACCCGAGAAATTCATAGGTCGTACTTAACCGTGATTAATCAGAGGTCGCTGACTCGCTGAAGAGTTAGTTGACTTTGGTGGGCTGTGCATCTCATCCACTGACGACTGAACCGCAACTGGCGATCTTTCTGAGTTTCAACAAACAAGTTTCCATTTAAGTTTTAATAACTGGAAATATACTAACGATGTATCCATGAGAAATCACAGGTAGCACATTAATTATTTGAACCTTATTTCCATATAGACCTACGGAACGCGGCCGGCAGATTTAAAGCAGGCGAAATGATCGGCGAAGCGGTTAGCAGAAGCCCTTACCTCAATGATTGCATCTCATTCTTGACACGGTATGCCGGTTCCGAATATAGGTCTAATTACACTAATTGGGCCGTCGAAAACGTCTCATCGAACTGCATGCCGTGCGGCTCGATAGTTCTGTCGATTTTCCAGTTAGTGGTGAGCGTGTTGTTGATAGCAGAGAAGGGCGCAGCAGCACTAGATGCAGTAAGATTTCTTAACGCCCTGTGAATAAGTGAAACGTGACAGCATGACAACGTTAAGTTATTATTATTCTCGATTCCTATTGTCGTTGTCGTTTCGGTGTCGTTGTTGTTATTATTATTCTTGTCGATGTTTCGCATTGGCCGGTTATTTCAATTTCACAGAACATGTACTCTCCAACGAACACATGCGCTCCGACGAAAGCATACCCTACGGCTGCTATATGCCCCTCGAAGAACGCATGCCATCGGCCGGATCCATTGCCTACGAGGTGTACCTACTCTCCGACGAATGCGAATGGATGCCAGTCGGCAGTCAACTACCTCAGTTGCTACAGAAGGTAAAACAAAACAAGAACTATTTACCTGTATAATCATACCAATGCCAGTCACTTCCTTCAAAACTTAAATCAATTTTTCTCTCAATTTCTGTGTTGAGTTGTTGCAGCGGAAAGTATGTGCTAATCACAATGCAATAAATGTTTGATGGAAACCCTCCAAGAGGAACCTCCAAGAAGATCGCGCTTCAAAGGGTCGTGCACAAACAGTCGCAACACATAAGATCGCAGACTAACAATATAGCAGCACAATTGGTCGTAAATCTAATGGGTCGTGAGTTAGGTGATTCATTTGATGGTTTTAGTCCCAGGTTCTAGCATAATTAATTATTCCATATCGTCTTCTAATGTTTAACGTAATCATTTATAAATGATTAAATGCTAATAATGTGCAATTATCTCATTGAATACAAATATTGTAGAACGCTTCATTTAAGCAGAAATCTCATCATCAATCCAGGTTCTAGTTATAAACAATTTTTTTTCATCAATACAGCTTCCATTGAAACTGCAATTTTATCACCTATCGATCGGAGACCATGCAATCGTCGGGACTATCGAACCTTCGAACTAAAGACACAGAACCAAGTGTTCCCTACTCCACTTAGTTTCTTTCAAGGGAAAAGAGCATGTAGGCGTTGTTATTGTCATTGTAAAGAAAGCAATTCTAACATTCGGCTAAGGCTTCTATTAAAGTTCATACCATTTTCAAACGTTGCCTTGATTAAAGAAAGTATTTGCGACCGTCGATGCCATTCGCATAATTAACATGCTAAATTATTGTACATGAAGACATCATTAAGAGGCGCGAGCTTATTAGTCTGCGATTTTTTGTGTTCCGACCTTTTAGTGCACGACCTTTTGCCATATCACCCTTAGGATTTCTCAACAGTCTCACTTCACAAGCTACTCACTATCAGAACATACCAATCAACTCGTTCTTCGTCTTACCTTTCCAAATCTATTTTTCTAACCACTTGGGCTCTTAGTCATAACCACATGGGACAATCTCACGAAAGATCACAGGTAGTGGATTCATCCCGGCAGACTCGCCGAGAGGAGGGTTAGGGAGGCAAATGATAAGTGGTCCGTAATCAACTTTAGAATAATATATAAATTTCTGTTTTGTGCCTTTTCAAATATAATATTACTAACACTTAACTACGATCAATTCAAACTTCAGGCATCTAAATGTTACCATACTTAAGATTTGTTTCTATCTAATACGCCCAATTCCGTCTAAGAGGCCAAAAGTGCCGTCCCTAAGACCCGGCATTTCTCTACCTAGGAGCCCGTAATTCTTGCATCCCGGTCTTACACTGGAATGTTCATGAACACTCGCCTCCTTTACATGTTCTCTAGTAAGATTTTAATGCTAGCATCTTACAATATCAAACGCCCTCCAGAACTTGTTGGATCAGCTGACACAAAGCTAAAAGCTCAAACGATATAGGCCTGATTGTCAGGTTGAATGTAGACCTTCGAACCTAACCCAGCCTACTATAGCTGACGATGGAGAATTCAAAATCAGAGAGGAGAGATGGATGAAAAAGTTATAACTTTCAAATTGTGAGACACATTTTATACTGAGTCCTTTTCCTGTGTGATGGTTTGTCGTTGAGTGTTAGGCCCATGTTGGTACGTGTACATTGCACATGCACATTTTCGTTTTGCTAGAGTTTCAATAGAACGCAATTTGTCAGATGCGTTGTATTTTCTGAGACATGCTGTCTCTCATGGAGGAACCAACAATTAGAACATTGCACCCAAAAGTATTGGTTCCACCAAGTTTTTAAACTTCGCATAGAAGTCACCTATTGTCGGAAGATTCGTAAATAATCATCGGCAAGCAGTGGTCTCAATGGTATTCCCTTGTGCTAATTGCATTCACCTTACCAACATTTCACCCGGACATTTCCCAATGTTCCACTGACATTTCGTCCGTTTGATCACTTGACCAGCACAAATTTTGATGAGAAGCGGCATTATAATGCATATTTCAATTTATTATTTATTAGGTTTACCAAACAATTTTGACATGGACGCTTGACAATCTTGATTAAGTCGTGATATAGGTATGCAAGACATGAGTCATTTTCGTGCATATAGCATGCGCTACCAAAACGAAATAGAAGTTGGATTAATGAATTGCATAATTCCATAAATGGAAGTTGAAGTAATTAAAAGAATTCTGCCTAAATGAAAGCTGGATTTATGAAAAGAATGCCGTTTGAATGGAATCTGGATTTATGAAATGAAGGGTACTTAAGTAGAAGCTGGATTGGTGACAGGATTTGCTAAAAGAATTGAGGTGGAATCGCTGAAAAGAATCATGCTTAAATAGAAGCTGGAGTGATGAGAAAATCTTCTGAAATAGAAGCGGGGTCGATGAAAAAAAATTCAGCTTAAGTTGAAGCTACAATATTTATGAAAAGAATTCTGCTCAGATATAGATTGAATTGGGGAAAAATTCTGTCCACACAATTCGTTATTATTCTATAAAATTCGCGTTGAGGATCGGATATGGTAAAGTTAAGCCTCGTGATTGTCGGCAAGTGCCAAGTTAGTGTACGTGTTGTCATAAAATAAAATGTGTCCAAGTAAAATCTATTTAAGCAAGAATTATTTCATCCATCCAGCTTTCATTTAAGTCCAAATGTGTTATAAATCCTGTTTACACTCAAGCAAAATTCGTTTTATCGATCCAGCTTCCAAACAGTAGAAAATCTTTTCATCGATGAACTTCTGATGAACTAAAGGGATAATGCTTTGAATCAATTCAACTTCCATTTTAAAAGTAATTCTTGTCGTCAGTCTGGCACATAATTATTCCACCAGAAGTATCGACATCGAACCCACTTCTATAATTGAGCTGAATTTTTTATCAGTTCAGTTTCTGTTTAAGCAGATTCCTCCCATTACCCGCCTTCTACTTAATTATAATCATTCTTTCATCAATTCAGCTTCCAATAAATTAAATAATTTTCTTTTAAGCATGAATTTTTTTCATCAATCCAATTTCTATTTCAAATTGAGAGCACAGTGTGTCAAGAAAATGACTGTAAGCATTACACTTTGCCGACATAAACTACGGTTTTCACAAGTTCGTTATGAACACATACAAAACGTAGTATATATAATATATATAATTAATTAATTAACTGAATTAACCATAATGCACTGTGTAAGTGTTTGTGCTGGACAAGTTAGGCAGCATCGAGGTTTTACTGTTGTAGGCCCTTTGGGATGTAATGGGCTCTCATTATAAGTACGTCTTATGCCTAGGGGACCCTCAGATGCGTTTTATAGTAGCCTTAAGACTGTTCCTTTCAACCGTGGTTGTGTCGGGAGCACTCCTCTGTAGTAACCCTGAAGGGGCGCTGTGTACATTTGTAACGAATGAATGAAGTGATCAAACGGGTAGAAATGTCCGGGCTAAAAGTGTTCTAATGTACGGGGATATGTCGGGAAAAAATGTCGGGAGAAAATGTCGGAAGAAAATGTTCGGGGGAGAATATCCTAGACCCGTCTGAATACTTTACAATGCAGTCAGGCAAAGCTTATACCACTACTACGTTCATACACTTCAAGCATTGCACTTTACATTGTATTACCTGTCTTCATAATCTATCAGTCGGCGGTATATAAATTGGCCCATTATTATTATTTAGATTACTCTAATTCCACGCACATTCTGTTTTTTCAGGAATCAAATGAATACGGATAGACAAACTCCGGTAGGGTGTGCTTTGATAAATAATTTTGCTTTATAACGTTTTATTTTATTTTACTTGGTATTAGCTAGGTTATGAAAATGGCAATAGACTTACCATGTTTAAGTCGTTCCAAGCAAACAATAGGCGAATTTACTACGGAAGCACCAAGACTGTGGCCGTTCAGACAACGGAAATACCTAAAAATGAAATTATAAAAATTGATGATTAGACGTGTTAAGTTAGAAGTGCAAACTAGACGGCAATAAATAAATGCAGGGCGGGCCAGCATAAATGAACCGACTTTGCTAACATATAACTTCGCCAGCATTTGTTAGTTATTAATGCCTAATACGTAAAATGAAAGATATTTCACCTTAATATTGGCATTAAAGAAGTCTAATTGGTACTAGTTTTAATTTGTAGAAAATATTAGGAACAGCACTTCTATATTTTATTGTCGTTTGTGACGAAAAATATCGCCGTTGACAAATGATGACCTATTTTTGATCCGAATTATGTAAACTGATAAGGACTTAACTTGTTTCAAATGATTAAACTGTTTCCTTACAGAGGATGGAATGAAAACTGGGCTGTTTTGCCCAACTTCGAAATTGCAACAGAAACCATGACACTGTGCAAGAAATGTTTTCTTCCTTTCAGCACCCGTCCAGGTGTCACATCCGACATCTCGCTTTTACTAACAGGAGCACAGGCACGATCATTTTGGGTGTTTGCAGGAGTCTGTAACGTGAATTTCTTCTCCTCGCTAAACCATGTCCTTTCAACTATATTAATAGTCATGTCAACGGAACCATTTTGCGTCACAAACCACAACAAAATATGGCAGCTTGGGCTGTTTTCAACATTTACTTAAAATTTAAAATTGTACCAATTAGAGTTTCCTGAAGCTACTAATACTAGAGTGAAATTTCTTTAATGTGACGTATAAAGTATAAATAAGTAACAAATATTGGCTAAGTTATATGCGTGCAAAAGTCGGATCATCTATGGTGGCACTCTCTGTATTGTTATATATTGACATTAGTTGAAGTTTTGACTTGAGAATAAATATAAATTTATTTGTTATATAGTATAATTATATTTATACAGCATTGTCTAGCATGGCAGATTTTGTCTCTGGTATTCTGCAAAGCAACACTGAATAACCTCAGCATACAACTAATCTATATTGCGCAATATGACTCGACATGTTCAACGTTTAATGGTACTTTGTGAATGTAATATTTTTATAGATACCTGTTAAATCACCAAGTCCTCATTATGCAGTACCGATCCCCTCTGCAGCACCGAGATATGCATCACCCGTATATCAACAATGGTAGATAATTAACATTTACATATGTACGTAGATCTAAATGCTTATATTACATAATTATCTTGTAACTACTTTGGAGCTCCCTTAGTCTCACTGTCTGCCCTACAATACCGTGTTTAACTGGAGGAAGAAGAGCGTATACATCGAGTTCGAATCTGCACCGCAGGTTTCGCTAGCTATGATAACGGTATCGGCGTTAGAGAAGTTATAACACAACCTTCCTGCGTTGTAGTCGATAATATTCGGGTTTTTTTTCTTTTAACGTCTAGCTCCGTCTAGGCGTCAATCTGCTTCCGTTCCTCGGTCGCTCCGTTCCTCGAACGTTTCTTCTATGATTAAGGTGCATGGCTATGGGTTGAGGACGGTGGAATTCATTTAGGCAATTACTTAGGGTGATGCCCTGACATCAGGGATCGAGTTACCTCTCACGATCTGATTACGCCTTCTTAATTCTTTCATCACCAGCTCTAGAAGTGATCGTTCTTTGTCTCAATTCTAACTACGTCCGATTGATGTTCGATAAACTCAGTCGAGTCGTCGCTACAAATAGTTTTAAGCTGCTTCTCCGGAAATTTCACTTCCGCTTATCCAACTATCCCTCCATTATATTATTATATTACATTACATTACATTATTTGCACTCCGTTCTAGTCTACCTTATCGCTCTCACACTCCTTCATCATTTGTCACTATCCGTCCATCGCTGGCTTTTTTTCTGTACCTGTCGATATGGTATCTGGCTTTCTAGAGAGCAGGTCCAAAGTGAACGGTGGCAAAAATCCTGGGGTGGTGGCCCTACCCCTACCTTTCATACCATTCGAGACTTCATCCTCGACTCATACCATAGAAGAGTAGACATGGTTTAAGATTTTTAAAAAGCAGCTAGGCCCTATTTAATTATTTTAGGGTGACGCACAATCAAGTACGTTCGCCGTTAAAAAAATCTGTTTTCTCAATACGAGCTTGCTATTTTTTATGATGCTTTGTCAGTGCAAACACAAATGAAATAAAGGTTGCTAATACAAATTATGTTTTAATCCGGTCCGTGGTTGCCATTATTTATTTAGAAAATTGAAGAAGACCAGTTTCGCATAAAAACTGCTAGGCGCTATACAGTGTCATCATAATTATATCACTGTAAACAAAATCTTTGGGCTAGTATATACGATTATCCGTCCATCACACCAAACGGTGCGGTTGACTCCTTTTATACTCGCCTTAAAACTGTTCTCTTTAGCCTTGCCGGGGTCGGGAGCGCTTCTGAGTAGCAGATTTTAAAATGCGCTATATAAATGTTTCAATGAATGAACACACTATTGTTACCTAGGTCTTACAGACATAGGATTTTAGCGTACAGTATTTGCGTGCTGCTTAATGCCAGCATGGAGTCTATACGATACGGCATAGACTAGATCAGCGACTGAAGTGTCCCAACTTCTATTGATCTCCACTCTCGTTGGAGGCGACGTTTGATCCGATCAAGTTTCCTTTGCTCAGGATTTTTATAAACGCTGAGAGATAAAATACTCAGCAAGTTCTCAATAGGAGAGCCGTCCGAAGAGTTGGGTGGCCAATCGCTCGACATTGTGTGTGACGGGAAGTTGTCGTCTACTCCTTCGTCGTCATAGCTGATGCATGACAGGCATACACCGTCCTGTCGAAATACTCCAATAGTCAACTAATAACTGTCGTTGGGTAAAGTTGCTTGACGTTATCTGGTTGTCTCTCGAACGCTGGCTTCACGATTTGCTCGAGAATAATTATAATGTTGTACTGCGAGTTCAGTCTGGTACTATTTGGCGCAAAGTGAAGGCTTGTGAGACCTCTGGCCGTCATCGCACCCTACTCTATCACTGACGAACTAAACTTCTTCTGTGGAGCAGACGGAACGCTCTCCTCATGTCAACCAAAAAGTTGGCCAAACTTTATCGTTTTGTGCATTCTGTGCATTAAATACCTCGAACGGCCACTAGACACGTCTTCCACAGTCGATTAATTTTATCCATTTCACTCAATTAAATGATCTGAATAAATAATATTATAGGCCGTCAAATCGAAACAAGCGCTAGAACTGGACCTCGCGCGTCATTTGAAGCACGTTCGACTTACAAATTTTAGGGGTATATACATGTAATATGTGAGTCCTGTATGCGATTGACAAATATTTAAGAGATATGACACTTTTTGACCGATATATTCAAGTTTTAAAACGGTGAACGAGTTTGTGTGTCACCCTATAAAATTTAATATATACTATATAATGTTGCAACAATGATTCTATCAATCTGAGTCTAGCAACATACTTCTCTTCAGTGCCCTCACTTAGCAGTCAGAAACAATTACGCAATTGAATTCTAAAAATGCCGCATTCACCCTTTTTAACAGAATCGCACAGATAACTGGGTATTTTTCACAGCAGGAGCCAAATTCAGAACTAAAATAATTTAATAAAAAAGTTGATCAACATTTAAAAAAAATTACAGGTATGTTCTTATGGAATTCCTAAGGCAAACTTAATACTGAGCACTGCTTAAATTTGACAAAGTTGGCCTAAAATTTCATTTTTTTTATAAATATTTTGATTAAAATCAAAATTGTGATCACAAGGTGCCATGCTGCTTGGACTCCAACATGTCCGACTGCGACCCTGTCATTCATACACACACAACGCGCGCACACATAAACACACACACATATATATATATATATTAGAAGAAATTCAACACATAATTACAACCTCGTTACTACCTTGGTTCATATTTTAATCGTTAATCGGTTAGACTACAATATCTCTCTACTATGAACTCCAATATGTCCGACTGTAGCCCTTGCATTCATACACACAAAGACAAACATATATATGCATATATATATGTGCAAGAAATTCAACACACAAGTACAGCTCCGTTTCAAAATTGCAACACCTTTACTTCAGGAAAAGTAATGGAGTTGTTATAACGGAATTGTAGAATCATCATACTGAGGCCATCACGCTGCTCGGTTAAATTGAGATAAAAGTAATATAATCAGTTTATATATTTACATACGCAAAATGTAGTATTTATGGCAACGGAGTTGTAGATAGTTAATCTACTTTTATGTTATCCGATTAATTTCCTAAAATGGCAACATAAACAAGCAACTAAATTGGTCTCTTGTTGGTGAAATAATGTAGGCTGGTTCCCTGCTTTCGAAGACGTCGATTCAAAAACCGAGTTCTCAATTTATTCCACAGATGGCCAAAAATTGTCAATAACGGTGTTTTAAACAAATGTCTAGGACAGAAGTTAAATTTATTATCTAGTTACTTATTAAGTTAATAAGTATATGAAAACCGCATAGAACAATGGCCAAATAGGCTAAATATAATAAATCAGCAAAAATCTGTAAAGCACTTCAACTACCAATATAACGCAGTGTTTTATCAACTCAGCAAGGATAAGGACAATGAAATTTGTTATATCATTAAGACTTTGTTATTTTTTTTACCATACTTATAAAATAAATAATATAATAACAATTAGTGTTTTTCATCTCATGTATACCATATAAGAATTTAAAAAATTAAATAATATAAAAATTAAGCAATAGAAACTAATAGAATTTTACTTTTTGTGTAGACCGGCCAAATATGAGCGCTGTTCTGAAAAGTGTCCAAGTAGGGCCTACACTTATACGCTATTAATCCAATACAAATCGATTGGGTTCCAAGATTTCGGCGAATTTTTATATTCACAGTGAAAATAATAGGATCTACATTACCCGCAGCTCGATACAGATATAACATATCTGCCACAGATCCAGATACGAACTCTGGACAATTTGACAGAAGCTGATACTGCGATGATATATTATGACTAAAGCACAGGAACTCACTTATAATTATTATATAGCCTGACACTCGAACGAACGGCCAAGGAACTAATCCAATTGGAAAAGTTCTTTGTATCAGCAACAAATAAGATAATTCGGGGACTAAGGTTGGGCCTGTGTATTATTTAAGAAGCCGATAGGAATGTAATGAAAAAGGTCTTCAGTACAAGAGTTGTAGATTTTTTATTTGGCTTGGATTATAGTACTGCCTCACAGGGATGTAACAAGCGGAGTAGCAGAGGGCTCCTGTCCCCCAGTTTTATTGCTCAGTGCCCCCATGTCTCCCCAAATCGGTTCTATATTTTTATGTTTCTCCAATAGCTTTTTATATTTATTGATTAAGGTGTTGTGGGTCAATACATTTCCAACAGTTCAAAGTTTGTTTTTACAATTTGTTCTTACTTATTGCAGGTATAAAAACTGTCATTTACAAAGGAGAATAATGCATGTTTGGTTATTCATTCATCTAAAATGTGTCACTTTGTTCTTACCCAAAATGCATAAAATTTATGACACTAGAATATTCGTCATTGGCTAGAGAAATAGTCTAGTGGTTGGTCTACAATCATGACGTCGGGGTTCAGATCCCTGCAAGGGCGCAAATTTGACTGGAAATGTCAGTTGAAACATGTACCTCCTAGCCGACTCCGCTGTAATGACTAAGAAGTTCCTAGCATGGAAGACCTGAATGGAGCTGCTCTCATGGTGATGGAGGCTGGTTAAAGACTGTGGCGATCTATAGTTCTACGTAAGTCTAGTGCGCGATCGGTCGTTCTTCCAGCCATCATCCGGCCCGAGTCTACAATCGTTACCTATGACTTCCATTTGATTGCAATGTGTCTGACAATGCCAAAAATCGTATCCCGAGAATCCACTTTACGAATCGAAAGTTGTCCCATTGACCATGATGACCCCAGATTTTGAATTGGACGAAAAACTCACTCATTTGGAAATTGGCAATACTAAATTAGTTTCTGCTATTGATTGCAATGTGTCAACCAAGTATCTCAAAATAAACCTAACCCGTTCCAAGTTGGAAGCTCAGAGAGTGAGTGATGAATGGGTTTCCACCTTCGTATGCAGAGGCCAAGGAAATTATGTTGTAGGCTAAGTACGTCATGTATACCTTCATAGCAATCTCAAGGTTAGCTCAAGTAATGCTATTTCACCTAAATCCCGACAATTTTAACCAATTAAGAATCTGCCTTTTGAATGTTGACATTTGCTTTGTTACCTCCAGCCGAATGTACTCGACCATCTTATAGCCACATTATAGTTGTTTGTAGTCATTGATTAAACATGAAATTCTGAATAAAACTCATATTAAGTAAGTAGTTGTGAAGGCGCTAGAGAAATGTATGTATACATGCATATCGAATATTAGATCTAAATAACTTATACGTTGACATGAATCTTGCGGCAAGTTAAGGCCGAAATAAATTTGGTATCCAGCCCGTGCGCTTCTACAAGCCTCATGATGATGGAAAAGATTAATTTGCATGCAATTTTACTGTATATTGTACAGAATAGCAGGCCTACTTTATAGTGTATACTTTAAAAGAGTCTTGCATATCGCATTTCAATGGAGTAATTATGATAAGGTGACTTTTTTAAAGATAATTTGTGCTCCCCATTTTTCAAATTTCTGAAGGGCAAAATTTAAAAGTGGGAGGGAACAATTTTTTTTCGTGCGCTTTGTGCATTATTTTTTTAAGATTATGCTCCACACTTTTCAAAACCTTGTTACACCTCTGCTGTCTCAGCGAACATTATCACAGCTCTAAGGAGGAAACTAGGACGTTGGGCAGCTAAGCGTTCCAGGTATATTTGCCGTGGTTGTAACATAGACTAGGGCCTACACTTCTTGTGAACAATTTATCAATTTTAAACCCGTGATATGCAACATTATGTTAAAGTACTTTTCAGTAGGTGATTGTGCATTTGTATGACGCCTTTTAGAACTAGTTGGATCAGCTGAGACAATGCTATAAGCTTAAATAATATACTAATTATCTCTAGAGACATGACTTTTAAGACTGAAAAACAGTGCTTCAATAGACTGCTGACAGACAGTCTGAGGGCAGGGTAAGATGATATGATGAGGTAAGATTCTTTCGTCTTGCGGTTGATTCATTGTTGGGCCTAATGCTGAGACGCAAACCCCTCAACTCAATCGAACTAATAAAACGTCTCTATCTAATACTATAGAACACCTATATAGTTGCAATCTGAAGAGTTATCTGAAGTTATTTGCATTTCGCATAGTGATATAATGTTTACTTTCTACGCAGCAACTCTCACGGTGTCCAACCTGTGTATCAGCCTACGCTGGACATGACGGTCGGCACTAGACGATTAGTGAACAGCGCAGGTGGAAATCAAGCAATAATCAATCCAACAATGTTGAATCCAGGCGTCGTCAATCAAGCCATGAGTCTTTTCAATCCCAATCAGTCCTTCGCTCAACCTGTCCTTCAACAATTCCCTACAGTCCCGTTGGAAAGTACCTTCGTAACTGGCACCTCTAAGGGAAAACCCCTTACGGTCGGCTCCACAATGGGCGGCTCCACTAAGGGCGCCTCCACTAACGGCAGTGCCATTGTGAGCATATCCCCTAGTGGTAGCTCCTACATAGGCAGCTCCGCTAAGGGCAGCTCCATCATGGGCAGCTTCGCTAAGGGCAGTTACGCAAAGTATAATTTCATAAAACCCTTGGTCCAAAAACTCAGTGGTAGCCGTCTTAGCATCCCGGAAGGAAATGGCAAACCAAAATGCAAAGGAGGATCGTCTAGATCGTTACGCAGCAATTTCTCAGCTGGAAGTTCCGTAAGTTCTGTTACTATTCTAATGCAGCGTGCAGCGATGGTTCTTATTATTGTTAATTTATGTGCCTGTTATAACATCATATGCCATTAACAACTATTATAGACTTATGAGCTGAAGATATAGACAAATCGCAAAATGTCAACATCAACTGGCGCTATGTAAATATGTATTTACAACGTCTGGAGCTATATGAACGTGTAGTTGTCTGTTCATTAGTTTATATTAAATCATTTAATATATACATTTACTTAGCGCTACTTCAAGGTTGCAACTCAGGAGAGCACCATACCACAGCACGGTCGAAAAGAACATTTTAGAGACGAATATAAGTAGAATCGATTTGCATTCTAAATGTCGAGTATACTGATCGCTTTCTGTATCTTTTATCGGTCTTATTATATACCATTCAAGTGTCAAAAATTACTGACCACCGCCGAGCAGCACACGAATGGCAAAAAATCATTTGCTAATTGTTAGCGGACACGTTGATTGAACGTTTGGATAAAACGCTAATTAAATTAAGTTAAAATGAGTAGGCCGATATTCTTAATTTCAACCAATTGCTTATACCGCACTATGGTCTGTAAGGCATTTTAATAGCATAAATAACATAATATTCTGCGCATGTCATCGGTTATGTCGACCGATTGACCGACTGCTTCGTCATTCCGATGGATATTTTCATCTGAATGCAGAATTTGATTAATAACTTCGAAAATGTTGGAGTTTTCTGAGACTTAGTTTGCGTACCGGACTTATTCGTCGACTTTGCCAAGGATTTTGTACGCCTGGGGTATTTTATTCGGAAGTTGCCTTGGCCATGTGACTCAATCAGGGTCCATCCTTCTGATTCACGGCCTCAACCATGAGGACCGCGTAAGCCTCCTGTAGTCGAGTGTTTTCGTCTCGGTGGAGCACGAGAGACGTGGCCATTAGAGTGACCTCGACTAATTGTAACAGGTGGCTCCTAAATCTACCGACTGAGACAGAATGAATGTCTCTTCTACGTCCTCCTTGTGCCTCGACAAACATCCGGACGTGCATCATCTTCCACCAATAAGAGACTACCCGTTCACATCGTCAACGTGCTTGCGAATGCTGCAATCAGTCTTCGTTCTACCCTATCGACGCGACTTGACAAGACTAGAGACTCTGAAGAGCCATGCCATCTGTGGCTATCGACGGGGATGAGCACTCTTTCAGCTTACTGAAAATGTGTGCATGTTGCCATAATGAAAAATTATGTTACTATTGTGACCCCCCCCCCCCCCATTCGCTAAAATGATGTGTACGGACCGTAATACAAAGCACATGAGCCAAAAAATGGAAAAGTGTGTAAAGTCTAAACTAATGTCATATACTGCTGCAAGTTTTTTAGACAATTCTCATGATATTTTAAAGCAATCTGACTACTGTCAACATGTCACTAAAAACATAAGCTAGTTTTGTAAATTTTATGCCAGCATCTTCCGGCCACAGTCTCGCTCTTTGTTTGTTGAATTAACGATGTTCCCATGTTACACGATGATAAACGTCAAACACGGCACACACACATTAAATAGATGCGGTAGGCCTACATATTGATCTGCGTATGGGGCCCAAGACAAAATGTCTCGGTTACATTTTTGGACTTATTTGCATTGTTAAAAATTCTGAGTCCGTATTTAAAAAAGTATTCACACATAATATGTGTGAATACTTTTTTAAATACAGATAAAAATATATTATACGTTCTCTTTTCTCCTCGTCTTTATTTTTTTGTCCTCGTTCTACTCTTGCATTGAGGGGGAAGAGGGGACACAAACGAGGCGGCGAACCTTTAATCGACACCGCGGTCAAGGTGAAGTGGTGAAAGGAAGGGGACACTCGATCAGCCATTAGAGGGAAGGGAGACAAGGCCGACAAAGCGCTACATCAATTTTGCCCCAAACTAATGATGATGATGATGATGATCATGATAATAATAATAATTTTAAGTATTTTAAGTATTTAAGTAAGTATTTATAATAATAATAATAATAATAATAATAATAATAATAATAATAACAATAATAATAGTAATAATAATAATGATAATAATAATAGTTAACAATAAATAACAATTATTTTAATTATTTATAGCATTGTTATTTATTTAATTATTAATTTATTATTCACACAGTTAGTTTCCTACATATGATCATTTATGAACATGTAGATCAAGAGTAAGCTAAGTCCCATTACATTTGTTTTTTGATGTACCAGCGAAATGCTTTGTTTTAATTTCAATGATTATTGTATTAGCATTAAGATTCCAAGTCAGAAGGTCAACAATTCACAACAAGCTTGCGGGGCATTTTTCTAGCGCCTTCTATTTAAGCTGTAATTGAATTTATCGGTTTCACGCAGTAACAAAATTCTATACGTTCGGATACTTTTGGGGTTGTCTTAAATATTGAACAATTCTGCTCTTATTCTGGTAATAATATGTGGCGTAATCGGCTTTACTGGTTTCGTTTTCAGAAAAAATCTGGTATAGGTTGTAAGGCTTGTGGAAAGAGCAAATCTCCTAGAAGAAGCAAATCTCCGAAAGGAGGCAAATCTCCTAAAAGAAGCAAATCTCCGAAAGGAGGCAAATCTCCGAAATGACGCAGTTCTTCTCAAATGAGACGCGATTCCACTCAAATGAGCAAGGGTGGTAGTTTCATCTATGACGGCTGTTACGTTAGAAGCATGTTAGAAGTTTGCTCACCATCTCGTTCTTCTCACAATCAACTTCTCACTGTGTACCATCCAGTTCTATATAGCAATCAAAACTCTAGCGAGTTCCTTAGACAAGTTTTTTTCTACTGTCACCGCAATCAATTACTATAAGTTTCATGTACCACTAATTAATGATTGTTACTTTTGAAATGAGGCCAATTACTGCTAAAATTTGTTATCATTATTATTGCTATTTATTGAGTTAAGTCTCAAAATGATTAAACATAGCAAGAAATATTAATCGCAGAATGATAACGGATTCTTGGAATTCACTATTTTCAGAAATGCTCGCATACTTGGCGTACGTGATAAGAAATACTTTGTTAATACCAAGACTAAACAACATAATAAAAGGTTCTATTACCGAGTGAATATTATGTCGTTTAGCGTTTCATTGACACTGCACGTTAATTGACACGGTGTGCTGAATCGCATTGTGTAGATGCATTATATTACATGTCCGATTGGTTCCGTTTATGCGATGCAGGGCGTATTGATTTTAACAACAACGACGGTCATTGGTTGAAGAGTTCGCCGTCTGGCGCTCCATGAGAATTGCATCTTTCTGTAAACGTCATGTCGGATGTCGAATCACAAATAATATTAGAACGTCCGGGTCTTTTCAGCAACATTCATACAGGCAGTTATTACTCATGTATGCAGCTCAGATGCAGGCTTATTATACAATATACAGTATGTATATATATTTAAAATCATAATTTTATACAGTCCAGGGCAGAAACAAATGGATGTCTAGACGAGAACCGATTCAGACTCAGAAAACACGGGAGCAAAGAGATGGAATCAGAGCATTAATTACTGGCTTGCGGAAATAAACCTACATCATGGGCATTGCACAGGCTATCTGCATATGTTTTGTGGACCATGAAAAGACATTATTTTGATAGACTATAGACTGAAAGGAGTTAATGCTTGCAGTAAGAATAATAGAGTTTGACTGAAACGATAGAAACTCATTAATAAAAACCTATACAAAGACATTAGTTATATATATGAGACAGAAAGTATGACTAAATATGGAAGGAGAATACTCGGAAACAAGGAGTGACTATGCGAGAATTTAAATCAATACTCTTCAACACAATTATACATTTAGGAACTAATATTATGATTAGCGATCGAGAGGTGACGAAGGGTGTGAAGGTAGAAGAAAGACTGTTGAAAGCATCAAGGTTTGCAGATGAACAGATAATGCTGGCAGGCAGTCAAAAAGAGTTGGAGAAAATAATGATTGAACGGCTAAATAAGATGTTCGATCAAGTACGATATGAAAATTAGCAACTAAAGGACCAAGATTATGAGGATAAGTAGGATAGGAGAGGAAACATTAAGTTTAATCATTGATAGACGGAAGCAAGTCAGAACATTGTTATTACCTGCAAAGTATGATCACAAATAATTCTAAGTGTCATGTAAAGAAAATACAGGAATGACCGTGAGAAAAGATACATTACATAAAAGGGAACTGATGATAAAAGCGCTAAATAAGGATTTAAGGAAACGAATGGCCAGGAATATGATGTGGAGTGTGGTGCTGTAAGTATCGGAAACATGAACCACGAAGGAGTAGGGTATAAGAAAGATGGAGGTCCTCGAGGTGGGAATGCGGCGCAGGTTGGAGAGAGTCAGTTGGATGGAGCGCAAAGCATATAAGGAGATAGGTCTGCTGGAAGCTGGATTGACGATAAACTCGTAATTTAAGTAGAAGCCGGTTTGCTGGAAGTATCATAGGTTAAGTATAATCCAGATTGATGGATAAATCATATGTAAGTAGAAATTGAATTCATGGATAAAATCCTAGTGTAAGCAGAAGCTGTATTGATGAAAAATTACTTTAAGAGTAGAAGCTGAACCTCGCTCTTGCCTGTCTATGCTTCATTACGTAAGCTCTTGAAGCCATTGTTTCTACCATGGTGTAGCGTTGTCAGGTCAGGACTGCCTTCAAAATAGCTTCTCCTGAAGTAGAGCTGCTTAGATTTGCGATTTTAATTACATTTAAAGCTTTTTTTAAAATATTTGTAGAGATTTTCATAGTCAGGAAATCGTCTCTTGTAACCATTGCCGGAAGATGGTTTAAACCGCTTGAATTACTAAGATATCTCTGTACATATAGATGACCATTGCCTTAACTTTTTCTCCGACTAGGCTTAGCTCGCATTGAAGAAGCAACTGAGGCGTCAAAACACATCAAATAATAAAAATATATAGGCTTTCATTGTAGTCTTGTATTGTTAGTTTAATTATTTTGAATAGTCAATTATTCCAAGTCGCTATAGAGATAAAATTATCTCAGTGATGGGCGGACGAAGTGTATGGATGTCGCACGAGAAATATACTGCCTAGAAAATATTAATTTAATAGGCAAAAAAGATGGTTTTGCCTATATAAGATTACTATTACTTTCCTCTATTTATTAAATTATTTAAGTTTTAGCGTGAAGTTTCAAATCAAGATACTGTATGTTGATCCCTCTTTCCCTATATTGTCTTTGAACATCAACGAAAGCACTGTACGTTGCATTTCAAATCGCAACATATAGATCTAAAACATGTTTTCTGACAACAAGAGAATTTGCATCCGATAAAACAGCACATAAACTTGGCCAGTTTATGCTGTCGGCCATGCCTAACGACAGCGGCCTCCACGTCGTACAGTTCAACTGATATTGGTTCATTTGTCGTCATATTCTGATAGTCTTCGTCTTCTTCGTCTTCATCATCTTCTTCTAACTCCATTGCCCGTCCACTAAGTGCAGTTTGCGCATTTATTTCTGTGAGCTCAGCATGTCTAAAGTCGTTGGCTGTGTCTGCGATTAGTTTCAAGTCTGGCGTTTTACCAGAGACGCAGTCTGGTGCTCTTTTTCGAGGGTCATTTCTCAATCTGCATATGTCGCAGGCGTGGCAGTTTGTCTCAAGCATCGTGTGCTGTTGAATCGTCTGTGCCAAAGTCTGTTGTTCGTATTGAGTAATCAATGAGCGTTGTCGTGTACATCTTGATTGTGGATATCTCTCATCGGCAATGTAATATTTTGCGAGCTGTAGAACCTGTGGACGATTAATCACATCACATGCATGACTGGCTTTCTCAATAATATTATTACTTGGAGTTGACCACTTTTGATTGTTTTCATCGTTGACACGTAGGCTACCTTCTGCTAATACTTTGTAACGTTCGTTTTGTTCCGGCTGCTCGTAATCTTCAACATTACTTTCGCTTGGACAGTTCATAGCGACTTTTTGAATATGCCAGCAATTAAAGTCCATGCACTTTGAATTACGGCTCGCTTCAATTGGGTAACTCGATCTATCTTTCGGCTGAAATCTATCTAAATATGGTTCGCAGATGATTTTTTCCGGCGGCCAACATTGCGAGTTCCAGCTTCTGCGAGATTGTTGCTGATCCATGCTAGTTTCTTGCAACAAGATCCTTCGGTCTAAAATCTCGGATGAAAGCGACATCTGTTCATTATCATACACGCATGCGCTTGAGGCTTGACTGACAGTATCCGAGCCGTGATGTGGTTGTGACTTGGTTGCATGTGCACTGTAATGCCTATGACGGTATTGTTTGTCATCCGTGCTTTTACCCTGTAAGCTATCCTGGTGCTGCCATATGTCATGCGAAATCTCTTCGAGAGGAGGTTCCGCAGGGTCTTTCGTGTTGCAAGTTTCCGCCAATTTGTCCGTATCCGAACTTATTGAAGTTTTTAGTGATTTGACGCATATGGGACCGTTAGTCTCATTGCGACGTTGCGCTGCTACCAGTTTTTCTGATGGCTTCTTTTTGCGGGTTTCGTCCTCAAATAACCACGAAAGATCGAGTTTTGGTACAAAATCTGGACGAATTGGCGGTACGTCATCTGATGATGGACTCCACAGCACATCGGATTCCTCCGATTCAACGTCCGAGATCCCATTGTCCGAATCGCAGCATTCCAACTGTTCCAAACTCTGCCATTTCGTAATGGGCGTCAGGGACTTCCAATGCAAATGTTTTTCTCGCTGTAGTCCACGGATGACGTTGTTACATTGTTGTTCCTCTATGCCGGTGTTGTCACTGTGCTGTGCACACGCTTCTTCATCGTAAGGTTTGCAGTGTCTGATGTACGGACTCGCGGGACAAAAACTGGAAACATTTTTATGGTTTATATCGCCTCTATGGAAAATAATTGGATCTAGTTTGATTCTGGACTGTGTGATAAAGTCTTTACCGTAACAGACTCTGTTGCGTTCTCTCTTGTCAGAGTGTGATATTGATTGTTCTCTCGACCAATGAAGCTGGCTGCTCTTGTCAGAAGAGTCGGAGCAACGACACGGGCGCTTTTCTGTCCAATCTTTCAACGAGTTCCTTTCGTACGAAGCAGAAGCACCTGAAATATTAATATTCTGCTTCTGTACAGTGTCCAGCTAAAACGTAGGCCTTGGAACATGCAGCTTATCAAAGGACAAATACTCACTTCTAATCACATCTGTCACCAAAACGACAAATCATCGTATCATTCCCATTCTCAAATCATTACACTGGCTAGATATCCCGTATCGAATCCGCTTCAAAAACCTACAATTTTCTCAGCTCATTTATCTTCGCAAATTCTTCAACATCCAGATGATCCAGAGAACGCGCCCTACTCGATCATCTTAGTCTTTAGTCTTAACTTGTCTTGATTCCCGATCACTTCTTATATCAAGTTCTGCAAACGAATGGAAACGAGTCATATTCTGAATTGGTTCACGTCTCTGAAACAATCTTCCTCCTGAATTTAGTCAAGTTTCGGTTTCTCCACCATCATTGCTAATCACTCGCCATCATCTGTTTCTCTTTCTATCACCCCTCGGGTGTATCAGTACCCGTGATTACTCTAGCCCACACCCGATCCGTAAAATACGTACCCGCCTCCGACTATAGATAGTGATGTCTGTAACAGGCGCTTTGGAAGTCCGTAAATACAATACAATGCAATGCAATTCACCGTATTCAGTAAATAATCGAGTCGTCTTGCGGATGACGAAGCGATAAATTTGTCAGGTCTGACGTTAGAGGTTGGATCAGATACAAATTCATCTGACATAATATTATTATGGAAACATCAATCGTCTGCATAATCATTTCAGTTGATATACATGTATGCAGACTTGACGCTCCTCTGTAGAACGCAAAATGCCTTCGCACTATGTGAGACTATTACTTAATTATAGACAAAGCCTACAGTGGCTTCTCAAGGCGCATGTGGCTATGATGATCCGTGACGCGGGACAGCAAATTATGGGTGTCCACCCGATAATCCCAAGGTTCGAAAGTCCGAAGGTTCGATAGTCCGACGGTTCGATAGTACAAAGGTTCGCTAGTACGAAGGTTTGATAGTCCGAAGGTTCTATAATCCGACACTAATTTAACTAGAAGCTGGATTAATTGATGAAAAGGTTGTGTAAAACGGGAAGCTGGATTGATATTAAAAAAATCATGCCTCACTGGAAGCGGGATGAATGAAAATAGTAATGCAATTCAGATTCCAGACAAGCACAATTCTTTTCACCAATCCAGCTACCATTAAAACCGGTGACCGGACAATTCGGCGACCGACAGCTCGGCGCGGGCAATTCGGCGCCGGGACAATTTAGCGTGCGGACAATTTGGCGCCGGGACAATTCGGCGCCGGATGAGTTTGTAGGTGTATTTAGACCAGATATCGGTATGTAGTAACTGAGATTTTAAAAATATTCAGAATGGGAGTGAAATAATATTCTCCATATTCAACACATAGGGACCGTGTCACCTTCTAACTAGAGCAGTCCTCCACTGTAGAGAAAACTAAAGCATATTACAAATTACATCGATTTATGTTTCTGGCTCACATAGTATTTACTAACGGCAGTAGAAGTTGATAAATCCGCGATAAGAACTAGCGTAAAGCGGCGGGGTAGTTGTAGAGGGTTTGGGGTTTATGAGCCAGGGTTAAAGAATGAGGAAAGCAGCAAGTACGCGGTTGTATGACCGCCAGTTATTGTGGGCAGCTGGGTTACAAGTGGGTCTGAGAGACAGGTGACTGTCGAGTCAAGAATGACAGAGGTGAGAGAGAGACAGACAGACAGAGAAAGACTGGGCACTGGCTGGATAGACCAGGTCAAAGAATTCAAGAAGCAGTTGATGTAGACAGCAAAAGGTGAGATATACAGTGATATTTCATAGAGCATAGGGAACCATTTGCCAGGCATGATTATTTGGTACCCCACCGGATCATTCTAGGCTTTGTAGGCTAGACATTTTTGTAGTTGTAACAAGTTGGCATATGTTACTGATAAGACTGTTCTCTAATAAGGGTACTTTGTAGCATTAGCATGTGCTAGCAGTTCTAGTCCTCGTTAGTTTACAATTAGATAATTATGTCATTGTGTTTCTGATCATTTCTATTACTTATGTTGAACATCAGAAATTTATACTGACAATAAATTTGCATACTGCTTGGTGACTATCAATGCACCATAACATAACATTAGCAAAGTAGTTTTAAAAGTAGTTAACTACTTATGTGGCAGTTACAAATGTAATTATAACTACTTGTCATCTAAAGTGGTTAAATAGTAGTTATAACTACATATTTTGAAAGTAGTTAGGAAGTAGTTTTAACTACTTGTCAAGTAGTTGGTCCCCATCACTGTAATCGCAAATTCTCAAAGTCAGTATTTTGGGGCTGTTGTCTTCACCAGTCTCTACAATAACCAGACATGTGCTGGATAATATGGAGAATACTATTTCGCTCCCGTTCTGAATACTTTAAAATGCCAGTTACTACATACCGATATCTGGTCTAAATACAGAAGTGACATTTTACATTATTGTCACACATATATATATAGTTATGTTATCCACAGTAAATCGCAGAGTAGGCCTAATGACGAAGTGTGCTTGCATACCTGAGGAGATAGAGTTTGCCAGATCCGGGACGGAGCCATTCAAGTAATCTGAATGGAAAGCCGAATCTGAAAGGCTGCTATCGTCGTTGAACGTTAGGTCTTCCTTCAAAGTCAGAAAGTCATCCGTATGATTTGCTACCTTTCTGCTAACATCTTTCATTTTGTCCACAGGTACAACGTCCGACTGCCGCCAAAGACGACCGGATTCGACTCTCTCTTCGATACAAGCTTGCTTGGTTTTATATCCTAATAGTAATTAGCGACAAAAATTGATACATGTTTTGGCTTTGGATAGAAGGACTCTAATTGCCGCAATGCAGTTGATGTTTGTTACATATACGCAAATCGCGCTGTTACAAAAGTCCAACAGGGCCATATCGATGTCACAAGGAAGCCAACAACAGTGTGACGTAATAAGCCTTATTTCGTTGACGTCATTACTTGTTTAGATATCATAGAAATTGAGATAGATTGACACAAAATTTCGTTCACCGTTTTCAAACTTAAATATCTCTGTCAAAATTATTTTGATCTCTTAAATATTTTTCAAGCGTATGCAGGACTCAACTGTTAAATAACCTTGAAAATGTTAAGTCGAACGTGCGTTAAGTGACGCGACATTGTACACTGAGGCGGGTGAGGTGCATTTCTGCCTCGTGTCTGTTTGTGACGTCATAATTATTCATGCTGCGTCATTGAGTAAGTAAGTAAGTATGTACTTTATTGAACCGCTTGCAGACGCAGACATCATGATATGAATGTTCAAAACAATGTACACTCTCAAAATAAACATATCAAGCAATTAAACAGCAATTAGACATCCTCAAAGTAGTTAGAGTAAAATAATGTACACTCCTAAAATATTCATAACTAGCAAATACACTGCAGACATCCCACTAGTAACTCAAACTATAATAGGCCAAGTTACACTCACAATAGGAATAGATTCAATTGTATAGCATTAGGGTGATAAAACCACATCGAGTTAGTGCGTCAGCGCACGGGATCTCGAACTCGATTATGCGATCGAGGACGGAGTGAATAGGTAACAATCTTTAAAGGTGGCAAAAGACAACTTAGAACATGGCAAGGATTGTGTAGCACAGAAGAGAAAAGCATGATAAGTAAGTAAATAAAATAGGAGCATCGACGCTGTACTGCGGAAGACTGATCTAATGCACAAAATGCTGCTGTTTGGGTTTCACAAGAGTAAAACATTCCGTCTGCTCCACAGATGATGTTTAGTCCGTCAGTGATAATGTGTGCTGGAATTTTCTGCCAAATGGTACCAGACTGAACTCTCAGTATTACATCACAAACATTCTCAAGCATGACGCGAAGCGAGCGTTTGAGAGACAACGGCAGTGTTATGCAACGAGAGTTATTCTCTGACAACAATCAAAAAGGAATTTTTCAGCAGGATAGGGCATGACGTGCACGCTGTCATACATCAGTTGTGACGAAGAAGTGTCCAGACTACATACTCCCGTCACGCATAAAGCCAAAGGATTGGTCACCGAAACTCTCCAAATATCTTTCCTATCGAGAACTTGTGGAGTATTTTGTCTCTCAGCGTCTACAAAAACCCTAAATCACAGATACGTGATCAGCTCAAACGTCGCCTCGAAATTTGAGATAGAGCGAAATTGGGACACTTAAGTCGATGATTCAGTCTATTCCGCACTGCCATTAATTAAGCAGAACGAAAACAGTGTACGCTAATAGCCTACGTCTGTAAGATCTATAGGCCCTATAGGTAACAATATTGTGGTTATGGTCTACGTAGGCCCAATATGTTGCTTACAGTGATGCTATGATGAACAAACTGTAGGCTCTATTGAATGGCAGGTTTTTTTGGAAAATTGGTTCTCTTTAAGCTTTTTAATATATAATGGCAACAACTGACCCGATTAAAGTCAAATTTGTACCAATATCTTTCATTTGACTAGTGCATGCACTGACAAAATATCAGAAAACAATCTGAAGCCCTTCTTGAGAAACCGCATTTTGAAAACGGCGAACGAACTTTTGTGTCAGTTTATAGGGCTATATAATCGTTTGAATTTTACTCATGTATGTTCGTGTTCTTTTTTCGTAGTGTTTCCCAACCGAGGATACAGATATCTTTTATAAAAGTGTTTCCCAAAGGTGTAGTGAACTTGATTTAGAGGTGCCGAGGCTCGATCGCAAAACTGGTCAAAATTTCAAAGAAAAAGCGGCCTATCCCTGCCGACACTAAAAGCAAAGGCTACACTTATTCAGACAAGCTGAAAGTAGTGCTGGACATAGTCGCAGTCTAAAGATTAGATACGCAAAACGTATCTCGTCGTTAAATTTAAAAGGTAACTAGAAGAACAATGAAAGTAATTTATGACAAGTTAACGCTATATGCCGAATTCAACGGGGTTATAATTTGAATAGTCTGAAGGCAGCGCAGTCATACAGCAGGAATGAAGTGGGCTTTTAATGTATTTTATCTCGTTGCCTACCATAATTTTTGTATGTCTCTATTAAGGTTTCCTTTGATTCCTCGTCTTTCCGTGGTTGTGAAATCGCATCTCCGGAAGCTTTCAACGTATGTCAATTTGCTGAATCCTGTTACCATTTCGTCGCCCTCCTCGAGATCAAAACCTTCTCCAGTTGATCGATGTCTTGTCTCAAATATGATCTCCATGTTCAAACGCAATGCTTATCATCATATTTCATACTTTTCTATGGCTTCGACAGTCTGAATAAAGACCATTTAGGATCTGATGAGCATGTAGAACAATCTATTTGACTAGTGAGAACGGCCAATGCGTTGTAATTTCTGTTAATAGCCCAAACGACATGTAGATGTAGGTGGTCATAAGTTTACCAGTGGCATAGGTTATCGAGATCAAAATTGCAAAACGTTGTATTCCTTGATAGTAGATAGTTATCTATCATATTCAAGTGACCATACTGCAGTATATTAGCATTATAATGCCATGATAAATTTTAATGGCTGGTTATATTTCGTTGAAAGTCTAAGAGTTATTTCTAGCATTCTTTTCGCGCACCAATACAAACCACTCGCATAAGTCTCTGTCGATTTGTAGGCAGGGCTGGGGTATCGAACACTTCACGTTTGGCAAGATAATGAAGTTGACTTTATACTTGTAGCTAAAAGCACTGTTTCAAGAGTAATTATTTTATTCATGATAGTCTTTTTATGCAGCCTTGACGCGTATTTCATATTACAAATGACCCAGCAGGCGTATGGTGCGTGTATACACGCAACCTTAAAATATTATCTTTTTAAGAAAATTGGAGCACTTAACATCTACCCTCTCTGTTAAACATGGAGATATGTTTACTAATATGCATAGAAGTAGATTTTTATTTCATTTGTCTCTCAGCTAGACCTTCAGTAGATGTCAACCGGTTTATAACCATATCAATCAGAACAATTCTCTCAAAACATTACGTTGATGGCTTGTATATGGCCCAACGCTTTGTGTGTTTTCGGATCTCCACTTTTATTATCAAATTGCGTATAGCTCTAGCTTGTCGGCTGGTGGAATAAATTTGCTTACATGACTGTGATAGTTCCGGGTGTGATATAAGTGGTATCGAGGTGCGGCACTCCAATAACGTCGCAGATTCTATCGCATTCCAATTTGAAGGGTCCACTGTATTCGAGGGTCTTGTGACGACTCAGTACTTTGTTGGCGAGAGGCGTATTACGCTGCGAGTCCCACTCCAGGGCTTTCTTGGCGTCTTGTGCCAACTCCCCTGGTAGATTGGTGTATCGTAGGATGGTAGCCACTGCCTCAACCGGATGCTTCACGATGTCTTCGTAACGAACGGCAGCTATGTTCATCCCATCCTCGCGGAAACGTTCGTAGATCTTGACCATTGCTCCCCAGAGCATCGTCCCGATTGAGAGGTCGTACTCCAGTGTGAACTTGAAGGCGTCCTTAGGCATTCCCATCGCCTCGACGCACCAGCCAAGCCTCCTCTCTGAACCCTTGCCCAGGACGAAGACCGTCTTCAGGGCAGGCAGTTCCTCTGAGAGTCGATACAGCGACTGGGCCACCTTCAGGCTGTCGCGGTACATGAATAGGTGTTTGGCCTTTGGAAAGAGTTCAGCAACGATTGGCAGGCCTTGCATTGCAGGCGATGTGAGTTTCAGGACGTACGCCAGTTCCTTGTTCGACGTCGGTTTGCACAGCACCCTCACAGTTGCCACGATCAGTCTCTTCAGCTCTGGAGTCTGCTTCTGTTTTGCCGTCATTTTCGAGAGGACGTTCAGAGTCGACGGCTCCGAGATCGCCACAATTTTGTTGGTAACCTCGAACATCTGCGTCAGAAGGGTCGACCCACATCTGGCCGTGTTAGTGAGAAAGATGAGTTGACCTTTGGGGTCACCGAGAGCATCGGCCAAGCGCCAGAAGGACGCGACAGGCATTCTAACAACCTTTCGACCGTACTTGAACTGCGATGGCATGATGAAAGGAGTGTGGTCGCGGGCCCTCCATAGTTCCGTTCCAGGAGCAGCCTCGATGAAGATCGCTTCCGTCTTGGTCACCTAAGCGTGTTAAAAACCTGCCATTTAGAAACGGCAACCTTTGCAAATGTTTAATGAGACGGGCAAATGCGTCATCTCAGTAATCGTAGTTGCTAGATATCTTGTCAGCAAAGGTTTGTCTGTCGGTCTCCGTCTCTATTTTGTAGCATCTATAGTGATATCGTGGTTACTGTAGAGTGTCGATATGAGTTGTCAAAGCCGTAGGCCTATTATCTATTAGACATTTTATGCACTGTGCAAGGTTGTCAAACTTTCTTTATCCAGAAAACGGTATGCCAGAGTTTCGAACGCGCCTGAGCAAATTGGGGTAGAACTGGGAGTTATGGTTTACGAATGCCATATAAATTTGCCTAAAATGAATGGGAATCAAAAGTAGAGCGTCAGTAATGGGTTGAAACTTTGTTCTGTTTCTTTTTCTGCGTGTCAACACGCTTTATGTTTACCTCTCTACTTTCTCATGTTGCACGATTAGTATACGGTGGTAATTAAAAAAATAAGTACACTGTGTCCGGAAATAAAGGGACCCTAATGATAATATGAACATAAATAGTAAATATTCATCGATTTATTAAATTCCTAAACCGTTTTAATCCTGACATAGTTCTTCACAAATCTGCAATTTATGAACGTCCAGGTTAACAAAAGTACGTCTTAGTGACGTCTTTAAATTACAAATTCAATGCCTGGGAGGAATGCGATCAACTGGTCATTGAGGCCGCTATTGATCAATGATGCACGCGTCTTGAAGCTTGTATTGAGGCCGAAGTTGGACTCTTTGAACACACCTTATGGTCTAATAGCATTCAAGTGCAAGAATACATTTGAACTAAATTTGTGCCGGTTTATCGGTAATATTCAAAAACATCTGAAAATTCTGTTGATCAATTTTAAGCCGTCCTTAAAACTCGAATGTTGATGCAATTTGCGTCATTATGACGACATTACTGGATGGCGGGAGCTATCACGTTTCATGCAGTACCAGACAAATATATCGGGATTAAAACGGTTTTGGATTTTTTTTAAATCGACTAATATTTACTATTTATTTTCATATTATATTATTAAGGGGTCTCTTTATTTTCGGACACAGTGTAGATAAGAATTATTATGTAGTGAATTGGAAAGCACGCACTTGGTAGAGGGAAATGTGATCCTGGAGAATGTACTCTGGGGTCACGAATCTCTCGTGACTTAGGATGAAGTCAGTCACACTGGCTGGGGTCAAGTACTGGTCGAACTTGAACCGGAAGACGATTCTCATGACCTGAGCCGAGTCGCCGTAGTTTTCTGGCTGTCGTCCGGTGCCATTCAGCATCCAGTAGACCATCTGCGTCAGACGGTAGAAGGCGTTGACAATGTGCCAACATGCCGTCAGAACATACTGAAGTGCAAGGCGCGAGACATGCATTCTGATCGTCCTACAAAGAAGCCCCTTATGTAGTCATGCATAGGGACTGATTACAGACTCAACCATTCCGTGACCGTTCTGCCTGGTCTTTAGAAGGAAAGGCCAATAAGACCTAGAAATTATTTTCGATTTGATCAATATAATATACTAGCCTATTTTCTGATTTCCAAAGTCGACGGATGAGGCTGCCGCCGATATCACATTTGAACGACGTCTGGTATTGTATTTATCTATTATTCATGAAGTGCCTCTCGCAGTGCGCACCAATCAGAGGTGCTCATGCATATTCAACAGCTTGCATGATTTTTCTGAGACATACCCTTATCTAAACTGTACCAAGCAACAGTGCGTCCATCTGTTTGAGAGCCAATGGACGAATTTAATAATAATAATAATAATAATAATAACTTTAGTGACACTCATTGACGGTAGCCTACGTGTGGCGCATGATGCAGTGATGGTAGGTGTGGTGTTATTGATAATAAAGACAGTGGTGGCGATGGCATTGGTGATGGTGGTGATGTTAGTGGTGGTAGTGATGATTACGACAGAAGCGGTGACTGTCAATGTATAAGTCTGTCCGTTGCTACCGTCGCTCCTGCGATAGTAATATCTAAGATATTCATGAACTATTATACACATAATGCTATAATATATAAATAATAATTATCAAGGAAATTCTATTGGTCAGCAGGATCTGAGTGGTTCCTACCTTCCCAGTATATTTGGCGCCTGTGGTGGGCCGTCTTCTAAGAAGTAGCTCTTCTAGGATTGACTTCAGTGACTGCATGCCTTAGCTTGCGTAGGTATATAATACTCTCCCTAAGTGGTTTAGTCGGCTATTGACGGTTCAGCTCATACGAGGCGAAGTCTGTGTAACGTGATTCTTATTATTATATAAGGGACTTATTATTATGTAGTTTGTTTTAAATATTATTTTTATTATTATTATGGAGACTATGCTCTTGAATTTTTGTAGCCCCGTGAGGATCACCTTTATGAGAAGTATTTTAAGACGAGTATTAGGTCCCTGATGATTAAGGATGATTAAGTAGTTACGAACTCATAATTATGTATCATAATTATGTAAGTATTTGAGCAAGTCGTTTATTACTTGTACAGGTACGTCGTTTCTTTGTAATGAATTGTGAACTTCTTATTTACACAATTATTATGAATATTGTCATGATTGCTAAGTTCACTTATTATTGATTATCTTCACTGGAAAGATCGATTTAGTCTGGTTCTTATATTCGTGAGCAAAATGATAAGAAACTGATGAAAGCTATGTATGAGTCGTTAATCGGGTGTCCGTGTGAGCTAGATTCCTAATTCCCTCATGGAGTCTTGTGGTGTTGTTGATTACTTTGCTGATTGTGCAGTTTGGTAGATGTTAGAACTCACCGCTCCCTGTAGATTACGGAAATGATTTATGAATCCACGTACAGCAAAAAGGCTGCGGGATCGAGTCATTGAAATATTGAGATATTGTGATTTAGAGTCACGTACAGCAAGAATAGCTGCAGAACTCAGATCGACAAATATAGATTAGGGTATCGTATAATTATGTATATACTGGTACTTAGCCAAGACACTGAAGAATGACAGTGAAGGCGAAGCTAACGATGGGTGCTGCATTATCCGTTGTACAGTATAGTAAATCAACTACTCACAAGTTACAATAAACGCGCCCCATGATAGTAATGACCAGATTGGACTTTCCGTTGCTGTTTGCAGTCGACGCCAGCACGTAGTAAAACTCTGACGTGATTTAAAAATCGATTGCGGGTTGGTGTCGATAAATAAGCCATAGTGAACTCCAAACCCACGAGCGAATATCAATCAATTACCCCGCGTCCACCATACATTGTAAATAATGCATGGGTGCAACCCTGTGAGGCCGTGATGTAGGCTGTCAACTGAATCTACCGAATAATTCATGTAGCGGTCATTTTGTCTACAAATTCTCCACTGCATTAGATGTAGACAAAATTTGTCCCCTTGATGGGGACTGTACATAGATTAGGCCCACTAAATAATTTAATGACCTCACATTGTGTTAACTAATGTGGCGGCCTTAACCGTTCACACAAGATATCTTTAGCGCTGACCTCTTGATGAACCTTGGTTAATTGATCGTAATCGCTATCACAATCTCAGAATTTCTGAACTGATCGCCCACAAATCGCATTTTAAAAGTCAACAACATACAGAAACTCTGTAGGTGAATGGAGAAAGCAATGCTAGACTAGGCCTACAGATTGTATCGTGTATCGGCCGGAACATTTGGCAGCACTGATAAGCTCACCATTAGACGAAGTTGACTAACACTGGTTGCCACTTGCACCATGGCCGGATAATTTAGAGCACTAAGAGTAGAGGGAAAGTCATCGACCGCCAACAGTGGTTAGCACATTGAACTTTATATTCGAACTGTTCAACTGACACTTGAATAACAATTAGGGTTTGCACCGATAGACTTACACGTAGCTATCTATGATGGTCAAAGGTCAGAACATGGCAGCCACAAGGCTGACATGTGGGATTGTGGGTCAAGAGAAATGGGCAGCCCAAGCATGTAGCAGAAAATAGAGATCGAAACAACCAAAAAGAAGTGAGTTCAGACAAAACAATGTGAGGTCATTAGGAACACTAGGCCTAGGCCGGACTATAAAAATATGAGCAATCCGACATGCTAAGAATCAAGGTGAGCTCAGTGGTGCTGGAGTACCATATAGACTGTCCAGAAAATGAACTTTCGCCATCAGTCTACGAAATGTATTTATGGAATGTCGGCCTATACCATGGTATAGGCCTACATGTTCTTTAGATCGGGTCATACATACATCATACATGTAGGCCATACATGCAAAATCTACATGTAAAGAGGGGTCGATGTAAAACGCCGATGGACACGATGTGCTTTAGAGAATACAGAGAAATAATGTTATTAATAGGCCTAGGTCTTTAGCGACCCTGATAATTAGTGAATTGATCGTCTCAAATAAAATGCACTTTCCTCTAGCCGTTTGAATACGAGTCAAACCATTTGAGGCATCGCGTGAGTAGCCCGAATCTCGCCAATAATTACGTCGCCTTCGGTATGACCTCATCTACACGAAAAGTAGGGTATGAAATATGCGCCCTAGCCCATGCACGTAGGCTAGCCTATTGGGTATTTTGGCTATTACAGTTCCCAGAGGCCTGCAGACGTTGTTGCCTCGTTTACCTTAATTAGTGAAGCTGATATTCGCTGCTTCGTCTGTGTGCACTTAGCTACAGAAGAGACCTAATTATGGTAAAGACATAAGGTTCACAATTTCTGGTAGAGTCCATCCTTACTTGATATGGCATATAGGCCAGAACTAGGCTAATAAAATGTTTCAGTTTATTCATGATCAGCATTCTAACGCCAGTCGTAGAGTCCCATTCCGATTAAAGTGACGCTGGCGGTAGCCCAGCAATGCTAGTAAAATCAAATAATCTTCAATTTCTCTTTTTAATGGTATAAACACGGTCACTACTTAAAATAACAATACGAGTAACTCACGCAGTTCAGTTCTTACGATGGCAACGAAAGACAAGACCGAGGAATGGAGCAGCTGCCAACCACCCAACCGACCAAATGATAGGCAGATACAGAGGACGCCTGACTATGTCGCTGTCGGTTGGCACACAGGTCGAGATAACGCTAATGCCGAGTGTGAACCTTAAAATATAGAACCATAAGGTCATGTGTCAACCAGTCTCTCAAGCCCTTTGAGCTATTCGCGCTGACGCAGAGGCGTAGGGGCCTATATATAGAGGACGTAGGGGCAATTTGGCCGTGGGGGCAAGAATTATTTTGCGCTATAAAATTATGATGCGGGACGCGAAACTAGTCTAATAAAATGTATATCGATAAGCACACCAATACTATTCTTTAATTCTATAGCGGCCATGTGCCAAGCTGTTTTATTCCGCCTAGCACTCAAAGTTGCTCTATTTACTGCTATAAATATTTAACTGTTATAAAATGTCGCAAATCTTAATCCATATGAATGCAAAAATTGACAAATTGCTTGTTTTTATATGTTGTGTGTCGTTGGCCTTCTGATGATAAATTGGCCTAATCAGTAGGCCATAATTAATAACTCAATAAATAGTTGTTTATCCTAATCGCGATGTACAACTGTAGGCTACATGTATATACTTGTAGGGCTCAAGCCTATATACTATGGCCACGAGATTTTGTAGCGTGAACCTGTTGGGCATAAAGATAACAGGAGCAAGTCAACCATCGGTCAACCAACTTGCCCCGCAATAAGAATCAAATTATTGGTGTGCCTATAGTATTGTTACGTTAAATTTATATCATTGTAATAGTTAACTCTAAGTTAAAAGGCGCAAGCAAAGTGAAGTCACGGCAGCCAGCTTATTCACAGGCGTCTAATCAAAGCAAAGTCGATAGGCTGAGAGTCAGTTAGAAAGTCAACCGGCTAAGGTAGCTTTGGCAGGGTGTTTAGAGTCAGAGGCGTCCCGATGAGGGGGTGGGGGGCTCTGGAGGCAAATGCCTCCAATTTCACGTAGGGGGATATCTTTATAGTCTTAGGGGGAAATATTTTGCCTTCCATAACCTTGGGACCGGGGGGTTTGCCTCCAACACTCAGGAGGGAGATTGACGCCCCTGTTTATAGTTGTGGGAAAGAATCAGGATAGGATTTGTGAAAGACCTTTGTTTTAAATAAATAATGCCAGGTTTGGTGATGCTTTTATCTTCAGTTTTCTCTTCTGGTCAACAGTAAGAATTACTTCTAAAGTGTCACTCGAAAGCCAGGCGCAGGGCACCAACTTATTCACGGGCGGCTGCGTCGAATCATAGGCCTATGTTAAGGAGTTGTTCAAAGGGTAGTCCGAGGGAGGACAGTGTCCAGAATTGCTGATTGGAGCAACAACGGGTGCCGTTGAAACTGGTTGAATGACTGGAGAGGTATTTGTGAGGTATCTGCAAGACTGCAGCAATAATTATGTCATCAAACATTCCCGGCCAAGTAAATCCTATTAATTCCTACAATCGTGTTTCCCATGTGAGTCTGTCTGCTGTCACTGTCTGCTTAGTCTGTGGTAGCGTCATAAATGGTTAGTCTGCCCCCCAAGCTGCATTCATGACAACTGTTGGATGTCGAGTTTCCTTGGACCGCTGAAAACTCAATACATCAAAGCTTGTGATTGACCATGGTTGGACAACTGACCATCCTGGAAATCCTATTGAAATACAATACAACTTTCGTTTATTATAACGTACGCGCCTTAATAAAACAGAGTCTTACTTAAAGGACACGTTACAAGACAATGTGTTAATCATAGTAGCCTACACAGAAAATAAATGAGTTTTGAGTTTAGACCTTTATATTTCCATCGAGGAAGCTCTGCGCACTTCTTCTGGAAGTTCTGGTAGGGTGTTCAATTCAGCTGGCCCGGTTATTTCAAACATTCTGTTGCAGAACTGCAGGTTCGATCTTTTGACAATAAAGCTTTCTGTTGACGCAGATCGTAATTAAACCTCTTAATTCTTGGTCCAATATGGTACACAGAGTCACCACGGCGGTCAGGCATAGGCCTAAGTGGGGTTAGACCTATCTTAATATTGAACATTAAAAGACAACTTACAGAATTCAATATGGTCAGCATATAGTTAGTGGGCCATACCAGAAAGCAGCAGCAGTAATTGGCTTTCTGGCATCTGGCATACATAGCCTAACTAAACAGAGATGTTTCTATTTTCCCGTATACCCAATAGGCCTATAGAGCCTAATAAGAACGCCATCTTCTTGGCATCAGCTATAGAGGTCATATGTTGCTTGCACCTTATAAATTTTTCTTGTTGAAACAAACTATGGGCCTATATAGGCCTACGAGCACGGCGACTACCAAAATCACCGAAAATTAAATCTAGGCCCTATATTCCACGCGGTTGGGTTGACAATTAATTAAGCATCACAGACGCGAACTCAAACACAATTTACCAACAAATCGATTAAACCTGAGTTTTGCAAGCAAACAGCTTACAATCAAATATATAGCCTCTGGTATAGGCCTACGTATTCTAGGCCTAACCGAGCGAAATTTGGGACTTTACCAGATTTTCTGCCTGCGAAATTTCGATCTCAAGCGAGGAGAGAAATAGGCAGGTCCGATCGAGTTGAACGATATGTTAGTCAAAGTAAAATCTATAGACCTCATCCAGTAAATATAAATTATATATATATATATATATATATATATATATATATATAAAGTCGATTGTGATAATTAATTAAGTTCTGATATGGCCTAACCTAACAAAAGGTCCCGTGTCTAACGACAAATAAGAATACGTTGGAACCAAAGTTTCTGACATAGGCCTTCAGTCGGCAGCAGCCGGCTTAATTGGCCGGAGACTCGATATTTACCTGTATAGGCTGTATAGTTCGTACTGTTCGTTAAAATAAGAAATCGTGACTCCTCTTTTGCGCAGCAAATTTGTGCGCGCATATATTATATCTTCTGTGCGCTGGCTCAGAGTTGTCCACAGGTCGAGTTGGGCCGAGTCATGAATATCTGTAGATTAGGCGGGATTCATTACGACCCACCAACTTTTTGCAAAGCTCAATAATATGTTTCAACTCGGTGCTTTTCATAATGATGTGTTAGGCCTACGGCCGTTTACATCTTCCGAGCATGCGTTCATTTGCGATAGCCTAGTCTATATATATATATATATATATATATATTGTTAAGGTCCCAAGTTATTAATAAAACTAGGGTATGATAAAATACTCTTTATTTACCAGAAAATAACGCGAACATATGAACTCACGGTAAAAAGGTCCGCACCACCGCAGTTGCATTCGAAAACAAAACACGGAAACAGCTGGTAGACGCCCACAGCAACGTAAACGGAAAATGTACAGTCAACTCTGCCCAACGACTGCCAGAGGAAATACAACTGGAGAATTGACGGCTTAACTAAAACGACCAACGAGGTCGGTAACAAACGTCAATCTCCTCGATTACTGAACAAACCGATCTTAAGTACGGCATTGTCTGACCACTCCTTTTCTCACAGAATTAATGCCCCGTTCCAAAACGTTTTAAATACGCATGTATCCCCAGATCACAAATGGTACACATAACAATATATATATATATATATATATATTTATTTATTTATTTATACCAGCTGTCACGCGCGACACTTTGAACGATGGCGCTATATAAAAGTCATCGATCGACAGCAGAGGCGTAGGAGGACTACGGATGTAGACATCTACCTGACACATGAGATGGGAGACATCAATGGGTTTCGCCGGAGGCAGACGGCCTCAATACAGACGGCGAGAATTATGCAAAGATTATCGGGGTGTCAAATAACGAAACCCGACATCTCGAGGCAGACGCCTACCCCTTCCATCTCTATGACCCACAGACAAGAAATTCATGAATCAGTTGGAGATTTGGTCTGGACCGGCTGGGTGACGCTAATCAAGAATAAGGGACAACCCCGACACGAACGGCACAACCTATTAGGCGGTATAACTAAAAATGATGTAACGAAATCCCTGGAACCTAGTGCCTGTATATGACATCTGACAAGGCCCAGCCATACAACCGCTAGTCAAACATTAACGGACGCCCTAGGAAGTTGACGTTACGCTAGGGACGCCATGACCCGACCAACCAGGGTTTAGTAATGGTTTCTGCAGGTGAGCTGTCGTCCAATAGAGATACGAGTTTTGCGTTTGGGATGGCGAAGGAAATCGCCTCTAGAAGGATTCATATAGCGTAGCAAGCAAAGGAACAGGGACTTGTTTCGGAACTGGAGGAGACGTTAGGTCGTTCTGACGACAAGGGTAATCAACATAGTTGGGAACCCCGTCTCCAACGTAAACCAGGGAAACATTTCTAAAAGACACTAATAACTCCAGTAAGTGTAGATAGGATGAGTGGTGTATATGTATATATATCATTAAATATACATATTAAAACCATCAAGTGTGTCGTGTTGCTGAGCTTGGTGATAGAGGAAAGAACCAGCGGGTACTCTCGTCATCAAGAAGAAGTAGTGGCGAGAGTGAAACCCGCGACATTAGCCGAAGATATCGCACCGTCGCTCGATTATATATGTACCTCTCGACCAGACCTCTCTCTGCTAGCGATCGGATGACCTTGATTCAAGGTCACTTGACCTATTATGGTAACTATAAGCCTTTGATTTATCAGAAACTGAAGCTGATAGAATGTTATTCTTGATACATATTGCACGGAATCTAAAAAGTTATGCTCGATATTGTAAACCAACTTTGGTATAGCCATTGAATGACTTTGAAGTTCAAAGCTACAACTTGACGTAAGCCTACCTGTTATAATTAATCCACGATCTTGTGGGAACTAGACCTATATTATGTGAAAGCGGCTAAAATAACGATCTTTTACTTCTCAATTGGTGTCTGCTTCATGCTGAAAAGGTTACAGAATCCAAATGAGACAGGAATTAAGGGAGTCCCGTAATTTTATTGGCTATGCATCATGTAGCCTATATGCAGATCCAAATTAAGAGGGAAAGATCTTAGAGTCGTAGCTAGAGTCGTCTCTCTGGCAACAGGGCGAACAGGCTTAATTATTAGATTCGCATTTTAATGTGCTTATGTTGACAAGTCATCTGAATCGATGCAGTGCTCGTGAATGAGCTCTTTTGAGTAGGGTAGTAATATAAATTGAGATTTACACGACGTAGACATTAATTGCAAACATTAATAAGGGCAATTCCCACATTACTTTTGCAGGGTGATCTTGTGCGGCTTTTCCGTTATTTATCTTACTTATCTCTTGTGATGATTCATGCATAGACGTTTAACCTGTTCCTAGCGTGTCAACAATAGGGTATACGTTAGGTCGGGAGTTTAGGAATTTGTCAAATTTGAAAGAAATTTAAGTTCGTTCGCTGTTTATAACAATATTAGCAAGGATGAGTTTTCTCTTGTAAGTGTTAATTTTTGAGGGGAATTATATTTTAATAAAAATAATCGATTAAGTTTTATAACGGATAAGAAATCAGTATTGAAATAAACGATCGGTCCTTTTATTCACCTTAAACGGAGTTGATTTTGTCATACCACGAAATTAGGTGCTTAAATACGAGATTTAAGCCAAAGCATGGAAATTTAAGATTTACAGAAATCATTATTGAGAAACAAAAGCGAATTTTATGTCAGAATGACCTAGATTTTCCGGATTTCACGAGTATTCGGCTATTAGTTTTGTGTTGAGCAGATGTATGTATGACTTATATCCTTGACAGTTCCTTTGTAGGCCTATATATTTTTGTGTGTAGAACATTTTCGGATTATTGGAAAGCCAACAGCTGCAAGTTACTACAAAATCATTCTGTCTTTAATTTATAATTGTAGCGTTCTAAAATATTCGCCAGTGTATGAGAATAAGCGTCGGTTGAATACAAATTGACGTTAAGAATTTAAAAAAATGGAAGTCGGATTAATTAAAAGTGCATACATAGAGGTGGGATTGATGAAAAAATTCTAGCTGAAATAGAAGCTGTACTGATGAAAAGGATTCTTGTCTACGTAGAGGTTGAGTTGCTGAAAATAATGGGATAGATCTTATTGGGTAGAAAATTTGTACATCATGTAAAGGAAAATTTTGGACATCTGCACGCTGGTAAAGATACCTAAGTTCTTATAATATGCGTTGTGCGGGTCAATTATGGTCAGGTTTTGCATCGTAAGGATCATGTTAGGCATCGTGTGGGTCGATCAGGGTTAGTGTCATTCAATTATACACAAAAAATCTTTGACAGTATAAGTGATGTCTCTGCGCGTTGCTTGGCTGAATGTTCGCAGAAGTGCATCACACAAGATATAATACAATAATGATGACTTATTTAGAACACGAGAATGATAAGTTTCTCATTCTGGATGTCTCTATTACAGTGTTTTTGTTAAAAGGTATTTTAGTGAGGTTTAAAGGTTTAATTTTGTTTGCTAGTTGTTTCACTGAGTGGCTGGTTTTAGGCTAGCACAATATAAAGAAGCATAGTGGTTCTGCGTAGTAGTTCTGCGGCTGAATATAATCAGCCACACAACGCATGGAGAGAAATTATTTAGATATGTGACTTCAAGTTTTTTACATTATATTTAATAACAAAACTAATCCTGCCCCTAAATGACCATCACGAGGTATAGCCTGTTTCTAAACGACCTTTATCAGGTTTTTCACCCCTCAGATTTTTGATCTCTATCGAATATTTTTCCTATCCACAATACAGCCATGTTTAAGACAGTGCAAGTGCCTGTGTGGCGCATGCACTTTCAATGGCTTGTGCATGCACAAATGCTTTGAGCCACATAAAAAACGAAAGATTAGAATTTCAAAGCAATGTTTATTGAGCAGTGTGATTCCATCGAACCCAGGTTTAACACCTTACACCCATGGGTTTAACATGGACTGCTTTTCTTTCACAAAACGCTTGCTACTTCTTTTAAATTCAAACATTAAAAGTATATATAAGATAAATAAACATTTAGGACTTCTAGTTATGTCAAGAATTGATAATGCTTTATTCAGACTTGACATTCTTTAATTTCTATCATGAATTTTTTATACCTATGTATTTGATTTTGACAATAAAACTGGTGTAGATTTTATTTAAATACTTCTGCAAATTTTAACAAGTTAAATATTCTACGAAATTTTTTTGTTAGCATTCTCTCTAACTTTATTGTATTTCACTCGATTGCTTGCAATTCTGTTTTTAAAATTTGGAGGATGTTGGCCATTTAGGGTTTACTTTAGAGCTAGTGTTAGCATTTGTTTTATGGTTAGTTTTGCCTCTCAAGATTATTTTTCAGTTACTGATCACATGATTCTAATATTATTGAATCGTGTGATGTGATTCTAGTTCTGTTGCTACGCAAACCCATAGAGCATCTACGAGTTCATGACATTTATTATATGGCTGTAAAGATTGTACTTTTCATGGGATAAAGTTAGTTATATTTATCAGTATCGTATAAATGTATAAATATACTTTTTGTCATGCGCTTATATTTCAAGTGGAACACGAAATTACAAGACATTCAAACCGAAGAAACACATTCCAGAGGGTTCACATCAATACGACCTCATGAAAAATGCTGCTGCCACACTTGGAAGCGGTGATTTACGATTGGCCGTCGTTCTTCCAGAGGGAGAAGACCTCAATGAATGGGTGGCTGTCAATAGTATGTCATTCTGATCATAAACTGCTCTTTATATTAGTGTCTTGTTTGGTGGTAATGTAAAGATAAAACTGAATTATGCATGTCTTATTTTTAAACTATAGCAGTGCTAAATTAAAGGTGTCCTGTGCTAAGATAGTAATAACAGTTGATAGTTAATAGATTGTTTGTGTTTTTTTCTCTGGTTACAGTTGTATTTTATCAAACACACTCTACATTGAAGTTTTCATATCCTTATTTTCTAATAGTCTTAAAAGTATTGCCTGAATGTAAATTTAAATATATGGGCCTAATTAATGCCTTTTCCATCTTTATTCAGCTTGCTAAAAATGTTTTTAGTGATGATGACTCATATCTTGTGATGTTATGACTTGTATAAATATTTTGGTGTTTGTATTTCTTTTTAGCGGTTGATTTCTTCAACCAGATCAACATGCTTTATGGAACCGTGACGGAGTTCTGCACTGAGGAGTCCTGTCCCATCATGTCTGCTGGAAAGAAATATGAGTATCATTGGGCAGATGGTGCTACCATCAAAAAGCCGATCAAATGTTCTGCTCCAAAGTACATCGATTTTCTGATGACATGGGTGCAGGACCAGCTTGATGATGAGACTCTATTTCCATCTAAGATAGGTATAGATCATCCTTATTGTCCTCAGAGTCGTTACGCTGAGTCACATACACGGTCCTAGATGCTGTACATTACTACTGACGGTTTTTATGCACAGATATCGTGAAATGTTTTCTGTGTGCATATGCTGGCAGTCTAAGAAGGAATATTCTTACTTATTGGATTTACTTGGTTGATAGCATTTACTTTATCTTTCTACATTCTGCCAGTGTATGATGTATGTTGGTTTTTGATAATGGTTCAAATTATTTCTTTTGAATCTGTGGCAGAAGCGCCAGAATAGTTGATTTATCTAGCCTAGTGTTTGGTTTTAAGTCAAAAACCCAAATAAGAGCTGTAGAGTAACGTTTGACACCTCTAAAGAATTTAAATTAAGAAACTGATCGGTATTGATTCATCATTATTGAGTTGTGATACCAGTAATTAGCCAAAAACACTTTTAATTGAATTACTGTATTAACTTAATTGTGACACTTTTGCCTGCTCATTAAAATTCGAGTTTCCTGTACTTCACTGTAAAATTGCTACGTTTTGTTTAGTACTACAAGGAATTAGCAGGCTTGTCAAAATGGTGTAAAATTTTGCTCAGGAGGCTTTGAATATGCTATAGAAGTGGAAAGTAAACTTTGCTATGAATTTTTAATAATTCCATAGATTCCACCACTTTATACCCATAGTCCCATACCCATGGTTTAGCAGAGGACTGCTTGTTTTTTTGTGTTCGCAAACACATGCTACTTCTGTGAACTTTTGAACATCATAGATGCTTGCATTATAGGTCACTGATAGTGTAAGCTATCAGCAATGTTTTATTTAATACAATTCAGGAATTTTTAAACTTGTGTGGTTTATATTTTTACCAATTAAAACTGGTTAGGATTTAGTTAATGCTAACCATTCTTCTGTATATAAAATATTCTCAAGAAGTTCTTGGGTTAAATTAACTAATTAATTAACTTTATTGTGATTAATTCATTTTCTTGTGATTATATGGCACATTTGGAAGATGAACATCAATCATTGCAATTTATTATAATTAAAGTGGTTATCTCAGGTAAATTGATTTATGGAGCATCCATTTGGATTTCAGGTGTACCGTTTCCTAAGAATTTCCTAGCAATTGCGAAGACGATTCTAAAGCGCCTTTTCCGTGTCTATGCGCACATCTATCATCAGCACTTTGAGCAGGTTATCCAGCTTCAGGAAGAGGCACATCTCAACACATCTTTCAAGCACTTCATCTTCTTTGTTCAGGAATTCAACCTGGTTGAAAAGAAGGAACTGATGCCACTGCAGGAGCTCATTGATCGACTGACGAGCAAGGACAGACATGCCGGACACTGTACCTAAAGCCTATTGTGTCTAATTTAAAAAGGACGTTGTCCACAAACGTTGCTGTGATTATTATCTGCTTGCACATAACTAATTTTAAGTTGTCGTGAGCAAATGGCTTGGCAGAAGTTGGTTATGTCCGTGCTGACTTTTGCTGAGATGCAAGTGGAGCGAACCAGATCTTGTTTGTGAATGCTGGGATGTCACAGCATGTCTTAGTGTTGTTAATCTGTAATACAAAGAAACTGTGGCCAATGTGGAAGTTGCTCAAGCCTGGAAATGCTAAGAATAGTTTTGGAAAACCTAAGAATTTGGAACTTGATCCTTGTGCGTGGCAAAGTTTTTTCAAGTTCCAGCAGAGTTGACACTTCAGTGTAAGGAATTTTGGTTGTGATGAGAAAAAGAGAATTTGGATGAGCATGGCAAAATGGATATGCATTAGAATGTAGAGAAGATTTAATAGGGAAATATATAGTAAAGTTGGAAGATAAGGTGATTGGAATGTGTAGGACTTTATTGCAATGAATTCCACTGAAGTAGCAGTTGCTTAGGAACTGGTGTAAAGGATGAAGTGTTGGAAGATAATTGATCCGAATATCGATGTTGCCTGTTCTGAGGATGAAGTTGCCTTTCTTTTAAGTTTTTAGCGCTGTAAACAACACTGTTTTACTAATTATTTTCCAAAAATATTTCAGCAGTTTGTTATTACTTCACTATTTGCTGAAAGTAATCTTAGGTAATCTTGTGTAGAATGTCAATTGTGAAGGTATTGTGTTCCTTTGAAATTTAGATTTAAGGGTAGCTTAAATTGAACCTAAGCACCACTCTAGAAATTAGAAATATGATAGTAAGTTCTTTTTGATCTGTAATATTTTGCATAGTTCTAGTTAATATCTTTTTTTCAATGCCTTCATGCAAGATGTAAGCTAATATTATTAAGCGCTGGTTGCCTGAACTTCTTTTATTAGCAGTTCCAGTGCAGAATGTGTTGCTGCCTTAAACTGTGTTAGAATGCCTTCATAAAGATGAGTAAAGTTTGATGATTCTTCATTAGAGTAAAGAATGTCTTTAGATTTGCATGTGTACTGGTAATTATTATTTGATACTTTCAAGATCAGTTAAATTTTACTGTGAATATTTGGTGCAGATGTTCGACATGAGCAGATATGTTATGTGCTGTCTTTACAGTTGTTGCTGTTTGATATCCATTCTTATTAGAGCTGTTACAGACATTGGCCAGGAGTTTGTGGAACTTGCACAAGAATGGAAATTGTAACGGAAAATGATTGTGTTTTACGATATTGTATAAGTGGTTGGAACCAATATTGTTTAGAAACAGGATGTGACATACCCTGATTCTTCAATGTTTTAGGTACATACTGTTAGCCAGCATGATGTGAATCTGTTCGTGCAACATTGACTGTTTTATGGTAAATGGTACTATTCTTTGCCTGTTGTTAAGACAGTGTTCTTGGAACTAAAAGTATTGTTCTATTTTGGTGGTATGTATTTCAAGACAGAGTATGTCCATAATCTTACATAGTGTTATGCATTATATCAGAAATATAGCTTCATATTTGTGGCTTAGATAATGAGTCAGACCTGTAAAGCTGGCTGGATTGATACTGATGTAAGTATGTTTGTATCACAGCATTTATATGGCTATATATATTTAGATATTTAGAGAAAGTATGTTGAACTGAATGATTTGAAACACTATGTATATTCAGTAGAAGACTGTTCCAGTATGTAGGTATGGTGAATGCTATGTGATGGTAAGAACTTGTACCAGTTTATTTGCAGTAATTACTCATAAGTGATTTATCTTAGATTTGTACAGAACATAAATGCTGTACATGATGGCTGAACTGCAATTGTTTACATTTCGTGTATCTCAAAATCATAACTTACAAGAGACGAACGAATAAGATTATGTAGCAGAACCAGAATATGGTCTTAGTCATCTTTTAATCTGTGAAGCTGCTTTTACTGTGAAACTGTCTGATGTGCAATCAGTTACTGGACTTCTGCTTAAGCTGACGGTATCTTTGAGCTTTTGGTGGCTTTGTCAAATCCGTTCAGTGTCCAGTGTTGTACAGAACATACGTGTGTTGAACTACAAGATGTGCCTGAAGTTTAGCTGTTGTCTAGGTCACTTAAGACACATGTATTCACGTCTAGGTAGGTGTGGAATGTCCGTGTATACTTCTTATATAAATATACGTACATGCAACTATTATAACTATTTGAAAAACATTTAATTTAGCATTTGTATATATATATATATACATATATGTACATATATATATATATATATATATATATGGTGTGTATAAGTGTATATACATGTGTGTGTATGGATGCATAAATTGCATATGTAATGTATTGTTGAATAGATGACCTGATGGCATCATTGCCTCTTGTCAGTCATTTGATACTCCACAGATATTAGCAACAGGCATGTCAGTCAGTCGGTCCATCTAATTATGACTGTTACTTTATATTTGAGTTCAAATTGTTTGTCATTTGCTATGATCATGTATTGTATCAGTCACCATACTGACCGTTTCTTATTTTATTCGTGGCACAATATTTTGTATTTTGTTGTTGTTTTAAATGGCTCATTCATCACATATTATTGCATATTGGTATGCTTTTATTGCTCCACTGTTTATCTTATTTTATTCCTGTCTGGTCAGAGGCCATTCGAGTGTTGGTATTGTTTTAACTTTTTTCTCACTGGAATTCTGAGGATTTAGCAAATTGGTGTTTAATGTTTCGTTCTTTATCTGTAGTTTGTGCAGAATCGACTAAAACCTCTTGAACAATGATTCTGTTAAGATTCCATTTTTATTTATGTAAGGCAGCTGCTTATTTTCCAGCAGTTGCTGTTATGTTGAGATTTATTTCAAAGTTTTCGCAAAGAAATGTTTGAATAAATGACATGAAATTGCTATGAAAATTCACGGCATCTTGTGTCCTGCTGCATGTACAAGAATGACCTCAGAGAGAACAACTCGTGCTTTTGGTTTGGAGGGTCTGTGTGTGCTGCACGTTTTTTGGGTCTAAAGCATTTAGTGATAGGAAGTCTGATACTGCATTGTTTCTTGAGTATCTTTGCTGTGGCATAAGAAGTTGTAGATTTTGTTGTTCATGGCCAGAGACTTGGTAATTAAAATAAATTGATGAAGACATAGCTAACATTGATTGAAAACTGCACAATGGGCAATAACAATTTCTGCACTGATTTTTTATTTGAAAGTCATCTGCAGTTTATTGTTTCATGCTAGGATTCTCTGCATAGTGTGAATAGTCATATTAATTAGCCCTATAAAGTAAGGCTCAGGTTCATATGTGGAGTCAAATGAACTGGTCTGACATATTGAGCTTTTAAACATATTTTGAGACAGTGGGTTCATCATTTCTGTACCATGTCTTGACTTTAGTTTGCAATAAAATTTCAATGATACAATCAGGATAAAACTTCCTTTTCTGTGGTTGATAATCAACATGCTGTGATGCAATGACATGGTTTGGTTGGCCTAGTGACTTAGTTTTATTGGTTCTTGCTTTGCTGTTGCTCATTGATTTCAAACTGCCAGATAAGAGGACAATTTTAAGAATTGCTTACCTAGTAACTGTGTCTGTCAGAATATCCTGTTTGGTCAATGTCCTGCATCTTCAATTCATTCCACAAAGTTGGATTGTGGCTGATGGTTGGTTCTGAATCCAGAGACCTGCTGAACTGATGTGTGCTTAGTTTATTGTGATTCCATTTCGTGTAGTGATTGACCTCTTTCTAAGGCAGATGCGATTGTAATGCATTTTAAGAGTGAGAAGTTGTGTGCATCACTGATTTAAATTCAATAATTAATTGAATGATTCGGATGTGTAATAGCAAGATAAATAGCAGTAAATAAATACATTTCTTGTTTTGGGAATCCTCGTTATTAAATATTTGTGCAGTAGTAAAGGATAATAATGCAAACGTATAAGCCATCGTCTGCACACCCTCTGGCAGTTTCTTGTTGTACAGTTTATGTTTGTGCGAAGCATGATGCTTTGCACAAACATAGTCTCCATACATTATGCAACTGTGAATCTGCCTATTGATGTTTGCCATTCAGCAACACAATAAAGACACTGTAAAGCTACAAGATCCTAGCCTGCAACTAGTAAAGTCCAATGATAATGATACAACACACACCTGACTGCTGTCTGGCTAAAATTGATGTTTGAGGAACCATATGTACCAATATCCTACTTTAACTTTTGCGTAAGTCCTAATCCCTCTACATTTTGTGGCCATATTAAGGCTGACCCGTCCTTCCCTCCTTGCAGACATCCTTGATGCACAACTCTGTTCTACAACTAGCTGTACAAGAAGCTTGTAGTGATCACTGTTTATACTGTTGTTGTAGAACCAGTGTTTCATAACTATTTGTATGCATCCGTACTTCTTGAATGTCTTGAACTTAATTTATATTCACTGATTGCAGCCAATACTCATCTGGCAAGTTTAATTCAAATAGAACAATATTTTTAGCAGATGTGTTACAAAAATACATGACAATTTGCATGATGATCATTAAAACAGAATCTAAGGACTACTGACAACACTAATTACAAAGATGTACACAAGTTTTGTATTGTCAAAATTTTTGCATTTTCCAAGGCTGTTATCTCTATTTGTTAGACTGTTCAGCCTCAATCAAAAGGCTTCCTAAGTCAACCAATCAGGGAGGAGACCGCTTGCACACTTGAAATGACTATGTATAAACATGGGGAGTTGGGTATATAATGATCAGTTTGGAGATTTGGACACCATGCAATATCAACATTGAAGAAGGATCTGAATCTGCCAAAGGAGTGCTAAGTGAGTTCATGTGTTCAGATGCATGAAGGGGTTTCATGAGCCGACAAAATAATTGACTTCATTCAGAGTGCGGTCGTCAAGATCGCACCGAAGAATGAGACCGGGTCGGTGGTTGCGTTTAGAAAATGGTGACCATCAATCATTGCAATATATCATCTTTGAAAGTGTTATCACTTGTAAATTGATTAGGGAGCTTTCATTTGGATTTCATGTGTCCAATTTCCTAAGAATTTAAGACGATTGAGGAGTGCCAGAATCTGAAGCATCTCTGAAGTTCATGGCCTGGAGCTGCATGGGTGTCAGCGCCATCAGACGTCTGGACTAGTACTTCAGAAGTGCATGGTGCCATCAGTACAGCAGCTGTTCCCACATCAGTTCTTGTTTCAGTGCCTTGCCGGCATGCCAAAATGCTCACCAACTCGAGGCACGGAAACAAAGTCAGAAGGCTGGCCCAATCACCGGTTCTGTATCCGATTAAGAATCTGTGGTAAAAGGTAGTCTTTTGGAGATATCCAAGATACATCAAGTCGCTCACCACTGCCTGAAACGGTGTACTTACCCATGAAAAGGTGGTCCATTGACTGTCAACAAGTGATGAAGAGCAAGGGCTGACCCATTAAATACTAAAAAAATTGACACATATAACTGGCCTGTTTCAAGGTCACTACATGACAGAGGGCTCATAATTGTGAAGTACACATTTGTTAATTGGTAACAACGTATTGTATGTGTATTATACACAGAAGAAGCCTGAGCCAGTGAAAATTTTGATTTTGACATTATTATATCGGCATATTTACATCATTGTAAAAAATTATTGTCATGTTAATTCACAGAAACAAAGTTACAAAACTGCAACCAAATAATAAGAAAACATTCATTTTACATGCATATGTGTAACAGTACACTATTTCCCTTAATGCAGATTGAATCAAAGAAATGCAAAAATCAGCAAGCGGTTCAAAACTAATGCACGCTGCTGTAGCAGTATGTACATGTATGTACAAAAACAAGTGAAAATGCATTAAAACAGATAGTTGCCATCAAAAGAGAGACTTGGTGGTACATGTAAGTGTAAGGAGTTATCTCTAAAGGTGAATACTGTGCACCTTTTGCCCTGTTAAAATTGTGTACATCGAAAAAGTGATAGTAGTATTCAAAACAGTCTTTTAAAAATATTGTTGCTTCTTCTTCACTAAATTTGTAAAAAAAAATTTCCATGATGATATAAAATTTTCTACTTTTGAAAACAGTAGAAACACTATAATTGTATATAAAAATGTGTTCTGTTGGCAGTGGTATCTAACCTGGAACGGGAGAACAAACCCCACTCTGGCCAACTTGTACATGAGATACTAGGAAGTCATTCAGAAGCATCCCATTATCGTAAATCAGTAACCGCAGCTGATGTCCAAAACGTTTAAATCACTCTGACAACCGTTGGAGATCATTCTCCCAACAATTTTTGGTAGACTCAGATCCTTAAGGCTCAAAACCATGCTTAAAAGAAGGCAAGTACGTTAATATGAAGTATAGTCAAAAAGTTGATTAGCATTATACTGATTTGAATACTGTAAGATTGCTAACTTAGGCTATCTAGCTGCATTTTCTAAACACTTATAATGCTGAATGGATTTTACAGTTCAAATGTAAGTAATATCAGTCACACTGAAATCATTTCACAAATTACCGATGTTAAAGTCTAGCGGTTTTTTTATAGATCACTCAACCAAAAAATTTAAAAGATATGTATACCTAAAAATCCACTTGACAAACATTAACTAAATGCCACAAACACAAAAATACTTAAATTGAGTTATCAAAGTTTATGAATCATCCTAGTCTCGAGTTTCCACTGTTCAGCATCATACAAGTTGTCCAGATGATATTATCAATTATAAAAATAACAATCATACAATGCAGAATAGAGTCACTGGGATTTTAGTCCTCAAGTATCTGCATTTTATAAATTAGGGCAGAGACATTATACAGTTCTGAAGATGTTAGAACAGGTTTCAATACACGAAGACAGCAGAATGTCACCAAAATAAATGCTTCTCATATCCAAGCATAATCTGCATATTGTTCCAATAATTTTTTATATAATTATACACAATCGAATACCTCTCACAAAATATCAAAACAAAGATAATGGCCACATTAAATCCATTCAAGGCCACTGATCAAAAGTCTTAAGTTAGAAATACATGAATGCAGCAGTATTAACCTATTACATCATCTACTGTATACTTCACATTGCTATTTACACAATTATTTGGCATTCCGCCTTAGATAACTCTGAATTTAAGTTAATTTTTTCCAGTTAGCAACTAATCGACTTGACAAAAGATCAGTTAATTGTCACTTTCATACAAATATCATTGTGACAAGTTTTCGACCTTGATTACGTAATCTATACAGAACATTCAGTTGAAACAACTTCTCTGTAATACACAATGCTCTGTTTATTCCTCCTCCTCAGCTCCTCTTTATAATCCTATCTTCATCCAATTTTGATCACAATTATGTTGGTTCTTGTCATCTCCCTCCTCATCTGGACCAAAATTTCACATCTATTGGGTGTGAACTGTGCCATTCTCCTGATCATCTTTATGACCTATTCATAAACATATACCTTAATTCATCGTATGCAACGTTTTCATCTACAGTCATGAAACTGAGGACCAAAGACAAAAGACTCTTAATCAGGTAATCATTAGATAAACCTTTGGCCATCGTACTTCTGTATAATTCATTCCTAATAAATACACACTCTGTGAATTACACTAACACGTCAAATTGGAATATGACTAAGCAAAGTTTTATAGCATTCATCATGTGGTAATTTCCTATGCTGGATTTACACCCAGTATTTCTTGAACAAATGGTGAAATGTCACATGCTGTCTGTGTAAAGTAAATGATGAACGGATGTAGCATGAGAACATCGTACTTTGGACGATCACGGTAATTCCTCTGAAGGCTACAAAAGCAGAAGAAAAACATATTTTAGAGCAATGTAATAAGATAAAATAAGAAATATTTAAAAAAATACAAAACATGCATTTTAAAAATCCTGTAAAAGTTCTGTCACTTTTGTCGATTTTTGTTACTGTTACATGCTGTCATTGTACTTAAAATGTGCAATATATGTGTATCCATACTACACACAAGTTACACACATACACAGCCTGTTAAAAAAAAGTCTCCTATGAGACAGAAGACCTGTCTAGAATCTGAATAAATCTTTAATGCACAACTAATCAGCATAAACCATAATAATAGCTCATAATCTTATACTGACAGAATAAAAATAAATTAGTAAGTGTGAAAACGCTTCCTACCATTTTTCTATGAAATCACAGAATTCTGTTGGGAACGATTCATTTGAAAGCCTTGGTGGATCACCCTGTACTACTTGTTTGATCTGGTCAAACGGTGTCTTCCATTCCTCATAAGGAAACTTTCCAGTGGCCAATTCCATCTGATCAAATAATCCCAAGCATAATTTTACCAATGCAAGCAATGATCATGGAACAGAAACTGGAAGTCATTAAATGCTGTGGCTAGAGACACACCACATCGGTGTAACTCCATAACAAAAAGAGACAGCAAACCCATTGATTTTTTATGAGTGGTAGGGATAGCTTAAGAAGGGCAAGAAGTCTTTCAGTAACTGGTCCCACCTAAGTAACCAAAATGGACTTATGTCAATAGATCCATCCACAAAACATTTGTACAGTTTCCTTCAGAAGCAGCTAATGGTTAGTTTAATACACCATTTGTAATGCCAGAATTTTCATAATATTTATAAGTTATGTCAAATAAAATGTAATGAAGCATGCATAGGTATTTGGGGAGATGCTCACCACAAAATAAGAACATGACTAGTGCCATAAGTACCTATGGCCTATATAGAAAGTCAGACCTTAATATTTACTATGACTAATAAAAAAATTGTGAAAATGCAGTAGAACAGCATATAGAATAATAACTCAAGTCATCCTCTAAATTAAAATCTGCTGCATTACTCTTACAAAGACTCAAATTAACCAACCAGAGTGATTCCAAGACTCCAGACATCAGAACGAATATCATATCCTTCCGGCAGAGCTTCATAATCAAGTCTTTCTGGCTGTACATGTACAAAAAATAACCCAAAAATTACAGTACCACAAAGGCAAAATAGTTACCCAAGGAAATCAACAGGAAGTGTTTTAGAAACATTAAGGTTACACAATAAATCACTGTAATAAACATAATAATTTCCACTTCAAGTCACAATTGCTATGCAAACATTAGGCCCCAAGCTGGCAAACAGCTTTTACTAGTGCTACATTGCTGGCCTAATAAATGTCACGGTTGTAATTAGTTCTAAATCATAACCTATAACTGTAAAAGTCAAAATGTAATAAGCTTTGGCATTTCAGAAAATATGGTGGCAGATTTAAGATTTGTTTGTCTTTTATCATAGTTTCTGGCTCCAAACTGATAATGGATATAATTAGGCACAATCCTCCGAGCTTAGCACACGATAGCATGTGATATCGCACGATTTTGTATCATATCATGTTGTCTTGCACTTGGAGAAACCTTGGCCATTTCCTGACCACTGACAAAACAGAGTGGACTCTTTAAAGTAAACTCAGCGACTTCAATTTAGCATAAATGCTAAAAATAATTTTCTGAAGATATACTAAATTCCCATCTGACCAATAGTCAAATAAATAGCACTCAAATATTCTGAAGAAGTATTCTACAAAAGCTCTGCTTCAGATACAGAAAAAGTGCAAGAACCCCAATTCAACTTACCGCCATGTACATTTCACAGCCGACTTGGGTTCTTGCTTTTGAGTCAACCAGATGACCACTTATCCCAAAGTCACAGATCTTGACTTGGCCTTCTTTATTGACAAGAACATTTGAGGGTTTAACATCGCGATGAATAACGCTGAGCTTTGACTTCAAATAGTGAAGAGCATTGAGCACCTACACAAAGATATATAAAACGTAAAAGTTATAAGTTGTGTTGCTATTATTCTATATGGTAATACAGCTGCCTTCGACATCACCCTTCTTCCTAAGTTTCCAAGAGCACATGTCTTGATTGTCCAATTGCAGTTATGTTGCAAAGCAATTATTATTATGCATAGAGGACTAGCTCAAGATCCCTATGCAGAAGCAGTTTCGACTGACCCTGTACCCTCTCTGTTCTGGCAAGTCACTCAGCCAACGGGCCAAAAAACATATCACATGAAAAATAATTATTAAAAAAAAACAAATAAAATGTAAAAATTTCAAAAGAACATTAGGTAAATAATTTTCATATCACAAGAATTTTTGTCTTTGTGCTTACCACAACAGAATAAGACATACTTGTGCAGGAGAGAGCCATTTTACAATATACAGAGGACGGACCATGGTAATTTTTTCGCAAAAAAAATGTGTAATATCTTATTTTAAAGCCCATGGAATCGATTTCTTGTAGCGGCAATTTTTGGGGAATGTTACTAAACAATCCAATGGTAGAATCAAGACTTTATTTTATATTGCAGTCTACATATGATCCAAGATCTTTAAAAAACGTCTATGAACGAAAAACAAACACCGCCGAGGACAGAGCGGGGTAAATTTTTACCCCATGACACTTTGAACTCAAAAATATTATTAGCCCATCATTACATTGGGATGGTAATGCTACCATAATTAATATGTCATTGGTTGTAACTTGTAAACACATGGAACACCAAATTATACCTACATACATGTCAAATAGTTGTTATGCAATCAACATCTAAGCATCGCTGAGGTAAGTATTCACTCTGACCCATCCTGAGTAAATTGATAAGAATTTGCCATAAATGGTAATAAAAGTACGAGCAATGTTTTTTAAAGATTGCACTCTTAGAACATGTCTCTATTAGTCACAACTTCAGTGTCATCTGTATTTTCAAAAAGCTCATCATATTTGTTTTGAAAATGTATTCTAAAAATACATACCGATACAGAGACAACTCCAAGAAAGTCGTACAGCATTAGCTGACCCCTCTTAAACACCAGAGGGTAGAACTTAGCCAACGATATATCCATTACTTCCATGCAGATCCAAACAGCACCCTGGAATAAAATTTCTATTTCAGCACGATTTATTTCTCATTTAGCAGGAATTCTTTCATCAAATAAACTTCTCCAGTCTTTAAGCCAGTAGGCAATAATCACTAAGTGAATAAGTTTCTGTCCATGACATTTAAATACTACAACAATCAGTCATTATCATCTGCCATTAATTGCAGTCAGCAGGTGTCTCCATAACTTGCTTAACCCTCTAATGACCAGCACGCACTCAAATGTATGGGAAACACATGCAGCTGGTCGTTAAAGGCGTAATCACCGACCATTAACTTCCACAGAGGTGAAACTTCCGGATTTGAAAACCTCTGATAGCGTTTACACACCCGGTGGGAGACAGTCACCGTGAGCGTGACTGTGTGCTAACAGACTGGGTTAAGAGGACCTATCTAACTACAGTAATGTATGGCTCCAAGTCTTAGTACGACTAGCAAGTTCAAAGACATAGTCTGTCTGATGTGGAGGCACTATACTCTGTAGCTTATTAACAGACAATTTGGTAATGGGCAAAACTTTTCATGATTTAATAACAACTAATGTATGTGGCTACATTAGCATCTACTGTTTCTATATCAAACCATGAACTGTCTGGATTAAACTCCTAATCACTTAGGTACACAACTGCAGCCACCTTGGCTGACCCAGAAGCAACTGTAAGGGAAGGGAAAGAGTATTTTCATTTATCTCAGTTACAGCTGCTAGTAGGTGATGGGTGCAGATATTTGAAGATATATATTAGGTTGACCTGCGCTGTAACTGTTATGCCCTCTGCAAGGCTTAAAGCCAACTGCAGCTAGCAACTGTTGATTATATTCATGCAACTTGGGAACAGCTGATAATGCAGACTGCCAACAGCAATTATATATACTGCATGTTAATAAATAACACTCAGGCTATACAGGAAACATTTATGTAACCGCTCATCAGGTAGATTCGTGTATAAAAAAACCATATTGAAATGTGTCTTAACTGTATTACCAAAATGAAGCCACTCACGGAAAGCTGAGTTTCTTTTAAAATAAAATTAATCAAAAGTTAAAATATGCCACTAAGCTAACCTTAGCCCCTATTCAGTCTAATGCAAAATTAACATTCCACTGCATGCCTAACTACACAATCTTCATGATGCACAGCTAACCTCTTGGAATAATGCTCCATAAAATGTCACGATGTGCTGGCAGCATTGAGAGCGCATAGATACATCCAGCTCCCTCAATAACATCGTCTGCTCCGATGAATTTACGGTGCAAGGTATATGCTACCAAAACAAGCAAAGCATATGATAAAATGTAAATATGACAATATGCACATATAACAATACTCATGTGATTCAAATGAATAAGCCTGTTTTACCAACTCTTGTTACCATAAATACTCGCCCAGTCAAATTCATTTGGACAATTCTTAGAGTCCTAAGTTGAAGGGATTGCCTCATAAGTGGGTCAAACCAAGACTGGAGATCACACAAACCATGCAACAAAGATTGGCAAAAAACGGAAATAGCACAACATATCTGTGAAGAAGGAATGTGATGAAGAGAATACATAATGCTATAGACAAGCATATGCCTACACAACAAGTGAAAAATAAGATGTTGTTAAATACAGTTTGAAAACAGAAGATGCTGCAATAAAACTTAGAAATACAGAGACATTAATTGTCGTGCAATAAAGCACAAATATAGTCATTTTACTGTCTGTAGCCAGACAGTAAAATTATGTGGAAGTCAGATAGAGAGAAGAAACCTCTAATGAATCGTTTGACATGATAATCATGGGGTCTGGTTTTAGCATTCGGGATCCTGTTGTCAGCTATATCTGAACATTTATTTTGAAAGATGGCTAACTTTAAAAACAAATAATGATCAGCACTCTCTTAAATAATTAAGTGTTCTTTTTACATTTAACATCATGCTTCACAATCATAATAAGCAAAAGATTTTATTTCTTTCAAATATGTCCAAAATTCAGGGGAGCAAGAGCCCTCCCTTGTGGATGCCAATGGTACCCTTTATGTGAAACATAAGCGTGATCAACTCATACGGTCTTGTCAAATTAGTAACAATGTTCCTGACCATATATTTCCTTCAGGCTTGAATTAATCCTTCACAGGGGAGGGGTCAGCCACAATGTTCCTGACCATAAAATTATCATATCAGAGTTCATGTCAGAATGAATGTCTCTAAGAGAATGATTCATTGTCTATAAGCAGGAACTTACAATAAACAATGCAGAATTTCTAACAAAGTGCTTCAAATGGGAGGCTAATTTCATGCCATATGCAACCTGATATTTGCTATGCTTCTTTTCATGATCACACGAAGAGTACTTCCCGGAACTAAACAGCATTATACTAACACTTATTAAAAATTCATGCACTTGGCCTGTGCATTCCATTCATTCATTCAGTGAATTCCATTCATTCATTCAATGAATTTATATAGCACCTCTGAAAATATCTACTCAGAAGAACGTCTATACTGACGTCGCTGAAAGCAAGAGTTTGAGGCATTTAGAAAAAGAGCGAGCAGCATGGCACATCATCAGTAGACATAAATCTAGAGGCAGTTCAATCCACAAAGAAAGAACAACACTGTACTGCTAAAGCACATGTAAAGGGGCAACCAAATAATTTCAGAGAAGGAATCTCCACTCCGTAACAAACCAAATCTGAAATGGATTGACAAAGTTCCTGTAATAGACTAAACGCATGACTGAACAGTAGACTGAACATGCTGCAAAAACAAACTCTTAACTATTTGTGCCGTGTGAGATGGGAAGCCAAGGAAAATCACCAGGAAGACACTGTAACACATTCATTGTGAGTCATAATAAGAATCACATTGTTAAAAACTGTGATGTAATAGCTGCAATATTATCAGGCAAGCATAAAAGTCAAGACATGACTACAAGGTCATTCACTAGAACTGTGCATGAAGGGGCTATTTTTATGGCTGAATTGATCTTTGGATCAATAATTCAACAAAGTTTATTAGAATTCAAGTAATTATGAAGTGTGTCATCATGAATGTCTGATAGACATTTCGAATGTACCAGTCACATGAAAAAAATGTCAAAATGCCAGCAGCAAGCCATGAAGCCACGATAGAGCTGTACAGATTAATCGGGCCGATTATAGAGATATCAGCAATATCGGATATCGACAAGATAATCGGCGCCGATATTAAAAATTATTTTTGTTATTTAATAATATTATTTTCAGTCTAAAAAAGCGAAATGACGACAGCAACATCACTGGGTCTGTGAAGGACGGCATTTCGTTCCATTCCCATATCGTGTCGTTGAGCCAATGGCTTCTTCAGACCATTGGTGAGACCACCCAGGGTGGTAGTATAGACCGTGAGAATGTGTCAACATAGGTCTTGTGCAGAGTGAGTCATAGTGCCTGCTTCAGGGCCATGGAATGGCTGGCCAGTTCAAGCCAAGGAACGGGGTGGTCAATCCAACAGAGAAACTGATGAATGTACATTGTGGAGGCATGCCTAATGAATACATGTTAGCTGCCAGTCAGATATGCCCGACACATGTTCGTCGCCTGAGAGGCTGAGACTAGATGGGTGGCTGTGAATAGGACATCCGTGCCTCGGCCTTTAATTACCCTGGGCACAGTTCTACGGCAGGTGGTGTGTCTAATCTGTATTGCCTGCCTAGGATTTGTCCCCAACTACATGCATACGTCTCCTACGGAGCAAGTGTTTGCTTGTATCACAACAATAGGCAGTAGCAGTAGGTCTATCTTTTGGAACCAGACATCTTGGGAAACACAATGACATAAACGGCAAATAATCGGCTAATTAATCGGGTATCGGCAAATGAATAATTGACAATAATCGGTATCGGCAAAAAGCGATATCGGTACAGCTCTATGCCAGCATACAACACGTGTTTTGGCTGTTCAAGTGGATCCAGAGGAAGGCCTTCAAATACAAATGGTGGCATGGTAATGGTAATGAATTCTATTGAAAATAAAGGCATCAGTAACAGTGACCGCACTACTAAATGAAGTGAATGGAAAAGCAGAGCTACTATTGGACACTTGACAAAAAAGAAAAACAGAAAGTGCAAGTGTTTCCTCTTCAGCAAAAAGTTTAAGTGTTCAACATGCACTTGTTCAATTCCTGGTCGACATAGAATGCAAGAACTAGAGAATGTAGTGCAGACGAACACAATCATCATCGAAAGGTACCTGAGTAATACTACTATTGTGATATCGCTAAACAAACTGATCAATCATAATCTGAGTTGTCTCTTGACCTTTTGCAGTAGACACATAGAGAATGTCAATTGAATGTATTTCCACAAGTGGTGTAGAACAACTGAACATACTTTAACAGCCATTATGGTTCCTGTCGGCCGATGTTTTCGCTTTTCTACTGTACCGAATGCTCCATGACCAAGAGGACCCATTGGTTCAAGGTCACGTGCATTGACTTCAAACGTTGTTCCACTGATAGTAACCGTTGTCTTTATGTCAAGGTTAGCTGGCGTCCTGCAATCATCCAATTAACACGCTACAGTCATATGCTACATTCAATAGTAAATAATACTTACAAATTTACTTGCTTATAGTTGTGACAGGAAAGAAAAGATTCATGCACCTTAACCTCTGCAAGTATAATATTGCACGAATTTGGAAATTCCTTAGGTAGAACTGGATAACAATGAAAGAGAAAATAGGGTGGATTCAATTATAAAACCTCACATTCAGAAGCCAAATTCAGGAAGTCAAAAGTCAATACATAGGCCACTAATTAAAAAAAAGGTAATAAAATGCACATGCTTTGTAACTCTGGGCATTTGCCCTGAGAGTTGACAGCGCGTGAAGCATCTCAGATTTAGCTCACTATTTTTTTTCATTTTCATTTCATTATATGTTTGTTTTGTAATCCAAAGAACACAATAATAAGCATTAGTAAACACAGAATAACAGTATTTTACGCTGGAGACCCAAGTAAGGACAAAAGGTCCCGTGTACCACCTAGTAAGCAAGCAGATGCCAAGCAGAGAACACTTAGCATATTGGGAAAGAAGACACAAGATTAGTTAACTTAACTTTCCTTAGCTAACAAGTACAGCACTCGTTTTGTTTGTTATTATTCCTAATTTTAGTCACTTATTATTACAATCACACATTTGTTGACTGCAATATATGGGTTGTATTGCAATGTCTGCCGAGACCACGTTAGAGTAGTTTGAGAGGAAGATTCGTAAGAGTATAATATAAAACCATATATAAGATTAATAAGAATATATAATCACTATTAATCAGGTAAAATAGGTAAGGATGTGGACTTTGTGAATGGTGCATAGTGTATACATCGGCCTTTCTTCCTCTATTCTCTCAAACTTCAGTCTATTCTTAATGCTGCTGCCTGTCTCATATGCAGAATTAAAAAATTTGCCCATATTTCAGGCTTTATTCAAGACATACTTCATAGGCTCCCTATTCAACAGCATATATGGTTCAGCTTTCCCTGATGCCAAACTGCCAAGTTGGGGTGAATCCCGACCTCCTGAGATTTTTCTGCACTCTGGTGTCCTTCTTACCTCCAAAGGCCTCCTTGTGATCTTTCACTCGCTGCCATCTAGTTGTTCCGCGTATGTGCAATGTTATGGACCAACCCACAAGCTTTGCTATATTTGCTCAGCTTTCCCCATTATGTCTTCGCCTCTGCCGTCCGTGACATTGGTGTTACTGTGGACCAGGAGCCACTTTCGCTCCTCACGTTCACTCACTTAGTCGTGCTCGCTATTACCAACTGAACCAATTGTGCACAGTTGCTCACTCTCTTACTCCTACCGCTACTGCTACCCTTGTCCATTCTTTTGTGACCACCAGACTCGACTACTGCTGCTCGCTCTATGCTGGCCTCCCGCCCGCTCGAATGGACTGCCTGGATCGCATCCTGCGTTCAGCAGCCCAGCTCATTGGTCACATACCCAAATTCGACCACGTCTCCAGCTACATGTGCAACGTCCTCCACTGGATCCCTCTTCAGCAGCGAATCAAGTATCGAATAGCTGCCGTAGTCTGGCGATGCCTGCTAGGCCTCGCTTCTGCCTACCTGATCGAACCCTTAGTGCTCGTGTTACGCGCTCCCACTGATCGGTTGAACAGGGTCTCCTTTGTGTTCCTCATGCTCGCACCACCACCAGGCAGAGACATGCATTCTCAGTGGTGGGTCCCTCGATCCGGAATGGCCTCCCTTTGACGCTCCGCTCCCTTCCTAGAATCCCCTCTCAGGCATTCCTCTCTCATCTTAAAGACTGTTTTATTTGACTGCGCTGGGGTTGTGAGCGCCTCTGAGTAGTCACCTTGAAGAGGTGCTATACACAAATTCTCGTAATGAATGAATGAATATTCATAAGTGCATAAAATCATTTCATATTATGACCCATTCTGGGTTTTTACACTTCACTTTAAGTGAGTGCCATTAACTTTGTTTACTGCTGAAAATTTTCAAATATCCAAAAATATGAAAGTAAAACTAATTATGAAACGAATGAACTCACTTAGATGTTGCCTGAGTATCTGGTGAAGGGTCGAATGTCCAGCCTCCCTTGAACTTGCCCTTTAGACCTTTCCCACCTGCAGAATAAGTCATAAGTACCATAAGACGTCATGGTGCACTTTTCTAGTATATTCCACATGATGAATAATAATATCATAATCATATAAAACCAGTTAGATTAAAAAAAACAATGCACACAGCGACATGTTACATCAACAGTGACAGCATTCATCCTATTTCAAGAGGTTATCATGATGAACTGTCAAATAGAGCCAACCCTCTATGACAAGTCACATTTGATCAGAGTGCTGAACAGATTATAACAAACAAGGATTATCCAGATAGTGATCACTGAGTCAATGACTGATGTTATTCTTAAATTTGCTTCATAGTAGATACATCAGAAAGACCTGATCTCATAAATCATGTCAGCCACTCAAGGATTTCCCAGAATCGATGCTTATAGATAAACTACATGTAACAAAGAAACGCTTCAAGCATAGATTAGTGCTTTCCTTGTTTCAAGCCTTATATCCACTTGAGTCAATTGAACTAATCAAAATATCCGGCTAAGATATAGAGTTAAAATATCAATAGGAAATTCAGTTGATTAAGTGATAACAACAAAGAAAGTAATTACTACTAATTGCTAGGTAAACTTTGCATTCAGACTCCAAAAAGTAGTTCCAAAAAGTACAGTAGAAGATATTTCAACAAAGCATGTTTTCTTACTGTCCTATTCACAGATGTGTTCCAATTAGGCTACTATGAAACCTCAACTAAACAACCCTGCCTGACATTCCACAGATCACCTTAACTGGTCCTCAGTTAACCTGCATGTATATCAGATTGCAATGGTGATGGACATTAATTCAACAACACATATCATATCATAAAATGTAAACACACAAAAAGTTCGACAGAGATAACTCTGAGCATCACCGGTTTGGGCACTTGCAATTTTTCCTTTTCTAATGGAGATATTTAATTATATGCTAAAAAGGAAAGGTCATCTCATATCTGTAAAAAAAAATTTTAATGAGGCTAGGGTTGAGCTAAAAGCTTTGAGTGTGAATAACTGACAGAGACAGGATTGCTGGAAGAATTGAAATATGTTGTAGGTGAGTAATTGATTTTATTTTATTATTTGTTCATATATTTTAATATAAAAATTTGAGGACAGGAGTGATGTGATGGTATTTGGGGCTTAACTGACAGTATGAGTGAAAGCATTATGAATAGCTTGTAGAGGGTTTATTAAGGTGCTGTCCATGTTCAAAAAAAGAGAATTGAGAAGAGTGACAGTGAGATCAAGCTTAATACAGAATAATAATAGGCAATTCAGATTACTGGTTGGTAAGTTACCAACTGTGTGTTAAAGGTGGTCAATCAGGATGTTGAAACATTTTCAGGACATAGATAGTTATTATTTTAACAGATTGCTGTTTGAATGCTAAATGTGTTACATAAAAATATGTAACATGCTAGCTTGTGGAACACATGTATGTAGACATCAGAGATTAGAGAGACAATTTTAAGTTAGTTGCTTCATGATAATTAGCAACAATTTGTTCAATATGATAAACATTAATATAGAAGGGTTGGTTTATTCAAGTGTTTCACAGATCTGTCATTAAATTTTTTGGGTCATAATTATTAAACGATTTTACAGTGTTTAAAATCGATGAGAATGTGAGGCATGATTACTTAGTTGCCACATGAAGGGCAATTAGATATTCAGGTGCTTAACCTTTGCATAATAGACAGGGCTAAATGATCACTTCAGCAGTGTTTGGATGCTGATTGTGGAGCAACTGTAGGTAGGTATAACTTGACAGACCATGTATTCACAGGACACAACCAATGACATATAGCAGCATAACCACCTCATTGTCAGGTTGGGCTAAAAAATGGGGATTCAAAGTGTCACGGGGTAAAAATGTACCCCATTCTACCCTCTTCCATTATAACACTTCTCCACCCTTCTGCCACTTCATCACTAAAATTTGCAAATAGCTCCATAACCATAGATGTTACTCCTCTCTGGAATAAACTCCCACAAGAATTATGACATCCCAAGAAAATTACCAAAACCTCACCTATTACTATTTCCTCAAAGGTCTGTCGCTCAAAATCAAAACACTGCTTTTCACAAATCTTATCCTGAGTCCTACTTTTCCCTTACATTCCTTGCTGACAAATAACTAAAAGCAACCTGAGATTTTTTCATTAATAACTTGTGGTGATTGGTTTTTGTGAGAAAATTTGTCTAGCAATATGTCCTTATGAAATTTTAAATAATCATTTGACCTACAACTTTCTAAGACAGGGTCATGCTAAATCAGATATCCAATATCCAAACACAAATATCAAAATCATCTAAATGGAGGACAGAAGGGGCCACTGCAAGATACTAAAAGTCAAAGGTTTTAATTCTAGAGGTTGGAATTGAATAAAAAAAAGTACATTAAATTGCAATGTCATATACTTTGAAGAAGGGCTGTACCGAATAGGTCATTTTCACTATTCAGCCGAATATGAATAACTGGACCAACTATTCGGCCGAATACGAATATGAATAGTGTACAAAATAGGTATACCAACAAATTTCAAAAGTGAGCAAAAGTTTCAGCTCAGTAAATGTAAAGCATAAACTAAGAGTAAACAGTTAATTACACTCAATTTTGCATCCTTCTGCCAGACTGTGTAAACTAGGAATAGAACAAATTTAACTAAACTTAGAAAAAGATACAACTCACACTGCGATACCTTGGTCAAGGCAGTACAGAGAGTTACTTCAGTCCACTCGATAAAGCAGATGCCATTTATGCAGAAACTGATGTCACTCTATCCATCACCCCTCGAGCTTTTCATTCGAAGCTCAAGTCTCAGTTTTCAAGAATTCTTACACAGACTAACTCGATCATCCATCCTCAAATCCTCGACCATAGCGACAACCCTCTTAACAGCTACTCTGCCTCCGCTGACCTCCGTCTGGAAACCAGACTCTGCCCTTCCTCGGACTACCCTTTCGACAACCCATTTGATTTGATGTAGCGCTCGTGAATAAGCTGGAGCCCTGCGCTTCGCCTTCGATTGGCGCTTTAGAAGTTTGGAGATTGTAATTACGATAACAATTAACACACGTTTCTTACCTCCCCGTCTTGGAGTTGACATAACTGAAGCGAAAGACGTTACTCTGTTGCGAAAATATCTCTTCCTCTCAAGCTGTGTAACAAATCTTATAGTGAATGTCAGTTTTAAGTCTACCAGGCGTTAAGTTGTCTAAATCAAGTCCTAAAATATTTTATTAGCATCTACTTTACATCCTGAACTATGGTCGTCCAACCGGCACATCCAGCAATGTCGCTTTAGGAAAAAGAAATAACGAACTCAAAGAAGAAAAATGACCAACGTCTTGATAAGCATTTCTTAACGTATAATCTACAACTTAACATCCGACAAACTCCGTGCGATTACTTCGTTTGCCCATAATATCGACATCAAGTTAAGTTAAGTACAACGGAAACGGAACTATGGGGGGATCCCCAATGGAAAATACGCATTAATCTATAAATATCTTTCGAGCGTCATCGAATTTCTTTGCACGCGCAAAGATTTTAAAACCTGTTAAAATCTTTTGCCTATTCATGCGAAAACCTATTCTTAGCATGAGACGGCGGCCCACTGATCACGTAAGTGCGCTGATGCGGCGGTCTGACAGGCCATAGTTTAGTGTTATCCAGAAAATAAGTAAGTTCGCCAGTGAATAGAGATAAATATTTTTAGCAAACACAAGTGGCTGAACGGCAACAGCATTTTTTGCCGTACGTTACTTCTTTTTCAACGCGCGCACAGCTCAATAAACCGATCAACAGATTTAAGATCTGTCGATCAGTTGATCGGCTGGGCGCCCGTGGGTCTATTGATCGGTTGAAGCGTCTTTGCGTGCGTGGGTCTGTTGATCGGTTGATGCGGCTGTGTGCGTGTGCTGATCGGTTGATGCGGCTGTGTGCGCTTGTGTGTGTTGATCGGTTAATGCGGCTGTGCGCGTGTGGGTCTGTTGATCGGTTGATGCGGCTGTGTGCGTGTGTTGATCGGTTGATGCGGCTGTGTGCGCTTGTGTGTGTTGATCGGTTGATGCGGCTGTGCGCGTGTGCGTCTGTTGATCGGTTGATGTGGCTGCAGTGATGTATGGTCTCGAGACAGTGTCTCGGTCTCAAAACAGTTTTTTAGTGTCTCGCTCTCGGTCTCGGTTTCGGAAACCTGCTGTCTCGGTCTCAAGGTTAGTGTATCGAATTTATACAAACTGTCTTGAAGTGAAAGTCTTGTTCTGTCTGGAACAAGCAGACTCGATGAGTTTCGCGTCAACTGTCTTAAAATCTTGCGCTAGAAACTGAAACCGCAATCTACGAGAAGCGGTTATTCTGGTTAACGCGCGAGTCACATGATACTGAAATCTATTCAATTATCTTAAAGTGGAAAAATGTCTGAGAGAGAACCTGAAATTGTGAAATATCCTTTTACGCAATTTGAAGTTATTAACAAACAACAGCCTTGCAGTGCCGTTGGTTATTGACGCAAAACCAAAATAAACGAAACGATCGGAACAACTTCGAGTTTCGCAGGGTGAGTGTAAGGATATGCGCAACTTTTTAATTTCGTTTGGTATTAGGTATCGAATTTGCTTGTTTATTATCGTCTATAAGATTTTAGACGAGTCTAAAAAGGCTTTCTTTATGTTATTCAGAAGATATGCCTACGAAAAGATATCGAAAAAGATAAAACGCGGCTATATAAAAACTTTTCTCAGAAATTGGTACTACATACATTATAAGTTTCAAATTGAAATTGCACAGGAACATTATTCCCGTAAAACGGATACTTTAGTATTTCACAGAAGATAACTTGTCTTTTACTGCCTCGTACTGTCTCGTACTGTCTTGAGCCACGGTCTCGGTCTCGGCACCTCACTGTCACGTCTTGGTCTTGCATATATCGCTGTGTGGTTGTGCGCGCGTGTGTTGATCGGTTGATGCGTCTGCTCGTTCGTGCGGCTGTTTGGCTTAAGCGTCTGTGAGCGAGTGGGTCTGTTGATCGGTCTATTGGGTGGAAAGCGCGTGCGTGTGTTGATCAGTTTACGCGTCTGATCGTGCGTGCGGCACCAGATCAGTTTATGCGTCTGTTCGTTCGTACGGCGGTTTGGTTTATGCAACTGTGCGCGCGTGGTATTGTGCAGACGCATTAACTGATCAACACATGCCCGCGCGCCCCACTTTCTATTCTACCCTAAAATCGGTCATCTTTGGCTGAGGTTGGACTAAGAGCGAGTGCAACCCAACGCTAATGATCACACTGCTATCAAGTTTCATTGATTGATTGAACATGTATTTTGATTATTTCAGTGACGAGGTTGATGTCGAAGCAGCGTGGAAGCGCTTCAGTCCTCATCTCACCAACTCCAATCAGATGATTGTACGAAACCAATCAAACGATTGTTAAATACCAGTCAAAGCATTGTAAGAAACAAATAATACCATATCAACAAGTTTATTGATATGGTATTATCACATAGGATAATGCCATCCATATCAATAAACGCAGAAATTTGCCTGTTTAAAAACAGACGACGATCGTTAGAAACCGAGATTACATGAGAAGTTGTTTTATTTGCCCACGTCAAACTATTATTAAAATTCTAGAAAGAGGTCTTTCACAATAGAGTCCATTTCTAACCATTACAATTTGTAGTTCGCAGAAGTTAGTTTTTGACGAGAATTATGATTTTTGCTGTTGCGGTTTCACTTGTAAGAGCGCTATAGAAGTTAGATTAGATAGGCAAGATGTTGTTTATTATGTAATTAGAAGTCGGACTAATCGCAGGTTTTCAAACCAAGAAAACGCGAGTATCTTAAAATGACCAGGTTTGTCTGGATATGTAGCCTAAGTAAACAAATTTGCTTGGTCATCAATGAGAAACTGCATAGTTAAGAGTTAAGTTCTGCATGCGTGTGAACTGTTCAAGGCACTTTATAAATTCTCTCAGACCACCAGTTTACATCAGTGACAAACGCACAACTAGTTAATTCTCTACGAGTGTGAACTGAACAGGGTGCTCTATAACTTCTCAATAACAAATGTCTAGTTATGCAAAATTATCATTTATTTGCATATAGCAATGGTGTAGCCTTGTGGTTGATGATTACAACGACATCTTCAGTGTTGCTATGAATAATACTCTTCAGCTATTTTTGCTAACAGACATTTATCATCATCATTTAACATCCAGAGTGCCTCTCGATCTTGAAGGTCGCTAATTTGATCATATAATCATCGTTCTGGACTACTCTGAAGTAGGGACCATGATCCTTTCAAGATTTTGCTTGAACCTAAAAGATCCCGTCGTGGGAGCCATGGCAGCCATATGGATCAGCCAGTTCTGGCAACTAGATGGATTTGGGATACAGTTGGCATGGCAGCATTCTTCAGCAGTCTTGAAAAGTCTGTCTTCTTTGCATTAAAACTTTCCTTTCAGATCAGTGTGTGCAATTCAGGCATTTAGCAAAGCAGCCGGTTGGGTTGGATTTCCCGCTACATCCAGCCTACATTTCTCACACATTAAATAACTTTGTAAAGTTCCATTTTTAGCAAGAAAATAACTCATTCAACATTTTAACAGCTAAAAATAGTTAACAACGTTTGTTAGAGCCATTTCTCAAACATGTAGACCTACAATATTCATGAAAGAACTTCTTTCCAAATTCCTTTTATAGCAAGAAAATAAAAAATAAATATTCAACATTTTCACAGTATTTAAAAAAATAGATTTTACATCGTTGTGATCACAAAAACACTATCATTTATGTTCGGAGATCAAAAACAAATGCTCGCAGCTGCATGGAAACCCAGTCAGAAAACGCATTAAAGACTTGGGAGTACCAACAAACACGTTTTCCATAGTTTTCAGGTCACGTTGTCGTGGATTAGCGGTTTCTTTGTTTGAGAGGCTCTGGATCACCACAACAGCAACTGAAAGAACAAGAACAAGGTGTAAGTTAGGGTAGTGGTGAAAGGGCCTATAAAAGAGGGCAACGTTACCAGAAGTGTTCTGTGACTAGTCCCGCTACCTTTGATTCCGGGACGTCAAAGAATCCAGATATTTTCCTGTAGTCCTAAGGGGTTCGCACAGCGTAGTCGCATTGTGTAGAGGACATGCAGGTACGCTCATGGAGTGATCTCCAGTCATGACAATCAGCGCTTTGTCCTCTTGATACTACTTTCTCGTTCTAACATATTCACAGCATGACTTTCAAGGTTTAAATAATGATGTTATTTGAAAGGATGCAGACATATAAAAAACGAAAAAGGAATAAAGACCCCTGTCTTTATATAACTTAACATTGTTCAGATATTAATCTGTAGAAAACAAAGATGTAGATGACGATCATAGACTTATGTCAATATATTATCAAGATCTGTTTTCTCACCAATTTTTAAAAGAGCAACACTAAATCAGTAGTATACAGTAGGCAAAAGCGGCTTGAGATGGAGGAACAACCCGTCTTAGCCTTTAGCTAGTCATCCATTGCCTTCCAAGAACGGTGTCTGTAGGGAAAATTGAAAATGACGTAAGCTTTGGTGGCCAGTTTCATCTTCCACTGTCCGAGCTCCATCTCGTCGTGACAGATGATCCGCCGTTCATCAAGGTAGCTTCCGTGGTGCGCACGAGAGAATCCATGCGTCACACGCTGTATTCCGTGCGCGGCATCTGCTGACCACCGTACCAGTGATGTCGAGATTACAATGGATCCGCATCATCGACTACATGAGAAAATAAAAATAAAAAACATCGCCCTCCTTCTTTATCCCGGCTTTCCCGAAATCGAACAGTGGCGGAGTTACCTGAAACAACAACATGGTGGGGCGTTAGTCAATACCATTGCCTCCATTTCAAGACCATAACAAAGCTATGCTAACAATAAGAAAAGAGAACAAAATGTCATCCAATGTTACCCATACTTGTGAAGTCTATATGACCGGGCCATCCACACGTTCCTTGCTGTCGATGCATCTTCCATTTTCTTCCAGTGCATGCAAACCTACATTCAGGTTAACTTTGCCGCAATAAACAGACGGGAGAACAAATACACACAGTCGAACGGAGAAACGTTGGTCAATTTACCGTTGATTCGAAAAACAGGGAAAACGAATCAACGAATAAACGGACCAACGACAAAAGGGACGGACGAAGAAACGGCCCAACTGAAAAACGAATCACCGGAAAAACGGACCAACGAAAAAAGAACGGGAAAGGGAAAAACGAGTGTTGGTCACTTTTCCGTAGATTCGTTTTTCCGAATGAACAAAAAAAACCCCAGAAAACCCCTTCGCATGACCACCATTTCTGCCGCCAGTAACATCGAACATGGTGATCACCGAAGGGCAAATATAAAACCTCTTTACCTTTCCCGTCGAATTGCGTGACTCGTCCGACATCCACAGAGATCCTCTGTTGCTCTAAAAGAACAAAAACAGAGCGCATGTAACAGTTTCTTGCCCATGCCTTTGCCCCGCTTAGAGTCAATTTCTGCCGCTAGCAATTATCTAGATTGTAGAACGGAAAACTTTGCAGCTGTCTACTTGATCAGGGCAAAGAGTTGATACTCATTGCTTGAACATGATTTCTGCTATGTACGTCTTTATCGTGGTTGTCATATTTACGGTTATGAATAAATAAAACACTAACACCTTTGCGAGTTAAGCTTACGTAAAAATTTCGCTATATTATAGTTTCCTCTTACATTATATATAAAATTTATATACACACACATGCTTATATTGCATAGCAGAATGCAGTAGCCTAAAAGGTCAAAAAATTGTCACAGCAGAAAAGAGCAGACAACCGAAAATTGCAGCAACAGAAAAAAAACTATAAAGAAACTTTTGTACCATTGCAATATATCGCCGATGTCGTAGTCCAGGAAATGTGTTACTTAAGGGGCCATCCATACATTACGTATGTGATGAAATCGGATTTTCAGTGCCCCTCCCCTGTTGCACCGCGATCATTTTGTGGACTCCTCCCCATGCGTACGTGCATCTAAGCTCTACACCTAATTGCAAAGGTTAAATAGCCAAAGAAAAAAGGTAATTTTAAAGGGGCTGTGTTTGTACCATAGAAAATTGATTTTACCACAGGCTAGTTTAGTTAAGCATCATATTTACCCAGGCCCTTTCAGAGGCCCGGATCATTTACACAATTTAGCTTCCTCACTTCCCTAACTCTACGTCTTATTCAAATATCAAATGGTAAGGTCTATAATCTATCTATAGATCAAAAATCAAATGAATCGACGATAAAACTTATTTAACAATTGCTTTTCATGTTTTTTATTTTGCAAATGATTCAATTGTTTTTCGAGAATTCTGCTTTTCGTGCAATATCACATCTAATAATTAAGTAGGCATTGTTCAGTCCATTCAACCATTGTTGTTCAATTGCTGAACAATGGTAGTTTTTGATTTGTTGCAATACATTGAAAATTCTTTCGCTACAAGCCACTAATGCTAGAAAACTGATGAAAATATGGAATGCAACAGTGATATTATGAAATGCTCAGTCATTTTTTTAAATTCCAAAAGAAATGCAAACAAATTGAAAAAATCGTTTCAGGCAATACAGATTAGACACACCGCCTGCCGTAGAACTGTGCCCAGGGTAATTAAAGGCCGAGGCACGGATGTCCTATTCACAGCCACCCATCTAGTCTCAGCCTCTCAGGCGACGGACATGTGTCGGGCATATCTGATTGGCAGCTAGCATGTATTCATTAGGCATGCCTCCACAATGTACATTCATCAGTTTCTCTGTTGGATTGACCACCCCGTTCCTTGGCTTGAACTGGCCAGCCATTCCTTGGCCCTTAAGCAGGCACTATGACTCACTCTGCACAAGACCTATGTTGACACATTCTCACGGTCTATACTAGCACACTGGGTGGTCTCACCAATGGTCTGAAGAAGCCATTGGCTCAACGACACGATATGGGAATGGAACGAAATGCCGTCCTTCACAGACCCAGTGATGTTGCTGTCGTCATTTCGCTTTTTTAGACAGAAAATATTATTAAATAACAAAAATAATTTTTAATATCGGCGCCGATTATCTTGCCGATATTCGATATTGCCGATATCTCTATAATCGGCCCGATTAATCGCTACAGCTCTAGCAGGAATATACCTATAGTCTGTGATTGGGTTTGTAGTTCTGATTTTAATAATCTTTTTTTGTGGATGTCGCAAGTAAACAGTTATATTTGCGTACGTAAATATTTTCTGGAACCCTCCCCAACCATACGCAAAATCGCCGAAATTCGAAACGCCACTGCGTACGTAATATGTGGATGGCCCCTAACTGCAGATGGAGAAATTCACTCACCCGAGACGATGGCGTCTGGTTTGCAGCCTCGACGAGTCCCGGAATAAATAGTTGCATCCCCTTTTCTCTTCGTTAGATTGTGAACACATTGCACAGCTGGCCAAAACCTGTGGAGTTTGCCCCTTCTGCGAATTACAAAACTTGTAAACAACAGCTCCCTCAACAGCTCGTAATCTGTGATTCTTCAACTTCCATTATCATTGATACACTTCAAAAATATCCAGTTAGAGATCTGGCTAAAGTTAATGCACACACCTTACACATTACACGATGCACTAAACACACAAGATGAAACCTTGACAGATGAAGATAGAGATAAACCTTTACCTTGACATAAGTTGCATCATTTGTCTGATTGTGCCATTCCGTATGTCTGACTTTAGTCCTGTCTCCTCTTATCGAGTCCTAAAGACCATCCCAGCCAGTCTATCATCTGACGAAAGGTCAGTCCTTCGTTCAACCGTCCGTCAGTCTGTAGTCCATGTCTGACGTCTATCCTTTCATCCATGTTGCAAGTCCATTCTCCAGACTGTTAGTCTGTTCGACCGAGCATTTGTCCATCCACCCATCTGTCCACCCGTCCGTTGGCCTGTCCATAGACTGTCGATCTGTTCCTATGTCTCCGTCCTAACCGATACGAACCGATCAACACAGTTTGTTCTATCGCATCCGACAGTCGGTCTATCCAGTGCAATCATCCATCCATCCACGACGATCGTCAATCTGCAGGCACAGTCAGTCGTCACTCCGTGCATTCGTCAAACCGCCTATCAGACAGTCCATCCATATGTCAGCCGGTTTATTCAACCCATGAAATAAAAGAAATGAAAATGAAAAAATTTAATGGAAAAAAAAGAGAAAACTAAAATTTCCCCATCTTGCCCTCACAATTTTCCCCAATTTCAGTTCAATTCCTGTTCCCCATTTTGCCCAATAAAAACATCTAGCTTTAATTTGGAGTAATTTTTCAATTATCATTTACGTTTATATTCATCCGGTTGAATAAATGACTGACTAAAGGATCGACTGCCGGATAGCTGCCGGAAGAATGCACGGATTGACGACCGACTGTGCCACAGATTGATGATCGACTAAGACGGACGGCGATCGCATTAGAACGATTGACTGTTAGATACGACGGAACAAGCTGTAATGATCGGTTAAGATAAGTTAGGATGGACACAAGAACGGATTGGTAATCTACAGACAGGCAAACGGACGGATTGACAGCTGGACGGATGCTTGGTCGAACAGACCAACGGTCTGGGGAACAGACTTAAAAAATGGATAAATGGACGGACGTCGGATATGGACTGCGGACTGATAAGGACGGTTGAACGAAGGATTGACCTGTCGTCAGATGATGGACTGGCTGGGAAGGTCTTAAGGGCTCGACAGGACGAGACAACCTAGGCTATCAGATAATAATCACAAACAGATTTAATGAGGTAAGTGGGTAAAATTTGGGTCAAAACATGGGAATGCCATTTTTACACAAATCCATGCCTCTTCTCACTACATATGGTTAATCAATGTATTATACGCCTCCTATCATGAGTTATCCAGTTATTATACTGGGATATAAGAAAATAATCAAAAACTGATATGATGAGTTGGATAAGTTGGTCAGATTTGGGTCCAAACATGGGGAAAAGCAATTTTCACACATTTTCACACTCCATTTGGTGAATCAATGCATTATATTCGAATCACCCAATAACACTGTAGTCCAGTCAATTAGTATGTAAGCAATTGCTGCTTTCATCTGCAATTGAATCTATCACGGTTTTCCTCTCCTGATGGTGATCGATGCTGCAAACTCTTCTCGAATGCTGTCCACATTCAGCATCATCACATTTGGGATATCTGTGAAACAGATGACTGGAAAAGGTTTTATAAAATTGCTCTGCTGCAGTCAGTTAAAACCTCAATGCTACCGCTGGACAACCACTCTCTGTTGACTGGAAGGCTTGATAACGAAATGCCATGATTTGCATAGTAGCAGCAGATACTGGGTCTGAAGCAAAGTGCATCCACTTCCTACTGCATATTTGGCGGTGATGTGGTAGGTACAGGAAAGTTTTCTTGATCTGTGCATGATCCTGAGATCCTCACCGTCTTTGTCGTCTCTTTTGTGTTGCGACATGTCAATTGCTTCACCAAGTTGCGACTGCAGCTCAGCAATCATTCTGGCCTGTGCTTCAATGATGACAGATTTTTCTTCCAGCAGAAGGTGCAACTATAAAATTCACATAAGCAATTATTAGGAAAGAATCACAGAAGGACTCTGAGTGCCGTTGAGTAGGTGGTTTAGAGAGGCACTACACAAATGTGTTTGAATGAATGAATCGATGTCCTGTTACTGAAGTGCAGTTGTTTTACAATAAGCCCTACAAGTGATGAATCCAGAAGGCTTATAAGTGGGCGTCTTGGTCCAAATCCGGGGCCATAACCTACTTTTTGATGGGAGTCACATGCTATGTAAATATCATGGTCATATTGGCCATCTTGGATCCATTCCTGTGCCCAGCCATAATGTGCAATCTTTTTGAAAACATTGACCCATTGAGAAAGATAGTGTTGTTGTTGGAAGTCACTTTCAGCTACAAACTAGAGATCTTTTGGACAACCATCCTTAAAAATAGTGGCAGGGTGGTCGATTTGGTGCAGCCGGGTGTTCAATTGGTTACAGCAGTCAACCCGTAACACGGAAAGTGAGGGTTCGACCCTCATCCGAGGGACAGTGTAGGGACATTGAGCAAGTCCTTCGCGCACAATTGTTCCGCATTACAACTGCAGTTGCGCCGTCGAGGCGTGTGTGCACTTCTGAGCTAAATTGTAAGAAGGGCAATATCAAATGACAGTTGTATTGTACTATTGTATTATTATAAAGCTCATATGCAATTTTAATCAGTATAATTAGTTAATTGAAACTTTTTCGACCCAGTAAACCTAAAAAAAATTTCAATTATTCATCAGAATTTCTTAAAAAAATTTGCATCACAAAATAATGTTATGTATTGTGAATATTTGTTCAGCACGTCATTTAACTTTCAAGTGGTTCCAACCAATCTCTGTCGATTCAACAGTTTCTAGAACTATTTATTTTACCATCTTTTTCATTTACTTATCCTTAGAATGTACATAAGAGTTACTATCAAGGTAAAACTCTTGATAATAAGAGATAATATCAAGGTAAAATGTCATGTCCATAATAAAATCTCCTGACCGACCGATCGCTTTGAGCCAATCAGGAACAGAGCTGTCCGCTTCAGTGTTGGCAGATGATGAAAGAGCAGCTGAGGATTTACTGGCAAAGTATCCACCCTCAAATGTGCCATCACTCTCTTCCTCACTCTGTACGGATATCTGTGAAGTTGCTATAAAAGCAACAAACAACTCAATCAGACTCCATCTAGACAATCAGACTCCATCTAGACAATCAGACTCCACCTAGCCAATCAGACTCCATCTAACCAATCAGACTCCATCTAGACAATCAGACTCCACCTAGCCAATCAGACTCCATCTAGCCAATCAGACTCCATCTAGACAGACTCCATCTAGACAATCAGACTCCATCTAGACAATCAGACTCCACCTAGCCAATCAGACTCCATCTAGCCAATCAGACTAGACTCGATCTAGCCAATCAGACTCCTTCTAGACAATCAGACTCCACCTAGCCAATCAGACTCCTTCTAGACAATCAGACTAGACTCCATCTAGCCAATCACACTCCACCTAGCCAATCAGACTCCATCTAGACAATCAGACTCCATCTAGCCAATCAGACTCCACCTAGCCAATCAGACTCCATCTAGCCAATCAGACCAGACTCCATCTAGCCAATCAGACTCCACCTAGCCAATCAGACTCCTTCTAGACAATCAGACTCCATCTAGCCAATCAGACTCCATCTAGACAATCAGACTCCATCTAGCCAATCACACTCCACCTAGCCAATCAGACTCCATCTAGACAATCAGACTCCATCTAGCCAATCAGACTCCACCTAGCCAATCAGACTCCATCTAGCCAATCAGACTAGACTCCATCTAGCCAATCAGACTCCACCTAGCCAATCAGACTCCTTCTAGACAATCAGACTCCATCTAGCCAATCAGACTCCATCTAGACAATCAGACTCCATCTAGCCAATCAGACTCCATCTAGCCAATCAGACTCCATCTAGCCAGTTTCTAACTGTCTTTCAGTAGGCACACTAGTGACATTCCTCTTTGTTTATTATTATTATTAATTTTATTATTATTATCATTATTATTGTTAATAATATCATTATTATCATCATTGTTATTGTTGTTAATATTATTATTATTACTATAATTATTATCAATATTATTATTATTATTATTGTTAATATTATTATTATATTATGCTGTTATCGCCCATGTGGGCGAGCTAAGTGAGTGGTGGCAATGTCCCGAAGAGGCAGGCGGCGTTCCCATGCTGAAGAATAACCAAGACACGCTGGAACAGAAATGACGTCTCCATTGGATCGTGGGTTGCAGCACTCGTTCGACTACCCAACTCTGAGATGAACTGCAGTCCTTCACTGCTCCAAGCGCCGCCGGATTCCAAAGAGAGGGCTACGAAGTCGTGGGTGTTGGTTATGGTGGAATACTTGGCCGTCTTCGTCTTAGCTGCGCGTTCGGCTGCTTCGCCAGCTCTGATAGATGTGTCGGCAAGATGTGACTTGGCGTAGGTGTCGGGCACTGTCACATCCCATGCCAGACATCGATCACGTGTCCAAGGAATGAGCGTGACGCCGTCCGGTCGCTTTCCATCTTCTCTTACCAAGCCGAGAGGTTCCTTATGCGCTGGAATATTCGCTCTGCCAAGAGCTCTCCAGATGACATCGTTCAACATGCTGTGTCGTTGATGTTTTCCGCTGCCTCTTCTACAAATTGTCTTGTGGTATTATGCTTTAAAGGGCCGTCCGCCGGTGGCTGGTCAGAACCTGGACAAGGGGCGGTTCGAGGGTCGTGCCGGTGCATCGTGCCATCTGAGGCATGGGTTTTGAAGGACAACCAACACACCCCGCAAACCCCCTGGCCCTTACATGGTTTTTGACTCATCTGAGTTTCAATTCGGTTTGTTTTCAAATGCGCCGCCATTTAAACAGTAATCGTTGCCATTGGCAACGTTGATGTCGCTGGTCTTAAAGCATGGCAAGCGGCCATCAATTCAAATGCACGGCTACATATAAGTTGAAACTAAAGTTTGACAAACCAATCGTGTTGGGGTCTTGGCGAATAAGATGTGGTGAATATAATCAATTGGGTCACGAGTTGTTAATCCATTAGACGATGCTAAAAACCAACTCCGACGATTACTCGTTTACGCGGTGTTTTTGCTAAATAGTCGGACATTAAAATTTTTCCGCCCACCATGTCCGCTGCCTGTACTATTATTATCAATTTTATTATTATTATTAATTTTATTTTATTATTATTATTCAGTACTGTAAGTAACATTACACTTTTTACAAAAGAAAAAATCACCTTATTAGATGAGTGGAAATGACGAGCCAATATGCATGTATGTGAAAATGACTTTGAACTACTTAACAATTCTTTATTATTTATATTGTTATTATTACTACTACGACTACAACTACCACTACTTTTCCTACTGTTATTAGCATCCTGTGGAATCAGATTTGTTATTTGAAGAAACTGATGAATAACTGTGTATGACTAGATCCAGAAGAATTAAGTTGAAAAGAGAAGGAAAATAATTGTAATTCTAACTTTGCATTCAAAGAAACTGCTTCCAGATCGAATTGTCTTCTGTGCTAGAACCTTTTCTAAAATAAAAATGATAAAAAGTTACTAGTTTTTTTTGGGCAGAAAGTAAGGATCGGATCATGTAAGTAAATATATAGTGAGATGAGAGGATGAAAAACATTGAATCACACGATAGGCACAGTAGGCTAAGGTGAGGTTAAGTGAGACAGGATAGGCAAGATTGAGAAGTAAAAGTCAGATGAAGTAGGCCATAAACTTGTAGAAATGGCAGTGGAGCACATATTATCTGTTAGCATGCCCATGTGGAACCCATATTCCCACATATGGAGCACAGATGGGTCCCAGCTAATGTCCATAAAAATGCTGACCGGGAGACCAGTAGCCGCTACTAAGCAACTGGACAATGAGCCTGTGCTTAGCACTTTAGAAATTTGAGGTTTGCGATTACCATGTTGGGTTGCTTTCATTGACGATAGATTGTCACCTAACTTGACGAGACCATTTTTCGTCAAGAAAATGTTCAGAGTTTTGATATACCTGTAAGAAAGACGATGCCCCTGTGGAAACCAATGTTACCACATATGAGCCACAGATGGGTCCCTGCTAATGTCCATTTTTCGTCAGGAAAATGTTCAGAGTTTCGATATCCCTGTCAGAAAGACAAAAAGCCATACGACAGTAAATATGCACATTGACGAGGGGTCGGCCCATAACGTGGAGAGCGCGGGTTCGACCCTAGTCTGAGGCGTCACTGTGTAGGTACCTTGAGCAAGTCCTTTGAGCATAATTGCCCTGCACTACAACTGCAGTTGCGCCGTCAAGGTGCGTGTGCACTTCTAAACTAATTGTAAGAAGGGCAATATCAAATTACAGTTCTATTGTATTACTCTGCGGCCCATCCCCCCATTATACACTGACCTGTGGAGAATGTCACAACTGTGAATGTAAGCGACGGCCGAGACGAGCTGATGAAAGTACCAGACGATTACTTTCTCTGCAAACAGTTCCTTCTGGGCTGAGATCATCTTGTGCAAACAGTTGCCTACAAGGTCACATGGCAAAAAAATTCTACGAAGAAGCAACTATCATGATTTCTCAGATTCAATTCTGTGATCTTTTGTGCGCTGGCTGTCAGAGTCCGTGTTCGTGTGCACATGCACTCAGCTTACACGGCAGGAGTGTCAGAGAGCTGGCCAGTGAGCCATTTTTGGTCTGCCAATCATGTTTTTGTGGCCTGCAGAGTCTTGGCTAAAGACTAGACAATTTGAGAATTGAAATTAAAATTTGTCAGGGTTAAGGAATTTTCCATGATTCTTGAAATGATGATCAAGATCAAATTTAAGATTTATGAAGCCCAATTTAACTGTTTGCATGCAAGAAACGAAGATTAAGTTTTGCAAAAATTCCTTATGATCGGCTTACCAAGCCTCATCTCAGACTGCTACCCCATTTTGCTCAGGTGCCTTTGACACCCTGGCCTGCCATTTGCTGGAAAATTTGGCTACTGGTCTGTCATTAACAAACGATTTTACACCTTTGGCTTAGAGGGAACAATGGTCAACTGCACAAGAGAGCAATGCATGAACATCGTGACTAGAGCTTTCCTCTTCCCCTGTTTTGGAAACGTCTGAATTCTGAAGTTAAGACTGTTTTGTTGTCAGAGACAGCACTGACTTGGGTCGGGAGTGCCTCTGAATCTCTGAGTGGTGCTATATAAAAGTTCAGTTACAATTACAATTACAGACCGTTTGCGTATTCCATCTCAATCAGGAGCGAAGATCTGTCCAGAAAGTGATTGTAACAACTGATAACGTTTGGATGGTGGAACATTGATAAAATATCAATTTCATGCTGCAATTCTTGTTTCCCTTTATTGAAAAGTCTCTTCAGATCAATTTCCATCCAAACAACCAAAGTGTTGTCCTGAAAGAGAACTTCACAATGGTTCAATCAACTCATATTAAGTGATTTTCCCAGTCAATTTAAACAAATGTCTAGATCTATGTGATTAACTTTCACCTGTGGCAGCTCATTGCTGCCGATATGTAACGCATGAAATGATTTGTCTCTAGAGTCAATTTAAAACAAAAGTCTTAATCTGTGTGCAGCTTAGTGCTGCTGTGTTACTGGCAAGCACAGCAAAGTTAGTCGACATCAGACATGGTTAGTAGGCCTCTACTTTAATGGATGACGTTTCCATCGGTACCGTACAGACTAGCCATGTCCCATATAAGGAATAAGATCTCAAGAATAAGTAAGTGACAGATAAGCCAAATATTTAACTTCAGCTGTGAAATTCATCAAACCATATGTCAATGCCTCGGCAAAATTGCACTTTGGGGCATTTCTCTACAACATATATTTAGTATCTTTTTTCAAGGCGCGAGGATTATTAATAGTGGCATACTCTCTCAAACGCTCTTTATTGTTGCATCACGAGGGTCGGTTAGGATGTCTTGGCGTTGTGAGGGTCGTTTAGGGTCAGTGCTAGGGTTATTTTTAGACATATACTAAGCTTGCTTACTCCTTTGAAACTTCTATTGAGTTTGCTTAGAAATCTAAAAACAAGCGCGATACTTTTTTTATACTAGGCTTACTTGTATTGTTAGACAGCAAATTGAACAGCAGAAAAATGCTAAAATACTACGGTTCAAAGCCTAGATGCCGCAACAATAAACTGAGCAAAAATAGCACCAATTAAAGTGACAAGGTTTAGGAGCCGCACATCAGTAAGAGGGTCATGTTCACATCTTCTGCCGTAAATTAGCTTAAAACATCACTATCGTTAATTTAGCCAACTCGATCCATCATGCCACCGCGTCCATGGCAACTTAAACCACCAAACCACCAGGTCGCGGCAATCCTACCTCAACTTTTCGATACAGAACAGCTTCTCCAAAAGCCCCTCTTCAAAGAACCTGAATCTGAATAATTTTATAAACAGTCACTTGAGAACAATCCGAAGTTGATCCGAAAGAAGCCGTTGCACACGATTCCCCTTCGTCTAATTTTGAAGTTTTATTGTCTGCCATTATCGCTCACTATGCAGGCCTGCAGGCCGCATTCCTTTCACGCAATAATATTTAATGCCCACGGACAATTCACAACGTCACAAGCAGGCGATGTGTTTTGCTACGGTGTGCTTTGTTTTAGTAGAAGGTCAAGGATAATAATGTGTAACAGTGCTTCTCCATGCTCAAGCATTACGACAAACACAGAACAACCACAAGTATTACTAAAAAAAGACATTTCAGTTTTCTGTAACTACTAGCTAGTGCTAACTAGCTAGGCTTACTATATCACTAAAATATATCTGATGTTATGCCAGTTACATACACCTAGAGGCGGCGATCCCGCTTGACTGATGGGGGGGACACCCAGTGAGAGGAGTAGGAAATGTGGGGGACACACGAGTAAATTGTCCCCTCTCTGTAAAAGGTGAGGAGGACTTGTCCCTCTCGTCCCACCCCCGGGATCGCCGCCCCTGCATACATCCTCACAAAGTTTGTGAAATTGCTGTAGCCAAAAGTTTACTTCAATTTTATGTCTTGGAATTACAAACACCAAGCCTTCTATACTGGTTCAGTTACATGCTGTGTTACACAGAAAATGTGGAATGCGGTGACAATTAGTATTCGAAATACACCCGTGCACGTACTTCCAATTTCAGAAACTATCCAGTAGTAACTACTTGAAAGAATTATTGTTGCGGGGCTAGCCATGCATGTTTTATTAATAGTAGTAGAGCAAAATTGAGGAAAGGGACGTTGAGAGCAAATGGAGAAAATGGGGTGAGGGCAAACGGGGTGAAAAGGATGATGCTAAATTGGAAGAAAGAGAGGAAGAGAGAAAAATGAAGGAAAGAGAGGTTGAGGGCAATATGGAGGAAAGAGCCTCACCCTCCCTTTCCTCCATTTGTAGCCTATATAGCCCCTATAGTGATTGGAAATTAACCAAATTTTATCATGTTAAATAAACGCCGCGCATATTACGCTACTTAGCGAATGGAAAAGAACTAAATGTCACTGTATTAAATAAACACCATGTACATAATGAACTAAACCATATTGTGTTAAATAAACACTGTGTATATTGCGCCACCTAGCGAATCAAAATGAACCATATTTAATCATGTTAAGAAAACACCGTGTAGATTGCGCAACCTAGCGAATCGAAATGAACTAAATGTTATCGTATTAAATAAACACCGTGTACATTGCGCCAACTAGCGAATCGAAATGAACTAAGATGGAGGAAATAGAGGTTGAGAGGAAAATTAATTAATAAAAAGGAGGTTGAGGGCAAAACTCAACCCTCCCTTTCCTCCTTTTTCTCTCTTCCTCCCTTTCCCCGTTTGGCCCCAAACTCAGTTTCTCTCATTTTACCTTCAACCTCCCTTTCCTCCATTTACCTCCAACCTTCCATTCTTTCGTTTTGCCTCAACCTCGCTTTCCTCCATTTATCCACAATCTCCCTTTCCAACATCTTGCCCTCAGCCTCTTCTTTTCCCATTTTGCCTTCAACCTCCTTTTCCTTCATTTGCCTTCAGCTTTCCATTCCTCCATTTTGCCCTCATCTTCCCTTTTCCACATTTTGCCCTCAACCTCCATATGCCCTCAAACCTTTCCTAAGGCATTTTTTTGTTTTACAGTGGGTAATAATTAGAATATCCGGAAAAGTACTGGAGCAGAGGCGTAGCTAAGGTATTTTGCGTCCGAGGACAAACTGCAGAATTTGTGCCCCTTTGGGGCCGTCCATAAATGATGTAACTCGCCTGGGGAGGGGTCACACATTTTTTGATGATGTTTGACGACGGGAAGGAGGGTTGACGAAATGTGAAGTCACAGCATCACGTCAGGCATAAATTTGCGCAAATTTTATTAAAAACTGTCACTCATTTTGTTCCACCAAAGTTCCACCAAAGTTCCACCAAATTATCAGTTATTGTTACCACAAGTTAACAACGCTAATTATGAACATTACATTCTTAATTTTTGATTGTTTATTTTTACACTCGGTGTCAATTTTGGGATTTTGGAAGTCAGGTATCCATTCTGTGACACACAAGCAGGAATAAATTATTGTGCCGCGTAGACACGCATACCACAGAGAGTCGCTGCAGATGAACTAATGGTTGTAAGCGCAAACGAAGGAGATGGAGAGAGTGTATGTTGGAAAGACCAAGAAAAGCTGGATCTGAATGGCACCCCCAAAATATGTCATATTAGTCCCCGTTTAGCCTACGCATATATATTTATAATATACCTGTATGTATAGTGTATACAGTATACGCATCAGATATAGACCTACCATGCGTTTTGTCAAATGCTTTACCATATAACTCAAACGAACAACTATCTATATCCAATCCGTTAAGTAATCAGCTGGTCGACTGTGTAAGCCTAACAAGGCTAGGCTGTGCTGGCAAATGAAAGCACTACCAGACAGTCTGCATAACGACGCAATGCAACGCAAATCTTTTCGACTCATGACCTCTTCTGACGAAATTCGTTTGATTCAAGGTTGATATGACAAACAGGCGCATGCATACGCACGCGCAGCGGAACATGACCTATATAGAGACAACAACATTCGGACACAACAGACACCTATATATAAGCTGTGCTTAGCGAACATACGTGTCGTATCCAAGGACAGAAAGATCGATTCCCGAGTGAATCGAATCGCTGTTGTAATGTAATGTAAACCGTCGTTGTAATGTAAATCATCGAAAATTTCTCTGTGAATACAAAAGCCACGTCAGAGAGATCAACTTATTCACCGGCGCTATATCAAATCAAGTCCGCAATATAGCCTATCCTGTCTTTCAGGTGCCAGGTCGAAATGCGGGAGTCAAGCCGAGGAGACAGCATGGTGCTACAGTGGTAGTCGGTGATGAGGGTGATCATGTGGTGGCGCAGGAGTAGAATCTGGATACGACACCTTGAAGATTTCGGTTTCAGTCGTGAATGGAGAGTCGCACGTTATATTTGGAGGTGAAATGTGGGAATGAGCAAACTGACGGGGTTCTTTTGGGAGTTTGTTCCAAAGGGCTGGTACAGCATAGACTATATATAGGTTTATACAGGGATCTGTTGCAGAATTTCAGGGACGATATGGAACTGGAGACCGAGATAGAGAAAGATGTGACAATGAGCGAGTTAATCCGGGCGCGTGGATTGTAAGCCATTGACGGATGTAGGAGGGTTGAGAGGTTTGAAGTGCGTTGTTGGTGATAAGTAGGCTCTACAGTTTTGTAGTGGATGTGTTGATGGACTCTAAGTCTATGAAGTGATTGAGAATACGGGTTATAATTATGATGGTATTTTGGGGTATTGGTGACTGCCGCGGGCAAGATCGAGCGATCTGAATTGTTTTTCAGGCTTCAGCACTGCAGAAAACAGGTGCTCGTAACAAGGAGACATATGTTATACGCATGTCTATTCGTTTCCCACTGAATCTCAGCGTAACTTCAGCATCACTAAGTTCTGGGAACTACACTATCGAGTGATCTGTTGATGGTATACCTTTCTCTGAACGAGTTCAATTTACTTAAACAATAATTATTTACTTCAAGATAGGACCAGATGTTTTCGCTTATAAAGACAATTAACTTAAGTTAAAAGGAATTCAGAGACTATGACAATAATAAACATTATCATGAAGGCGCGCATTAGGCCTACAGTTGAAATGCAGCCATTTGACCATATATGATGTCGGTTCATTATATCATATCCAGGACACAGTGTAAGGAGTGAACAATGAGCAATTGATCAAGAGGCATACGTAAAGAGGGATAAACAGACAGACGGAGACAGAAAGGCAGAGAATAAAGAAGAGGGATTTATGGACAGAAACAGATAAATAAGGAAGAGATGGAAAGTAAACAGCGAAAGAAAATAGGTATAGGTGTGGCTTGCATGGCGGCCGATTGGTTAGAGTGGTCAGTTCGTAACACTCAGTGTGAGCTGAATGAGCGGGTTCGACCCTCGTCCGAGGCGTCAGTCATTGTGCAAGGACCTTGAGCCAGTCCTTCGCGCACAATTGCTATGCATTACAACTGCAGTTGCGTCGTAGAGATGTGTGTGCGCTTTCGTGCACGACTTGTCGTGTCAAATCGCTTTATAAATACCGAGTTGTATATCGTATCGTATCGTATCGTATCGTATTGTATTGTACAAAAGCCCCACAGACAGAATTGAACATTATTATGCAGAGTTAAACAGAGAGATCTGGAACGACAAATAATGAGCGCAAAGAACATACCCACGTTTGCTGGGCAGTTCTGTAACTTCATGCACGTGTTAAAGAATTATAATGCGGTTTTATGTTAGTCAGTCTGTATATAGGGTTGAAGCAGAGCTGGAAAGCGACCCGTGTATACGCCCAAATCCATTGGTAGACCTATTTCTAGTTACATTGAGCATTCGTCTGTCTATAGACAAACTAAGAAATGGGGCATGCCTCAAATCTTTAAATAAGAATCATATTGCACGTAGAAGCATCTTATTATAAGTGTAGAATAACGGCTTAAAAACCGGATTTCTATCTACGTTCAGGGCGTATACCTAAAGGGTATAGATGGTCTACATGTATAGCCGATTTATAGCGCTACAAGATACGTAACAAAGCAGAAACATAGCCAACTTGAAAATACTTAATTAGGGTTGATATCCATATTCCTGGTCATAACTATCAGCTATCGAGTATGTTGCTGTGGAAACTCAACCGGCAGTTCCAGAACTTTATGTATATCACATATAGGTCTACAGGTCGTAGTAGACCCCTTTAATAAGGTTGACAGGCAAAGACCAAGATCCACTTTTTTTGTCAGACAATTAAGAGATATATCACGAAGTTAACGGCCGCATGTAATGTCTCTAAACCGCTTATGTTTTGGCAGGAACAAAATCGCAGTTCTCTGGTGTGGTCCTTCCAGATCTAATAAAGTTGAACATAGGCTACCTATTTTTCTATCTTATAATAATGTTCCAACGCTCTCATATATAAGTGGTAGACCAACTCCTATTGCGGCTCAAGGTTGACACTGGAATATTAATGTTGTCAGCATCACACGGTCATGTTGCCGTTGTCGGAAAGCAACTTCGATGATCCATTCGTCAATGTCAAACTCATGCTGCTCCCATATTTTATTAATTGGTCCTATTCTTCGTTGCCTTCATTGCACCTTCAACTAATAAGCCTAATAATAGTTAAAACAAAAACACTTTCGATTACAGGCATGTAAAATTGTTCGTCTCTTTTTTGAACTTGAAAAATTGCATTTGAAAAGGCAATTCAAGGACACACACACACACATAACCTATTGTGTGCTGGGTTCGCGAAGAGGGAGCTGCTTGAGTGAACACATCATTGTCGTTGTCGTCCTTCGACGTTGGATGTAAAGAAACGAATTGACAGGTGACAATAATTCATTTTCCCGCATAAGGACCGCACTAGCACGAGATTTCCATTTCTAAAATAAGCTATAGGTCTATTTCCTAACAAAGAACAAAAGACTATCGTTTGCATTGATCGAAAAGCCCAACGTGGCCGCATATTCCGATTGGAGTTTTGCGACATAAACGTTTATTGAAATGGAACGGGTTAACAGTTAAATATCTCAGGCACATTTTGCAACGAGGATTTTGGTATGGTCCAAATTTATTCACAAATCACCAATTGTGCGGTAACTTACTAAACTAAAATCAGAGGCTCTTGCTGTAATATCTCAGAAAGTGTATACATTCGATGGTCATCATGGTCGTCGTCATCGTCGTCATCGTCATCATCATCATCAATAGGCCTCTATCATAACAGTCATTGACTGTTCTTTTCGGCTCTAGCTGTTGAAATCGGAGACACCTCTGACATATTTCATGCAGAAGGACCTTCTATTCCAGGAACTGACAGGCAATTTGTAGAGCTAGCACGCATATTATACGTGCAAGCTCTAAAGATTGCCTGTAGCATAGGCTACTCAGGCTCTACTAAGCACTTAAGCATCTACAGTGTATAACTTCCATATGCTATAAAACATAGGTGTGACTTTGCGTGTGCATTATCACACATTCAGGCATAGTTGGCCCTAATCAATGTAATCAAAATGTGCTCAATTGACCGTCTCGGGAAACGCACGTAAGGGCCTACTTGTATATTATATATTATATGGGCCTATATAATATATGTATATATATGGGCCTACTTGAAGAGTGTCAGTCGAGCTCAATAATATATTGACGGGTTATCCAGTTCAAAGTGACTTCGTACTTGTTCTGTATACGCTTGAGCGTCGGCCGCTTTGCCTTGTCCTGAGAGAGACCTTCGCCCAATACAAGACAAACAGCTGCTGGAGAAACAGCTTCCAACAGACTTCAGACAAACAGTTCAAAGTGACTTCGTACTTGTCCTGAGAGAGACCTTCGCCCATTACAAGACCAACAGCTGCTGGAGAAACAGCTTACAACAGACTTCAGACAAACACCAACTATCGCGTCTACGCTTACATGGTCTAATTGGTGGAGCGGAAACGCTGTGTCATGCACGCGTAAGATCCTAAAATTGTGTACACGTAAACTTTTGAGTGTCCAAGACAGACAGGTAGAAGGGCATTCTGACATATACAGAGGGACAAACAGAGTGGATAACAAGAAAAAGACACGCATAGAGAGAGAGACACATACATGGAGAGAGACAGAAACAGAGAAAGACAGACGATGGAGTCAGCTTAAAGTGGCATATGCATATATCATGCGTTTTTCAGGACTTCTTGCCCCAGAGATTGTTTCAGTCTAGGGATACGTAGAGCAACATCGTTGCAATCTTGCTGCCTTCGTAGACCACTTAGTCAACTCTTCTTATTCGCTCCGTAGTCAGCAGTGGCGGCTCTACAACAAGACAAACCAGTTCAAACGCCCTGGTAAAAATGTTTTTGCTCTGATCGTTGCCCTGCGTATAATTCATTTAGGGTATAAATGGCCTTTATGCTGGGTACCTGTATAACTGTTCTGGCTATGCGCTGGTCACGAAATTGTCGAATCCTAGACGCATGACGAGACTATTAGGCCTATACTGCCACCGAGAAAGTACGATAGTACTTCGAGAGTTATTTATTCAGCTGTCATATAATTTTATGCAAGCTGTTTATGATGTAAGGAAGTTGAATGGACAGCCTTCACAGTCTGTCGGCAATCGCTTCCAGCAATCTAACTAAATAGGCTGTGATATAATTATGTAGGTTGGCAGCGAATAACGACGGTCTGTATCTGCGATACGTTTGATATCGTACAAGTTCTGCTTAGGTCTGAGTTAGTGGCATGCAGAGAACAGGCGTCAGAGATTAGAGGCAGCAGCTGTAGGCCCCTATGGGAAGTAGCCAAGAACTTAATCAGCCTTTCCATTCCTAAAGACTCGATCATCGAGTGCGAGGTTTGTTTTTCATCTAAGGCTATTAACATAAACGAGAATGAGTTAGTGGTTAACAGAGAAAGTGTTCAATGTAACGCCGGTTTTAGCGAGACGTATAGTTCGCACCGTGAGCGCGTCTGTTGCAATGCATGTTATAATGGTCTTCTCTACAACAAGAGCTAACCTGGACAACATCGTTTCTTGCCCCGTGATATAACACAGGTTTTGGTAAGAGAGGCGTTCTGCGATAAAGTTAGTCTACCAGAGAAGGAGAACGCACAACAAACTTTAGTTTGAGTGCAGGGCCTAAGCTCACTGGATCTAACATGTCAGGCATAACCACGATGTTGGCCTCCCTATAATTTACAAGGTTATGTACAGAACGTGGGACCACTTCGTCTTTTATCTGTCTATAATTTGCGTGACGAACAGAGGATTCCCACCCTGCAGAGGCGAATTGACGACTCGTTAGGTCTTTCTCTGCCACCATCTCATCTCTTTTCTTTGTCCGATTCATATCGCATATTAGATATATATTCTGAAAGAGCATTGTGGCGAAATCTGGTAGTCTCTACTACAAGGATGTCACGCGCGAATTTCGGCCTCTCCGGTCCGGCAGAGGACTAAACCACAACAATTCCGCAATATTTCTGTTATTTCTTGACAGACGCCAAATCTCGCCCTGGCCGGTCGTCCTCTCAACGAACGAGTGGCCACCTCCTCACAACCCCACTGCCGTTCTTTTTCAGGAAGCCTACTGTTGACCGGCGGACCCCGTGTCGCTATGTCGGACTTATTCGAACTGTTCCCTCAGCTGGCGGAGATCGGACTGTTCTCTTCGGTTCGATCAGGCCGTGCTTCGACTGCTCCATCTGACGGTCTTCCTCGGACTCTCTTTCGATTAAACCGGGCCCCCTTTTATAGCGCTGAAACCGCCCTCGACCGTGGGAAAGAGAACACCTGGCGAAGATTTCGGGGAGCAAATTCCCACCAAAAATGGCCACACAAAGGCATCGCCGACAGGCGAAGGGCAGGCTGACGACAGAAAGCCAGGGAGGAAAGAGCAAACAAGAGCAGTGCCAACAGATAAAGATTGAGAAAGAGAGAGCATTGAGAAGAGAGCTGACTACAGAAAAGCGAGGGGAAGGAGCGAAGGGTGCACAATCGGGGAAACCGAGGAGCGCTGACCGTGGGAACAAGACCGACTAGAAAGGGAGGGGGTCCCCTAGTGCGACATTTTCTCAACAGCATCATAATATTATTGATTTATCATAAGGATAAATTTAAAATGTTGACGTGATGCATATTCAGATAATGTGCCAGTCCCGTAGCCGTCCAGGTATTTCGAATTAATTGTGGTTCGAAAAATTTGATATCTAAATGTTAGACTTACAGGTAGACTATATAAAACACGCGAAATAGGCCTAGGCCTATGTACATGCTTTGACCATTTTGCAAACATTGAGTATTATTTGCATGAACTTCAGAGATCTTTTGATCTTCTGCGTGTGTTTTGCTTAATCTATGCTTCTGCAGGTATTCCTGATATTCGATGGACTCAACGTCCACTAGGAACAAAGAAGGAGTAGAAATCTCGACCCACTCTTGGAGACGCAGACAATGGCGATGAGGCTGAGAGACAAATCTTCTGTGGTTCCATTGGTCAAGTATAGTGACTTCTTCGTTCTACAGAGGCAGGCGACCAGACTGGACAGAGCAAAGAGAGGCATCGTGGCAGGGATCGAGGTAGACCAGAAACTTCTCTACAGAAGATTCCAGAGGCTGCTGAGTCAGACGCGACTGAGGCAGGCGCAGATGGATGACAATCGAACTTTGGTGCGAGAATTACGGAAGGAACGACTGAGCCAGATGGAAGGGAGAGCGGCATTGAGGCGCCACTCAGAGTGGGATGAACTGGAAACAGTCTTTCGCGCAATCCACCTAAAAGATCCCGAGTACAATTTAAGAGAACGAAATAGAAGAAAATCTTCGAGACCTTGCTCTATAAGACAACATTCGTCTGCTCCTCCATTTGCCTGGATGTCGAGGAAGTTGTCTACAAAATCTTCTGTTGTAGCGTCGGATCTTTCAACCAATGCACCTGTTGAACTGAAAACGGTCCGTTGCACACCCGTAGCTCTGCTCAGTAATGCAGCTGCAGGGCAGTTGAAGACCATCAACAAGATTTTCAACAGCGAACAAGAACTCAAAGAAGACAATGCGAAAGTGCAACAGCTGGAGGCTGTCTTGGACGCAAACGCACCCAACGAACAGCCATTCACCATCAGACGACATACTACTTCTCTTGCCACTCCTCGTCTTACTCTTATCCAAAGCCGCCCTTCATTCGTCAATCATTGTCTGAGATCTTGCTCCACCGAAGAAGACGTGAAAAATGAGAAACTGCATTTGATTGAGTTGCAGTTGAAGAGAGTTCGAGAAGCGACCGATGACTGCCTTCGAAGAGTGCACGGATTCTATGCAAAACTCGGACAATGTTCGGACGGTTCGGCCTTCGATTACTACGCCAAAAGGTTCTCCAGGGCGGCCAAAATGAAAGGCTTTGCGGATGACCCAACAACACCCTTTGCCGACAACAGACGGGCTGTCATGATGTACGATGCAGAAAATAGCTGATCACTTGTAAGCCATCAAAACTCGTATCCGCGAAGTGACCCGACACATGTTATACTTGGAGAGTCGTTCAGTTAGTTTCAGTCAGTGTGGACGTTTACATGAAAAGGGACCAGATCGTCGGTTCTAGTTTAAGAGAAAACAGGGCCTAAAGTGATTTGGGTCAAAATTTTCAATTTAGTGTTTTTGTCTGATTGCATTCTTCTATGAATGTACTACATCTATAAAGATCAATTTCAATTAAATGAAAGAATTTTATTTAAAAAATTTATGTTTCTTTATGGCTACAACAAAAGGACCAGATGGTTGGTATTACTTTTGAAGCCCTTCAGCTAGCTGGAGGCAGCTCAAATTGCCTCATTCACCACTAGAGATGATGACATGAGAGGCGCATTAATACATTGCTTTCGGTTTCTGAATTACCGGCATGCTAGCAGTTGTATTATACTAAGTGCGGTAAAGGTTGATAAATCCTTGACCTAATGTTACTGTACGCGTTAATCGCAAATTACTCAAAATGAGTATTTTAGGGTTGTCGTGTCTACTAGTCTCTACAAGAACGCTATGTGCTGAATAGTATGCGAATGGACTCTTTATTTCACTCACATTCTGAAAATTTTAGAAGTGCCAGTAACTCCATACCGACAATCTGGTCACTTTTCACATAAAGGTCCAACGACACTGATAACGATGATCATTAGCGTCGCCCTCCTCCTTAATCCAGGCTTGGGTCTGGCACTGTCTGTGTGCGAACAGTGACAGGAGTTCCTTGGGGAGTCAAGATTCGTGAAGGCTTAGGCCTATAGGACTAAGCGTATCAGAATCGATCTACTCGATCGGGTATAAGGATATAAGCGTTTCTACCATGCATGATTTGGTGAACGCTAAGTGATTTGGATCGCATTTAAATCCAAATAATGAGCAGCGGTTGTGATCACAAATGCACGCTTTCTTGTAGCTGGGAACGATTAAGACTACTTAGCCTGTAGACACTCGAATCTGCTGCCTAGTTTTTAAGCGAGAGCGTTCAGTCCGTTTCTTATCCGAATTTATGTGTTTATTACATCTCCGTCATAGGCCTACGCAGCGCTAATGCCGTTGCATGTTGCAAGAGCTCTCAGATAAGCTCATGGACTTCATTTTCGGAAACAATACCGCTTCATGTATATATGCTATACATTTGGTTCTTACATGGGTTTTGAAAACAGTAACCAGCGCAGAAGAGAAGGCTCTTACACGGCAAGCCCTACTATGTCTATTGACCGACCGTAGCCTGCCTATTAGATGTCATAATATTTTCTACGAATATTTCATGCAAAAGGTCCTTCTATTCCAGGAACTGACACGCGTAGTCCTTACCGAGTAGAGTCCTACATCGGCAGACGTACTTCAGTTACAGACCACCCACTTTGTGTTGCATACATGTATATAGCTATGAAACGGTTCGCTTTTTATTCCAAATAAACGATGCTACATTAACTGAACGGTGTGTATTAAGCGGGTATATATTAAGACAGGACAGGCTGGCTGCACATCAACTGAGCTCTATCGGATTCATTTTCACACACGGCTCCCATTGATTCCATTCGACCTAGTATCTCATGTATCCGATTCTATCTAGTATTTATATCAGAAAAGTAAAAGTCCTTCTTCCCGTCAGTTCTTATGAACAACAACAGAAATGTCATGGGATTCAAAAAACCTATGAACTTTGATATATATACATATATATATACATATACACATTATGCATAATTTAGGGATCTCTATCCAATAGGTATAGCTCATTTCATCATATACGAATGCTTTAAAGCTCATGTAGGATCTACCCTTCAGATATTGATTTAATTTCTCATAATTTTATGCACTGCCCACATACAGCTCATACCCACCCTGAAATAATGAAAGCAAATTCAATTCTTCCATGGGGGTTGGTCTGCATTAAATCAATTTGCTCTGCGAAGTAATAAAAAAATTTAGAAAGATAAATTACATCTGTCAAATTTTCGTATCAAAATAATTATGCAATTGCATCAAAATGCAAATTAGGAAATAATTTACTGCATATCACCTGCCATTGTCAGTTAGACAATTCATGAATCACATTTATACACGGCGGTCACTACATATTATATAGTATAGCAAGGCGAATATTTAGCATGCTTCCCTGCATCGCTAATATGGCAAGTTCTAACAACGGTAAAATGATGATGATGATGATGATGATGATGATGATGATGATGATGATGATGATGATGATGATGATGATGATGATGATGATGATGATGATGATGACGATGTCGATGACAATTACTATGACGACGGATAGTGATTCAAGTGGTGTTAACTCCAATCTCTTGGCGCTTTCCATAAGACTGCAGCATACGTCCAGCAGTTCCTCGTGTAAAAAATATGCGTGTTCATCGACAAGCGCGATTAGCCATAGAGTCTGTCATGGTGATTTTATCATCGTTTGTAGCGACACAAGCCTTTCCACCGATGTTAGAAGAAGACTGCTGCAAAGCAGAAGAGAAAATGAAAGGACCTGATGATCATGAGCTGAAGATCAGCTTAGATAAGATAGGGGCATCACATTACATTACAACTGAGGGTATTCCACGGATAGAGCTTCCCATTTAATAGGTCTAATAGCAGGCGGTTTCAAAATTGATCGCGCTGGATCGGGTAGGCGAGCGATGCGCTGTCAACCTCGGGCTCTTTTGTGTCGAGCTTATTACGTGAATTGTATTCGCACAATGGCACACAGATGATACAGTACTTAAACCTAGTAAGTCAATCTCAATTCACTTCCGTTATCCGTCGCACGCCATAGATTAACTATGTATTTGCATGCTACTTGGCCATAAAAAAATAAGGAGCGCAGACAGACGTTGAACCCAGTGACTCAGTGCAACCAATATTTTTCATGAATAAACTGCAGTTACGAAAGGTATTCACCGTTGCCGCAAGCAAGTAATTATAGAAATCAAGCAAGTAATTAAAGAAATGTAAATTAGGTAAATAAACTGATGGTCTGACTTCAGGTTGGAGTCTGGGAGTCTACACAGCGTGCAACGGCCGAGGAGAGTGCGGCGCTTTCGGCTAGGCGAGCGATTTACCGCTCGCGCCAAACTGTTTAAATGGAAAGCTCTGTCCATGCATGGACGACTTAGGAATTAAGGAGAGGCTAAATTATGCAACGCTTCAAGCACATAACACTTGATCTTGTGGCTGTTCAAGCAGTTCCTAAAGCTCATTTTCACATGGACTGAATATTGTGGCAGATTAGACAGAAAGTGTCAGGTTTCCTGCTCTGATGTTTGGCATCCGCCATAGATGCCAACTCTCAGCCTAAGTGGCATCAAGTATTCGTGTTACGGTTCAGCGGCACACTTTGATTTCAAGCGAATCCAGGCACAGATGTTAAACGTGATCTTAATATAAAAGCTAAAAACAGTTATCAATAGCAATACATAATTCTACGCTGAAATATTTTATGTGCTCATCTTTCATCATCAGCAAGCGAAGGTTTTGTTCCTTAGAAGTGCATATCTGTCATTATACATGTACGCCTACATAACTCTTTAATATGGTTGCCTGCAGTCTTCACAAAGCTGCCAATCATACAAATACGTTCAACCACAGTATACTATAGGCCTCCACTGCATCAAACACATTCCAATGAATAAGGTCGGCATTGCTTGTAGAGATATGAAGCTTTCGCGCAAATAGGCAAGTAGTGTTAAATAACAATGGAAGTAGTCAGTAGTAAAATAAATTCCTTAAAGAATTGCATGCATTCAAAAATCTGTCTGCCTAATTAAAGCATCTGTGCTCTCCTAAAGTTGTCAGCGCTTACTTTCATTGCTTGCGCAGTTCCAGAAGTTAGCTTCTGTTTAGCGTCTACCCACGGCATTGCACTCGACGACGTCCGAGGGTCTCCCCAGATGTCATTCACTGTCAGGCACTGATATAGCCTCGTCCGCTCTCGTGTCTGTAGAAATTGTTAAAATTAGCGACCACGACCGGAACCGGAAGGGCTATTGTCAGGACACCGGCAATGACGCAAAATGTACCGACTAGTTTACCCCAAACCCCCACAGGAACAATGTCCCCATACCCAACTGTAGTCATGGTGACGATAGCCCACCAGAATGAGTCTGGTATCGACGTCATTTTGGAGTTGGTCTGGCCAGCCTCTGCGTAGTAGGCGGCCGAGCTGAAGATGATCATGGCAATGATGAGAAAGAAAAAGAACATTCCGAGTTCCCTGAGGCTCGTCTTGATCGTGAGACCGAGGATGCGAAGACCCTGCGAATGTTTCGACAGTTTGAAGATGCGGAAGACGCGAAGAACTCGGATGAAGATAAACGATCCGCTTTTCTTCGCCCGTTCGCAGTTGCCCTCCGTCTGCTGGATCGCCAGAATGAAGAAGAACGGCAGGATCGCCAGCAGATCGAAGATGTTCATGATGTTCTTGGCAAAAATCGGTTTCGAAGGGCACGCGATCAGACGAAGGGTGAACTCAACGGTGAACCAGGCAACGCAGATAGATTCGATGATGAAGAACGGATCCAGGTAGTTTGGACGCAGGAAGAAGGTCTTGCCCAGATCGATTGTTGTGTTTAGGCAGATGTCTCGCTCAAAGGTGGGCAGAGTCTCCATACAGAAGTTAATGATCGACACGACGATGCAGGCAACCGATGCAATTGCGAAGACCTTGGCTGGCCATGAGCTGTCCGGTTCCTCGCAGAACAGCCACAGCCTGCGCTGCCAGATGGCCTTCGGGAGCAGGCGTCTCTTCTCGACCACGAATCCTTCCTTCTCTTTGTACTCGCGAATCGTGGCCTCACCCAGCTGGTAGAACTCTAACTCCTCGAGAAACACGTCTTCCGGAACTTCGAGCGGCCTGCGCAGTCGACCGCCGCTCTGGTAGAAGTAGAGGATGGCCTGAAAGGAAGGACGGTGGCGATCTAGGAAGAACTCGTTGCGGCGACTGTCCCAGAACTGGCTGCGCTTAGCCGGGTCTCCAAGTAGAGTTCCCGGAAACCGGTTCAGAGTCCGCAGCTGCGTTTCGAAGCGTAGTCCGCTGATGTTGAGAATGACTCGTCGACAACCAATCCGCTTGCAGCTATGAGGCTCGCCTGGATCGAACACAATGTCAGCGAATTCGAGCAGAGTCGGCTGATCCTGAGACTGGCTGACTTGCTTGATTGTTAGGTTATCCTCCGTTTCGTATTTACTGAAAACGATTGAATCATTTAAATCAACATACAGTAAATAGAACCAGGAATTATATCGAATACGGTAAAACCACTTTCGGGTTACACTTTGACACATTTCCCTTCCGCAAAAATGAAAAACTTGCCTTCAGAAGGAAGCCATGGTGACAAAATATTTGATGAATGAAAATCTGGACGAATTAACTATATATATAATATATATATATATTATACGGCCGACAGTGAGCTTCTACATTGCTCTATATACAGGCTTCATTAAGTCCACTTTTCACTATATTCCTTCATCGATTTCAGCAGTTCTTCCTCTTGTTTCACCCTCAATATCTCAATGCACGATTAATTTCTGCATCTGCACGCTACCTCTTGCACACTGACGCTAAACATAAAAGATAATTCTGCTATTTAAAATAAAGTCAGTAAAAGAATTCAAAACTAATCGTCAAATCTCAATTGTTGGTAACTATAAGTCAAACCAAGTTTATGTTGTTCTACATCTAATGCAGCTGAAAGCTATAACGTACACCTTTGTTCTTCATTACAGTACTTACTGTTCATATACAGACCCATAGATACTGCCAAATGTTCATTTTTCTACAATACTACAATCCGTATTGTAAACGAAATCATTCTATTTGACCTGAATTACAAAGTTCACTTACTCTTTCCAGGTCCTCGGTGTTGTCTCAGTGCGATTTCCCATTCCCCATCCCGGAAGCAACCAGGGCGGCAAATGTCTGGTTGCAAAGGTCGAAAGAGCAAACATTTAGAAAAATACGTGTAAAGCAATTGATGCAACTACATCCACAACAAAGATGAACAGATCAGACGCTCAAGCACATCGCATCAATGCCGCCAACATCAACTGCGCCTAAATTCCCAGCGAAAACTGCCAGCCAATCAAAAACCGTTAGAACGCAACGCAGCCTCTGCATGAGCATGACTGTCCGTCGCTAAACGCACGGACTTATCAAACTTTCTCTCTATGACCGAATAAAAGAAAACAAGCATCATAATCGATCAGAGCATGCAGCCGAAGAAGGTCGATTACATTTTGAGCTCCAAATGCATAAATAACGAGTTCCGGTTCTCAAAACAAACTCTCGATCGCGAATCCGAGGCGAACACGGGAAATACATTCCGACTTGTCGGATATCAGTAGCGGCGTCAGCAGACCTAGTTCGTTCCTATATAGACACCGAGTCTTACGTTCTTCAAGTCATCGTTTAATAAGCTTATCCGCAATCGTTCCTATATATTACACCATCGGTTCGCCCACATTCCGTGCCCGCAGCTGCCATGCATATGTGAGGAGCGCTCTGGCGTGTATTGGAACAATGAAGCCGACTAAAATACTAGAATAAGGCGCTCACTTATGGATTGCACAATCATTTCTGATTGTTAGACCAGCAACGATCGAGAACTTATAATCTCCCGTCTGGCTCTAGAACTCCTCGATCACAGACGGTGGCAGAGTCGATCCATCTAATCTCAGCGTAGGCCGATGTAGACGCAGTATTCGGTCCTTTCGGCCGCGGCCCTATATTCGGCCTCGTTCGACTTCAAGAAAGCACTATCGCCAAGAAGCAAAGGCTTTCTGTTTATCAATGCAGCCGAAATGTGCTTTGCAAATTGTTTGTTATTCCATGAGCTATTACCAGAGGCATTACGCTTAGAAATTCTGCCAGAATATACGAAGAGGATAAAAGTCCCAGTGAATAGGGGTTAACGCAAACAACTGAAGCACGATACGGTGCCGTCTGAATGCTCCATTAAGACAAATACCCATTACCCAGATCTATAGCCAGTCATATCGCCTGGTTGTGCAAAAGTAGATGGCAAATGTGAGCGTCGTTTCTTTAGTAACGACATAATAAACGGGTGTGGTTAGCCAACACATCCTCGTCAATTGACTTAATATTTTGTCGTTCGAATAGGGAACCACCGATCGTCTGCGCGCTACGCACAGTAGGGCCTAGAATCGTCTTTTCATTTATGCCATTGGCCTTCGGTATTACACAGTTAACCCGCGAATAGCCCATGCCTCAATAGGTGTTCAACATGCAGGGGCCCTGTTTAGAAATAGGCGGCCATTTGTTTTACATTTTGAGCTTGCGACTGATTACAGAGCTTAGTGAATGTCGCTAGCCTTCAAGGAGACAATCGAAAAACTCTACAGTTATAATTATGCTAGGGTTTGCTACTCATATATTATCATGTTCTGTTTCTACTTGATTGCATAACTAAAGTCGAACGCCGTGTTTTAATTTGACCCTAGTTATAAGTAACTATTGTTCCCAGGGGCGAAGATCCCGGAGGGGGTCGAAGGGGACAAGCCCCTCACCTTTTACAGAGATGGGACACGTAATACGTTTGTCCCCCACATTTCTAACCCTCGCATTGGGTGACTCCTCCACCTCTCAAGCGAGATCACCGCCTATGGTTTCTCCAGAGTCATCATTTCGATTAGGATAATAACTGACCTCAGATATAACTACAGGAATATGACACATATTTAAATCAAGTGATCTATATATATATATATATATATATATGTGTGTGTGTGTGTGTGCGTGCGTGTGTGTGTGTGTGTGTGTGTGTGTGTGTTCCTGTGGTAAACGTAGAATCGCTTGTCACAGTTTATCTCATTGAGCGTCAAAGCCATATTAATAGGTCTATGCACGTAGATCAATAGTTAACTTCGATATCATTAGAAAAGATCATATTTACAGTGATTATGTGAAGACCATTTCTCAGATTATTTCCGTAATTGATCAGAATCGCAGTATATTCGCTAGCAATTCAAATTCTAAATCAAAAGCCATCTTTTGGAGAGGCGTGAATCGTCAATGATAGATTGAGGTTCTGCGTCAACGACGAAGCGGTTGGTTGCAACAGAGTGCCTTCCCCTGCGTAGATCTTTCTCAAGATTTTTAGTTGACAATCATTTCTCCCAATACACTGCCTGCTGATTTCATCTCTTCTTCGCCCACACTCTCCTCTGCAGTTTTCCACTCAAGACTGAAAACCGAACTCAACAAGCTATATTTAACTGAGGCTACTACGCCACCACATCAACAATTGCCTCCGTAGCACCATGCTGTCTCCTCGATGTTTGACCTCCCCTCATTCTGCTCTGGCAAATGAACGGACACTACCACCTGGTCATAGCGTACTTGCTTCGAAATAACTCCGGTGAGAAGGCTGGCCTCCCCGACTTGACCCGTTTGGGGCACTGAGAAATTTCGAAGATCTACATAATACATTATACTATTGAAGTTCTCAAAACTTCAGATGTATCGTAGACGAAGCTCTGTTATCTGGAGCGGAAGCACGACCGCATTAGTTCAACAACAGACTTGAGAGGTCAAGTGATTGTTGTAATCTGCAACCTTGCGATACCACTAATGTATAGGTCTACCTGCCTTCGATCGATCAATTTACGCAGATGGCGTAATAGTATATATGGTCGTGTACACAAGTAGGCTTACCATCTGCTGCTCTCGACATTGTCCAATTGCATTGTATTTGCTGCCATTCAAACTGCCAAACCGTGTTATTGTCAGCGTCGCATAGTCATCGTTGACGTTGCTATCTTCACGCAATGTATACAGCGAAATGAGCTGTAGTCTGTATAGCAATGGAGTCATTCGCAATCTATGCTGTGTATTGCTGTTTCAGCTTCACTTAGTTGGGAATGCGTGAACTTTCGTACTTTCTTCAGACGAGTATTCTATAGATTCTCTATGTCTTTCTGCCTGCCCTTGTCTGTGTCTACGTCTGTCTGTCTTTGTCTCACTGTCACGCTCACTCTCCCTCTCTTTATGTGCCTGTTGCAGTATTGGCACCTTTATCGTGTCTGTCTTCGCCAGTCTGAACGCCTTCAAAATCGAAAAACGAAAGAAAACACAATAGCCTTGCAATATTCGATATGTATACCGAGCCACTTTACAACAACTTTGCAAAACTCTTTTCAATAGAACGAAATGGGAAATCAGTGAATGGACATCTGGCTTCTACATGTAGAAACTGTTGTTATTCATGATGCGCAAGATTTTTGGGTCTACAGTCCTGCAAATAAATCTGAAAAGAACTAATTTATAGGTATACTGCGATCAATTATAGTAGGTCTCCTAAGTGCTCGTGAATAGGAGCAACGTTATTGATAGAAAAGCCTGGATGGAGCCTTGTCTAGGCAGACCTGTGTGTATTTATTCTAAATAGGATTGCAAAGGAAAACTCGTCAGACTATTGAGCAACGAGTCATCGCATGGACACAGTAGGCCTTGTGGATCTGTTGGCACCATATCGAATAGGAATAACAAGGCAACATTGGCCTTATACAGACCGAAGCGAGGACTGATACGATAAGACAGTGTAAACGATAGCAGGGATGAAGGCATTATTCTAAGTACGCGACAAATAGGTCTACGGTAAAGATATTGCAACGCGATAACGTGTATAATTATACTCGTCGACCCATATACAGCTCTATAGACAGAAAACTAACCATGGGCCAACAATGCTTTAGGTAATGTTCATGTCCAATACATGTCGACTGAAAAGCATTCAGTCTTGCGTCCTCTTGCCAAACATGTAGGCATATACAAGTACAATATTCCAGTCTTATGAAACGCGTTTATAGCTAGATTTTTTAAAGTATACTATAGACGGCGTTCTTCGATGCACAAAATAATTCGCCCACGAGAAGAGCTTTGATATGATTCATTAGTAAAGACGTAACTTTCTGCCATTGGCATGAATGTTTGGAACTCCCCCACAGAATACGTGCAGCCATAACGGAACAACCGTCTGCAGGTGTTGCATGGGTCAGAATCACGGTCTGCATGCAGCGACATATCGCGTATAGTTACGGCTTGCACATATTGCATAGCTCTCTATGTGTGCATTAGAACAAAGAATATAGAGCCAGTGGGGTCTGCACAGAGCTAGGTGTGTATAGGTCTGAGCTCTCAAGGCGTCTGATTGAAGTCGATTAGGTACACACCAGCAGACGCATAGAAGAAGCGAAAGAGCAGATCGCACCCGGTCCAGTGCGCTCGGAGGCAAAGTCTGCCAGATGTGAAGCCGGTTCTGCCAAGTGCAGGCGCCCGAGGAGGCAGTATGCGTAGTCTATCGCACCTCTCTAATGTGCAGATAAATGAAGCAGACCGACGCATAGACGCGCTCTGCAATGCAGTCGCTGCGCTGCGCTTAGGCTATCAGGACAAGTTATGGATGCTCATCAGAGCAGCTCACCCCGCGGGTGAATGGAGCGAAAAAGCGGGCTCAAAGACCACGGGCAGACCAGAATGAAGTAATCCGCGATAATAAATTATAGTAAACAATTTAATGAAGATGGTATTTGCACGAAATTGGTAATAAGCTTATATATGTACATTTGGTAACAACATTTAAACGCACCCTTCACCCTTCAGCTTATTTTCGCATATATAAGTCTTTTTTATCTAAAAATTATAACCTCATAGTTTCTATAGTGCCATATTATAGGCCTAATTATTAATTCTAAATGGTTAATTCCAAAAGGCAAACTTCTGTGAGACCAGGTGAGAAATAAAGTCGCAAATCGATAACGGATCGTAGGATGACAAGGTCACAACACAGATTGTGTAAGGATTGGCCTGATTAAAATGAGTTCTATAGAGTGTCGGGCCAGCAACAGAAAAATCCATAGAAAGTGCATTTTCACTTGACGTAGGCTACAATAAATTACATTGGCAATAACATTAAAGATATCAAATCAAAGAATCCAGTGGAGCAATGACGAAGTTGGAGCAAGTATGAGGCATATATGTCGATTCTATCCGCAGTTTCCATATCAAAGACGTGTCAATGTCATAGACCTGTATAGCCTGCTCTTGTCTTCTTTGTCTGCTATCGCCTCAATTATGCAAACTCTGTGTTTGCAAATAGGCTACTCAGATCTTGAAGTAAAGATATCATGACTTCAATTCATCCAAAATGCTATGGCCCGCTTGGTGCTAGGCCTACGTACGCGTCTGCACACCTATCAACACCTTATCACAATTCGGCCAGCTGCGTTGGTTTCCTGTTGAAACAAGAATAAGATTTGTACTAGCCTCTTTGACCTGTGATACCCTTACAACGAACACTCCCGCCAACTTTCCACCGCAACTCTCTCCGAACATTCCTCCTCGCTGTTTGAGATCTTTGGAAATCGGTCTTTAGGATGCGCCTCGATGGATGTAGCGCTGTCAGGTTCCGCGTGCATTCAATGTTTATGCTCCCAAGGACCAATGCTCGAACTCAGGATCCGGCCCATGGCCATCTCTTCCTTAAAGAAACGCCTTAACATCCTACATTTTTACCCTCTTTTATTTCACTTGGCTTGCATGCGTATAGGTTGTCACGGACATCTATCAACTCTTTTTTCAGGTATGTTCCCGTTGACCTACAGAGTTGAAATTTTGCACACATTTCAGGCTTGCGTGACAATGCAATGTGTCAAATCTTTACGAACATAACTCAAAAATTAAGAAAGAAATGACAAAATGCAAAAACAATAACTATCGATTAAACACTTGAGGGAGTTCTCCTTGACGAGCTCCACTCCGGCAAGTTTACATCATCAATGATGTGCAAACAAAAGTCTCTCAAGGAAATGGAACGATTGCGCCATCTACCAGATAAAAGAGAATCCCGAAAAACCCAAGTTTAACTTGTTCATTGCCTTTCAACATCTATAGATATTTATTTAACTGCTACTATGACAAAAAGCGCCTCACAATTAATTGCATTTCTGCGAAACTTTATGAACTTTAATATCTTTAAAATGGGCCTAATAATTATAATAACAACAATAATATTGATAATAATAACATTAATAATAATAGTAATAATAATAATAACAATAATATTGACAATAATAATATTGCATTGAAAATAATATTGATAGGTCCTATTGATATTGATGATAATAACATTGATAATTATAGGCCTAATAATAATAATAATAATAATGAAAAATTATAATAATTATTTATTTTAATAATTTGTGAATCACCTTCCCACCGCACAGAGAGGACGAGGACCATAATTATAGGCTACATAAACTCCAAAGTTGATCGCACGTACATTACTTTAGTTTCTAAGAATCTGAGCGAAAAAATTAATAATCATTAGGACGATTAGAAACGAATGCTTTATACAATAACACTTTTTGGCCTTCGGAAAATGTAACATTTTATTCCGCTTCTAAAACTACGACCTTGACAATTAAAGAATAGGCCTAATGCAGCAGCCTATGTTTTACACTTGTGATTGTGTCTGTTAACTCTGTTGCATCGATTTATTAGCAATTCAGCATGTGGCACAGCAGTTAGCTATCCGGGTATTTATTGACATCGTAAAGTGGATTCCTTGTCTGGTGAATTTGTTTGGATTCTATTTCAGCTGCGCAACAAATGAGACTGTAAAAACATCATGAGAAGAAGACGCGGTGATCATAATTGATGCTTTGGAGCGATCTCTTAAGTGCATTCAATTTTTAGAAACAATTCCTTAAGCGTCGCATGTAGCCAGTAGTGTGTAGCCTAACTGGGGCTAACTGACTTAGCTTGTATACTACTTACGAAAAAAACTACCCTATCAATTCCCCAATTTTCTTGCTACCATCGTATACTCATGACAGCCCTAAAACAGGATTCGACGGACGAGCAAATCTTTTCAATTTAAATATAGGATGAAATTAGGCCTATAACCGATTTAATTGCCTTCTTATCTTGATATAAAAACTTCATTTACGTCTTTTGTCGGATTTTCCTTCGAAAATAGCATTGCCTGGTCATTTGATTAAATTTAAGAGTCTACATGGAGCCTAGGCCTACTCAAGAATCTTTAAAAAAAATGAGAACAGAGACACAACATATACGGCATATGTAATGGTTAAGAATATCTTAACCATTAGTTCTATCGTCTAATTCTCACCTGATTGTTTTCAAATTCATGAAGCCGCCAACAGTTAACTGGTGTTCAACATGAAAAGACCTGCACCTTTATTCACTAGCCACTCGACAATACAGCACCCTTAATAAAATCTGCTACTCGTCAGCACGATAATTAACGTACAAAGTGGGCCCATCTTTGACCGAGAGACTCAGCTGAAGTCGTCTCGACAGATCACGTAGAGCCTACATTCTACACCACATGTAGAGGATCTCCTCGAATTTCCCATTAGCGTTCCCTATTGGCTTCTAGAGCAGCATGATCGTGATTTACGAAGCGCTTATTTAGACCAGGATTACATGGCATCTGGAAGAGTAGGAGGATACAAGCGTCGTATGCAGCGCATCTTAATGGGAGGAAACATCTGTAAAAGTTACAGAGCAGGATATTTATACAACTTGGCATACTCTGGATGCGCAGTTTGCGCACACCAACAGTGATCGACTCTGTTTGAGCCGGCAACGCATGTGTCAGGTGCATGGGTGGGTAAGTCAGTGGGTTGGCTGGGTATATAGTGGGCTAGGTAGTGGGTAGGTGGAAATGCAGGTATACCGTGGTGTGATGTGTATGAAAGATGATTCGATCGGAGTACACATGTCAGAATGGATACGTATACACTACAGGCCTACATGTATAGTTATACCAGTCTCAGGTTCAGTTTCATCCAGGATCTGAGTCGCTGTTTCCTTCACCTGAATGGGATCGAAGACCCAGAGCCAGGAACGAAATACACTAGCCCTACTAATAGGTAGTTTCATCTTCCTCTGATAAATCATCCCATTAGATTGCCAGAGGTGGCAGTTTTAGTTTAACGATCACAAAGTTCATTGGCGTAGTCCTCCCCTTCGTGCAGGCTTTGGACTGGCACTGCCAGTGTACGAGCATGGGCGGAGTTATTGCAAGTTGTTTATAACGGCGCTATAATTATAACTAGGCCCTGTCTAGCTACATGAACGTACGTACACTCTAAAAATCTGGGAGGTCAAGCCAAGAAGGCATCGCCAATTAAACCAGGGCAGCGATTGTATAGGATAGGCCTTTGGGTTGCGAGATTGGGAGCCAGCTCAAAGCATCATGTAGTACATGCATATACATGTAAGCTGAGGCATGGCGCATTAATTTTAGGTATCAGCCAGTATGACGCGCTGCAGAACGGAAAACCCACCCAAAGAGAACAGGCTTAATTAAATTCATCGATGAATGATTCAGATCAAGTCCCAGCTGAGTGCAGGCACAGCTCTATAGAATTATAAAGGATGCCGTTTCAGCATAGACTACTATAGGCCTAGATCTTCCAGAGAAGAGATTCGATTTTGCACAGTTGCAGTGTAGGCCCTGCACGTGAATGACGGTTCTACGTCTTTTGATCCCCGTCAGTTGATCCCCCGTCAATTGATCCCCTCGTCAATTGATCCCCTAGCCTATTGAACCCAGCCCAATTGATACAATATTCAAGTTCCACTTGCGACCTTCTCCATTTATTAAAAGAACCGTGTAACAGAGCACGAAATTTTAAAATGATAAGAAATTACAAAAGCGTAATTGAGAGTCATAATATGATTAATTTATGAGCATAAAGTCCTAAGCATAAGTGTCTATGCGTGGGATAAATGAGCAATTGCTCGGATATATAACAGAATCTCCGACCGGACATAAGCGTTTTCAGCGCGCGGTTGTCATGAGCCTCAAGCAAGCGATATGAATCTTGCTAGCAATAATGAAGTTAAAATTTATATAAAATGTCAGGCTTGTTTGTACAAGAACGTTAATTATAGAATGACGCGCAGCCCAGAGATTCATTTAGGACAAATAGGCAGCGAATCAATTGACGTGGGGCTCAATTGACGGGGAACAACTGACGGGGATCAACTGACGGAGGATCAATTGACGCGATACCCGATTGACCGTAGCCAAGAGAATCCCTTTTTCGCATAGCGTAATTGAGGAACGAGTCAGACAACAAAGCTCTCTGGAGTAGATCGGGCGAAGTCCTGGTGACACTGCCATACTAGGGCAGCTAGTCCTGCCCTAGCTGTACTCAATGAGCTGGCGGAAATGAAGCAGTGGAGTACTTACTGCATAGGCTACATGTATAGCTGGAGACGTCACAATATTACCGCAAACTACCAACTAATCTCAAATCTATATCTTTCCTTTCTAAGCTCCTTGAGTGCTGTTTGACCTCCCAGCTGACCACTTATTTGGATTCCAATTCTTTCATGCGGTCTAGGTTCAGAAAGTTTCCCTTCGTGGAAACTCTGCTGTCCCATCTCCTATAATTGACATGTTTGAAGCAGTTGACTTGGGCAAAGTGGCTCTTTTGGCGCTCTTTAATATAATTGTGATTCTACCAGAGCTTTTCATCTTGTGGAATGCATAGGCCTATACACTGCATACAGGGTGGCTCAATAAAAAAATACCCCACTAGAAGAAATGCAATTTATCAACAACCGATAGAGATATCTTTACCAAACTTCTGAAAATTTGCAGAGGGAAGATTTTCGAACAATCACTAAAAATTTCATTGAAAACCTTTTATTGCTTCGAATATTACAGCTGTCTAAGTTTAATATTTCGTATTTTCACAACTAAGTAAAAAATGGACAGGCACCTGTGAATTTCAGGGTCAAATAACAACACTTTTTGTTGCAAAATCACACTTTTTCAGCAGTATATTTCAAAGCATTTTCGAAGTGTCCGCCCCAGCTTTCTCACAAGCTCGAAGTCTTTTTGTGAAGATCAGTGTGGGTCTGTGGCCTTGTTGATTGATTCCTGCGGCAGCTGGCCTCATATTAACGGCAAGACTTTCTTCAGCTCTTCAATGTTCGTTGGCTTGGGAAGAAATGTCTTGTAACGCTCAAGCTTAGCTTCCCAGACGTGATAATCGAGATTGTTAAGGTCTGGTGGGTTTGGTGGCCATTCATCTTTGTCAATGAAGTCACTGCAGTTGGTGAAAATAAAGTCTTGAGCCAAGTTTGCCGTGTGAGCAGGGACCCGTCCTACTGGAAAATGAAATCAGATGGTAGAACAGGCTTGCAATCTTCAAAGAGTGAGGATAGCAGTTTGTCAACGTAAAGTTTTCCATTTACTTTAGCCTTGTCTGGGATTAAATACAGTCGTAGGCGCAGGCTCCACAGAGGCAACGGGGCATTCGTTCCAGTACTTGTCAAGGTACTGGGGCGAACCAAATACTCTCGCCCCAGTACCTTTTCAGACATTCAAATTTGTCTCCATTGCAGCTTCTGCCCTCTCTCGGCTTGTGCCCCTCTCTACATAGGCTCCTGCCCTTCTCTCTGCTCCAGCCTCCTCTCTCTGCTCCTGCGGCTTAGCAGCCGAGAGAGGGCAGGAGCAGAGAGAGGAGTCCTTGTTAGTTTGAAATATCAATGAATTGTCTACGTACGACTTTAAGATCTTTTTTGGTCATTTTATTGCTTTTTTAAGGATAAAATTCCTTGATAATAAATTTCTTCTTCAGCCTATCTCTGGCATTCAATTAATTATTGGACAAAAAAGAATGCAGTTTTCTTCAATCAATAAGTTAAAACATAAAAATAGTAAAAGTTGTGATTCGCTAATCATCCAAATTGAACAGGCGGTAGTAGGCCTACTTGATCGGATCACAACTTAAGGATGTTTTCTCCCTAATGGCAAACGCGCATTCCAATCCTTATAATTATAATAATCAATTAAATACCTCTAAAATAAAAGTGTCTTAATGTTCATGATCTTAATTATATTTCAACTTCTCCCTATATTTCGCCCACGATCATAGAACATACATAAAGAATAAGGTAAATTTGCCAAGAATAGGCTACCGCTTAATTAGTTATAATATTAATTATTTTAATACAACACGTACGCGACGCCACCTAGCGATTGATGTGCGCAACACCTCTCAAAGGTGTCCAAAACTTTAAAGTTGAGTCAATCCTTGGCCATAAATTGTTGAACATGGAGGAATGCAGTTTCATTTATTTCTCAATGAGTAAATTCGCCAAATGGCAATAAACGTCTACGTTTATTAATAGTAATTATGACAGCTTAATTGCTGTAATCATTCCGCGGTGGCAAAAATTTCCCGCGTGATATTGGTTGCATACACTTGCATTTATCTATATTCATGATCTAACCGATTAAGCCGATAGGCCTACTTCCCGCATTGAACAGTACCATCTTTGCATGATTATGACGGCATCGTCAACAACAAATGATCATTGTTGCATTGTTATTTATAAAAAAACCTTCCCATAAATTTCGCTCGCCATAACATTTAGTGCGTTATATTTCTAGGCTTGGTAACAGCGTGAAAACGTGAGACCTAATTTCAATAGACGACACTGTGTGTTGCAGAGATAGACGCAAAAGCCCAGAGGGCAAATCTGAGACTTGCAGCGTTTGTGGCGGTAAAGTAACCTTAATTGTGTTACAGCGCTCTAGAAATTGTGCATAACTGGAAAATGGTGGGCAAGACGTTGGGGCGCAAGACCCAATCGATCGAAGCTTGACCTCAATCTCTGGGGCAACGGGTTCGACCGCCATTGTCACAAACCACACGACCTCTTTGATAATTAATAATTATTGTTTGGCGTTATGTGTCACGAATTTAGTGTCGATCAGATTCGAACACGGTTAGAAGCTGCTCTTCTGGTAGGCCATCGTGTTTCTTTTCATGACGTCCAGGCACGGTCCGAGCAGCCGTTCGAAGCACTCCCTTTCCAGGAAAGCCACCTTGACTCTTCCTACGGCTGTTCTCGAGCAGGGCCATCTCTCCGAAGTACATTCCACTCGTCGCCTTCGAAACGACCTTCTCCTCGCTCTGGTCGCAGATCGTTACCCGCACGTCACACCACTTGACAAAGAACATGCCATCCGCTTGCCCGTCCCCCTCTCGGATGATACGCTGCCCGTCTTCGTAGGACGTCGACACAAGGGCGTCTGTCAGAGTCATCCGTTCGTAACGGTCCAAGGACTGGAGCATTGGGACGCTCTGGAACAGTCGCTCGTATATATTGCGCTTCGAGAAGGCGTTGTGAAAGACGATCCGCCGGAAGGACATCCGATCCATGGCCAAAAGGGTCCCTTGGGTCACGGCCACCACCGACGCTGCCCGAGGCATGTTGTACATGAGGTCAAGCTCACCGAAACTGCCACGACCGTCGAACTGGAGGACCTTCTGGCTCTGATCACTTTTGCAACGAATGATTCGTCAAAGATACCGTTCTCGATGACGTAGAAGTTGTCGCCGTCGTCGCCCTGTTGGATCACGTGCTCGCCTGGCGTCACCTTGCGTTCGAACATGGCACCGATCACTTCCTTCATTAGGTCCCTGCCCAGGGATCTGTGATGCAAAAATGAATATAGATGAATTGTTAGACCGCAGATAGCGGATATGGGAAACTAATCAACCAGCTAATCAGCAAATTAGAATAACTCGATTAGACAAGCAGCTAATTCTAATCGAACAGCTGCAAAAGTTTTTCAATTCTAATTGGTATTGATTGGGACATTTCAGTAGCTAATATTAATTCTAACTGATTGGCAATTACAAAAATCAATTTATCGACTTTCTAATCGATTTGACAAACAACCAATTTTAATTATTGTCAACGACTGGCTACAAGATTTTGCGATTCCTCATTCTAGTTAATTTGCGAATTTCAGTAACTAAATCATAATAGATAAACGATTTAGAAGATCGGTTAATCGATTATTAAATGGAATAACTGAGTGGATGCTAGGATTAATATTTATTAAGCAATTTTCCAGTCAATTCACCGATTCACTTGCTGATGTATATATTACACACTGTGACATAATTAATAATAGCTTAATTAGAGCCAACATCTCCTCGTGTTGGTCACGGCATGGGCATACAGTTAATCCAACGAGTTGACTGCATGGTGAAGACTGGCAGCATCACGTTGCCATTCTGTCTGTTTTCAGGATAGTGCGCTGTACTATCTGATGACCAAGCTAGTTCTTAATTTACCGACGTGTGGCGACATCTTATTTTGGTGAGCTGACTTCTAAGCGTGAACGTTTCGCAAAGTTAGGCTATCCACTGTAATGACAATACTAATAGTAATCGCAATCTCCAAATTTTTAAAGCGCCACTTTAAAACTAAGCGCAGGGCACCAGCTTATTCACGAGCGCTGCGTCAAATCGAAAGGGTTGTCCAAAGGATAGTCCATGGGCGGTAAGAGTTTGGTTTCCAGGAGGTCAGCAGGGAGGCAGAGTAGCTTTGTAGCTTTGGTCGAGGCTTGACAGATGGGATGTCAAGTAGTGAGTCTGGGTAAGAGTTCTTGAAAAGGTGGGACTTAAGTTTAGAATGGAAAGCCCGGGGTGTGATGAACTGCAGAGGCGCTAGGGACAGACGATATTGCATGACGGGCCGTGATGGTGAAGGAACCGCTGGAGAAGGCACGAAATTCAGGAGGGAGATCGTTGCAGAGACTAGGTGTGGCGTTTGGTATTGCGCGATTGGAGAATTTGAGATGAGGACAGACATATGGCTTTATTTGCCTTCATTAGATACATCCTTATCTGGCAAGGTTGCAAGGTTCTGGGATGAGTGCATATAGTTTCACCCCCGGCCAATACTAGGCCTATACTATTGTGGACAATCAATCGACTACACAAATAACTTTTCGCCCCACCACTCAAACATAATAAAATATGATTAATGGAGAAGGCATGCCTCTTTAGCAGCTAGGGGCAGGGTTAGGGGACACGTGTCTGTTCACCACAGGGCCACAAACGTGTTGGTTTTTTGGTTTTTTATTTTTTTTTACAAAAACTAAAAGATATGAAAAATGGAAATGTTTGGTTTTTAAAGTATTTTTATTCAATTTACTGATATTACTATTATATTGCTAATTATGTGTTATTCAGTTCGAAATCAAGCTAATTTAATCATAAAAGCGAGTTGGATCTCTTTTTTATAACAAAACTGACGTGACAAAATCCAAAGGAAAACTAAAAACAAAAAAACAAAAAATAAATATAAAAACAACTTTTGATTTTTTTAAAAAATATCTTGTTTTTTGTACCTCTGGTTTACGAGTGCTGCGTCGAATCACTGGAATCAAAATCTAAGAATAGGTATATAAGATCAGAATCGTCCAAAGCTAGGTCCAAAGGGTGGCAAGAGGGGAGTTCAAGATCCGGTTATTAAATTTAATGGCACCAACCATAGAAAGCTTATATGTAAATCGCTAAATTCAATGTAAATTTAATCTCAAAGATATCTCAGTGACACACTTTATGGCGCTCTATCAATTAAATTCAGTCTACAGTTGCAACAGATCTTCAGCAGAGTTGTAACCTGGATGCATTGTCCGCTTAAATTCAGCTTAAAACTGTTACTGCATCTTCAACATTTTGGACTTACTCAATATCATTTTAAGTCGTCATTGGTGTGTGGCTGTTTGCTTTCACTATTAGTCTCAGATGATCTATTAATAGTATTTGTTATTTAATATTATTTGCAACGAGTTATTATATCTTTGTCAAGAAATATTCGGAGCCAAAGGAATGTAGCATAAAGGCGCAGTTCAGAAAGACCGATCTCGCAGGAAGTTGTGTTGTCAGCAATGACGATTAGAGTAATATGACAAGCACGTATTAAGTAAACAAATTTCTTACCGTTGTTATTTCTTCTTTTTAGTAATATTTGTAGCTAAGAAGTGGGAACCATTCGCTGAATAAGATGTCGCAGTTTGGCAGGTTTCACTCGAACACATCGACGCTCCAACAGAGCCCGACACAGAGCCCAGCGCCGTCTAGCCCCATGTCGTCTATGTCGGGACCCAACTTTGGCAGTCGGCCGCAGTCTCCAACTCCAAAATCAGCAAATGCTAAACGACAGAAATTTCTTAGGCGTTTAGTTAAGTTCCGTCAGATGGACTTCGAATACGCCTTTTGGCAGATGCTGTATCTCTTCATATCGCCGCAGAAAGTGTGAGCACTAAAACGTCGATTATACCAGTTATTTTTTTATATTAGTTGTTTATTGAGTTTAAGGCGAAAGTGCAGTATCGGGGTGCGCATACCGCAAAGTCATTTATGGTCATGTTAGACATTGTGAGAGCCTCTTAGAAAAAATGAGCCGACTAGTGGCGTGAAGGTTGGCTAGGGTTGGTGTCGTCAATGAACAACATGGTACCTTTTGCACAGACGCTGCGGCATGCCAAAAGATACCATTGACGCCCGGAAACTTATGCAGCTCGATATTGCACTTTCGTTGAGTTTGAATTGAATACGTGTCTAATATACTTACTTAGTTATTAGTTTATAATTACAGGGACTGGAATGCAAACATTGATAGAAGGACGCCTAGATGATGCCAAAATGTCAGGAGAATGCGTTGTAGCCTATGAATATTATTGAATTTGTATTGCTATTATTACATTTGTAACTTGTGTCAGTTCACACATTGGTACACCAAAATGTGACAAACTAATTGTCATCCACCAGGATATCCAAATGCTTGATGGCGATGAAGCCCAAATGAGAACCTTGGGAGGACCCTTTTGGAATCTATCAGAAAATGGTATCTGAAGCAATCTAAGGCAACACCACAAATGCAATAAAGATAATTTAGCATATAGTATATAGTGTGATTTATGGTGTCGAAGGCTTTAGACATGTTAAGTAATACACCCCGAGTTCAGTTTCAATCATTCATTACTTCAGAGATATTATCAGTTACTTGTATGACTGCTAAGTTGGTAGAATAGTTCTATCTAAAACCAAATTGTTTATTGTATCAACTTTCATTGATTGATTGATTCATTTTAATAATGCCCTTTTGGTGTACCAAATTCATTGAACCCTTGAATGACATTTGATCTTGGGTGGGGTTGTGTGAACAAGTGAGCTCTGGGTTTCAACAGAAAGTCAAAGGAACCAGAAGTCAGAGGCTATGAAGGATTTTGCCAGCATAAACAGGTTGGGTGTAGTTGTGAGGGACATTTGAGAACTTACCGAATGCACAGCACTGGACAGTGAATTCCAAAGCCCAGATGTAAATGAACTGAGTTGACATATCTAGGTTGTATTAAAGGCCTTTGATTATAGCAGGATCCAAAGGCACAATGTATCTGAAATTCACACATACAAAACTGACGTCTGTAATGTGTAAAGCAGTGGAAATGAAGATTAATGCCCTTGATGCATTCCGTAATGTACATGATAGAATTTTTTTGCCCATTTTATGTGTACCATGTTTTGCTAAGTGGACACAACAATCCAATGAAACTTATATATGTTACATGGTTTTGTTGTTGACAGATACAGAAATTTTGGCTACAGAAAGCGTAAGTCACTTGATTTAATATAAAATCTTTTTACTGTGACTAACGACTGAAGAAAGTATCTCTAAGCACATGCCATATTTTTATATCTTGGGCCTATTTAATATGTTGTAAACCCTAGGCATTAGACTTTGCATCAAGTAAGGGATAGCGAGATAAGAAGGATAAGAAGAGCAGTCCATTAAGCTAGCCTTAAAGGGAGCCATAGCTATACGAAGTGTTGGTGACTTCATTTTCTGCCTCAGCATATGAGGGCAGTTGGCCAATCTCTTCAATCACCGTCTCGTCTTCCTGCCAAAAGTGTACGCTCAGGGTTCTCTTAAAATCTGAGCTGGCTTGAGGCCCAGGTGGAGCTGAAATGTCAAAAAATAATCTCTACACTGGTGGGAACTTGAACCTCCAACTTTGAGAGTCCAGCGTGTTATCGAGCAACCAGATTGAAAGTGAAGAAGATGTTCAAAACTCTGATCTCCAGTAGTTGTAATCAATACAACTTGTACTTAATGTGATTTTAACTTTGTAATAAAGTTGTAGTGATCACAGTTGTTAGCTGTTTGATCTCGTACAAATATAGAATACAATTAATGGTTTTGGCAACCGAAGCTATAGAATGTGTGTAGCAGTGATTATAATAATCTTATTGTTGAGCGTGGGTGAGATTTTGTCAGTTGGTGATTTGGAATTGGGGCTGAATGAACATTTGATTGCTTCTTGAAGTAAGAAATACACTTTCCAGATGTGTGAATATTATAGTAAAAAGCAGTTTGGATTAAGTAAATTTTACGAGTTAAATATGGTACAACTTGTAGTTTTTCTAGGTAACTTGTGAATTGAAGTGCAGCTGATCTGCAGCTGGTGGATTGTGTTTCACATTTTATTGTGCTTTCACTCTTCATATTTGCTATGTTTGTGGGATGCTGAATACTATTGACTATTAAAAGCATCATTCAGATCAAAAGCATGCTAAATAAGAAATTTGTGAATTTCTAAGAAAATAATGTAATTACTTTATTGATACTCTACATACCAAAACTTTCCATCGAAAATGTAAACTTCTTTGGGATGGAAAACGCAAACTTCTTTTTGATGGAGAATGTACACTTCTTCATGATGAATGATGTACATTGTACACTTCTTTATGATTCAGGTGACAGCATTTTGTTTGTATATTATGTAGAAACAAAAGATCAATGGGCGAGAGATGATCCTGCATTCTTAGTCTTGGTGGCATTTTGGTTGGTTGGTAAGTGACTCTTCAGTAATTGTAATAATAGACAGACAGGAATGGTTTATGTGGAGTTGCCCTTTCAGAAACCTGACTGAAAGGCAGGGAGTAGGCTATTTTTTTTAAGGACATTGCATAAGCTGTACAGCTACAAGCTTCTCAAAGATCTGTATTGATTATTAATTTGTATGTATGTTGCATGCTTGTATGTATGTATATATGTATGTATATATGTATGTATATATGTATGTGCATGCATATGTAAAACATGATGATGTTGAATAATCTGGAGATTTCTAGTGTGGCAAAATCCTAAGTTGCAGGAAGAGTTGTTTGAGTAGCCAGAAAAGTAATAGACACTGAGGTGCCAGGATCAACATTCCCTATCATAATTTATGTGTGTGCACAGAACTGGTTGTTTGAGGAGCCACATTCCGCACACGAGTTTTGGTAGGAAATATAATTCATATATATTTCCTGCTAAAACTTGTGTGTGTGTAATTTTTAACTGTGTTACACAGCATTTTCAAGTGAGCTGCTAACATTCGAGAGAACATTGGCAAGAATAGAATTTGTGGAAATGTAGTGCTTCAGCTTTGAGTGAAAGATGTGCACAAAAGAGGCTGCTGCACACAGTGCAATTTTGTCCTGTATGTTTTACATCATGGGTGGAGTTCCTGAGGACTTTTTTTACATTCAGAGATGCAAAATGATGTCAGTTATGGGTAAACTGTATATGTTTAGATTTATCAGTTTTACAGAGGTTCTTTGGCATATCTGATATTTACAGATAGTAGTTTTGTATAGTAATGTTGATTGTTATCAGCAAATATTCATGTTTGCATCTGCAAGAAAACTTCTCTTATTCAATGAAGGACATTCTCATAGACCAGCGTTTCCCAATCTTTTTTGGCCGTGGAATCCTTCTGATCATAAATTTTATTTGCGGAACCCCAGTCCAAAACTAAACATATTCTGTTGTAGATAAAAACGCTTGAGAATGCATACAATAGGTTTAGATAAGATTAACAACGACGCAAATACCGATGACAATGACATATGAATTCTGTTTTATATTTATAAAGTTAGACACAGATGTTAAGCAAAAATCCTCTTATGAGAAATGCGTATAATGTATTTAAAATTGCTTGAAGCTTATTGTTCACACTAAACGTTTTCCGCGGAACCCTTGTCTTCACCTCACACAACCCTATTGTTCCGCAGAACACTGTTTGCAAAGCGCTGCCATAGACTAACTGCAGTGGGTTGACATAGGCGAAGAAGTGTTATTGACTTCATTTTATTAGCATCTGCTTATGATTGTAGATGGCCAGCCACTCTTTTCTCTTGCTGTCTGATCATTCACTTGTAGTGCAAAGGGTATCTATATTTGCTGGAGTAAACTTGGGAAAAAAACTCAAAAACGTCAGTCTGACCTGTAAGGTATTTGAACCACTGACCTATGGTTTGAGTCCAACACTCTAGATTTAATATGTCCTTTTAGCTTAGACATCTGACTTGATAAAAATCTTCAATTTCAAATGATGCTATTGTTATGGTTCATATAAGCACCAGATCCAGGGTCAATATACATGCACCATGATTTTGCTTGACATTAAGGTGTAAACTTTCTTTTTTCTTGGAGGTTATTACGAAAAGAAGATCATATGTCATAATAAACTAACATTTGTGGTATTGTGTTCACATGTTTAATTATGTTTAATGCATTTGTTGGTTTGCTTTTTTAGTGTCGTCTATTGGTTTTGCCTTTGCACTCCAACTGCATTTCATTGCATTTTTGAAGTTTCTGTTGTGGGTGGTATTTGTTGATTACATTGGTGTTGGACTGCTGTTGGCCTCTGCTTTTTGGTAAGATCTTTGAGAATGTGTTTTAAGATAATGTACGCTTTATGGGTATAGTTTCTGAGGAACTTCTTTACAAAGATGTGTGATGATAAAGCATTAAGGAATGCATGCATTTTGAAAAAGTACATTATGAAATATGTAAGGAAAAAAAAATTTAAAATGGTTTAGACATGACCTCTAATTATTTTTAACTTTAACCAAAAATGATTCTGAACTCAAGTTAAGATAAGGTGATATTGAAACAATTTATATAGGATGAGGCACTGTATAATCTAATCAGTTTACTCCATTGAAGTCATTTACTGGCAGTTATTTATAAGTTCTTAACAGCCATGTGCTTTGCTGAGATTGATCATTAATTGAATTCCACTAATCCCCATAACATACTGGCAGACTTCTGCCAATGTTTGCAACCATATTTCTTTTTATATAGAATTACTTGCGATCTTTCCATGCATTGTTTCTGTGTGTGGTTTGAAACATGTTTGTTTACTATATGCAGATTGTTGGCATCTGTTGATGTGGCATCGATTGATGCCTTGTGCAATAGGTAGCAGCACAATGGAAGTCGCTTATTAGAATTTAAATCATAGTTGATTTTCTTTAAAATAAGTGAGATAGTAAGATGGGTCTAGTGCTTTATCCACAAATGCATTATTTTTCTGATATTTTAGCAGGTGAATGTTATTTGTCCTGTGTCTTAGGTGGGCTGCCAACAGGTATTTGATTATCCAGCCTCCAAGAGGCCAGGATGTTGAATGGGGATACTGTTTTGACATTCATCTGAATGCATTCTTTCCACTTCTCATGATACTTCATCTGTTCCAGCTGCCATTCCTTAATGGTATGTTTATGAAATTGTGACACTACTTACAAATTAAAGTTTGGATCTGTATGACAGCATGTGTAAATTGTACGATATGCTGCTCAACTGCTTTTGTCAACTAAAGCTGTGTACATGACTATATCTGTATCTTGTATCATCTCCTTACTTGCTCTGATGGTTCTTATTTGTTTTACAGTTTCTGCACAACATCCACAGCCCGCAAGTTCTTCTTCCTCCTGTTGACTGTACTTCCTCTCACCTGTCTCAGTATCATTGTCTATGTCCTTAATCAAATTGTGTAATCATATTTATGTCTGGTTTACACCAACCATTTTACATGAGCTTCTTTGAGCCTTCATTCAGTTCAAATCCAGGGCTGTTTCATGACAGGGTTGATTCATGATAGGGCTGTTTCATGACAGAGCTGTTTTATGACAGAGCTGTTTCATGACAGGGCTGTTTCATGGTTGTCATTGTCCCTAGGCACTCTTGCATTCGTAGACCCAAATTACCTTCTGAAATTGAAAACAAATTAATGCCGTAGATGTTACTGAAGGCATACATATGTGAATTTGCTGATACAAAGAGCTGTAAATTCTCATAATGTTGACAGCTTGATTTAATTTAATATTTAAAACTTAAACTGTTTACATATAGTTAAAGAAATTATTAAATTAGAATTGTAAATTTCATTTGTTTCATTTTAACGTCAAATTTAGTCACTAAACTAATTTTTTCAGCATCTCATTTTCAAACTTACATAGACCTCTGAGAGATTCGTAGAGCCTAAGCATAGTGACTACTGTGCCTAAAGGGTAATATGGCGTTGTTCACATCATCTCCCTGTTTCAGTTTATCTTAAATTTTTCCCCATTGTCTTGTCACTTGTGGTGTTTCACTTCTGGTATAAATGCAGGCTTTTTCAAGCATTATATCTGGAATTCTTGTCAATGGCATCTTAAACAAACTCGACCTATGACGAGGTACTGGATGGCTGGGAAGGAGGGGTACAAATAGGAGGAAGAAAATTAACGAATTTGGGATATGCGGATAATATTGTACTGTTAGCAGAATCTGAAAAAGAACTACAAGAAATAATCAATCATCTGGATAAGATCGGAAGTGAGAAAGGTTTAATGATTAACATGGATAAAACCAAGACCATGGCATTAAATGGTAAAACATGCAACATCGTTTTGAAAGAGAGCAGACTGGAGCAGGTGGATATGTTTCAATACTTGGGATCATTGATTACAGAAGATGCAGAGTGTAGCAGAGAGATAAGAGGAAGGATGGCAAAAGGACAAAGTGTTCAGATAGGGATGAAGAAAATATGGAGGAGTCGCAGCATAAAGTTAACCACTAAAGTGAGACTAATGAAAGCATTGGTATGGACGGTGGTTACATATGGCTGCGAAAGTTGGACCATCGAGAAAAGAGATGAAGAAAGAATTGAAGCTTTTGAGATGAAATGCATAAGACAGATTCTAAGGGTATCATGGACTCAAAAAAACAAACGAGTGGGTTTTGGAGAAAGCAGAAACGAGCAGAAACATGAAACGAGAGCTACTTAATCTGATAAAAAGGAGGAAATTAACATACTTTGGACATGTGATGAGAAAAGAGGGAAACTGTCTAGAAAAAGAAATCATGCAAGGCACTACACCGGGAGAAAGAAATCAAGGAAGACCAAAGCCACGATGGATAGACAATGTGGAAAAATGGACCGGTAGACCACTTGACAACTTACTAAAGAAGACGAGAGACAGGAAGAGATGGAGTAGACTTGTCAATGAATCGACCAACCGTCAGATCGAGGATGGTTAAGACAAGACCTATGATGAAGATCATTCTAAAGTAATTGGAGAAAGGCGTCTTCTTTCTGATTGCCTTATTCAATGTCTTCCTCTTTTCAGCAGAGTTTATCCAAAGAGTGCTTTTGATAAAGTACTTTTGCAAAATTTATGTTGTAAACATGCTTAATTAATTATCAATCTAATTGTTGTGTGGGTTTCTGTCTTAAGCGTTCATACGACAAGACACCTATTATTTGTCATGCTTTGTTGGGAACACTCTTTGGTTGATTGCGGTCGGTTACTACATTTACCTCACCTTTCTTGGCTACAGCTGTAAGTACTTTCATATGTGTTAGTCACTAACGAAGCCAAGTTTTGGTATTTGCTTAATTACACAACTACGGAGGATAATGTAATGGAATCTAGTCATTAGTAGTCATCTTATCTGAGTTTTTGAATTAAATGTGTCAGTAAATAAATTATGTTATATATTGAATCAACGACTATAGGCTTATATAGCATTGTATCTTGAATAATCGACTCTAGACATTGGTAATTTTTAATGTATGTAAAAAATTCATCATGAATGTGCTGTGCATGGAAAACTGAAGAGTTGATTGATTACATTGTTGTATTGGCTGCACTTTAAAATGAAAACTGGATACTTTTGATCTATTTGTGAACGTTTTCCAGAGCATATGGATACTTGACAGTGGAGGAGAGACCGATGCCATAATTAAGGGTTTCAACTAACTTGAAAGCATGTTTCTTTAGTCAACAAAATATTGGGGGAATATATGTATAATTGTATATAATGAATAATGATTAAGTACAATTTTCATTGTCTCTTTTCAGCATTGACTTTCCTGAAGAAGACCCAATTAATGCTATATCCGTTAACATTTGTTTTTATCATCTACATCATCTCCGTAATTGTTGGCTGGAACTTCAGCCGAGCACTGTGTGACTTCTATTCCTTCCGAGTATTCTGATCAGTCTTTGGAAGATTTTGGACCGATACTAGAACATGGGATCTTGCAGTTACTTTATAGAGAGCTCATTGTAGAAATTGTATGTATAAATAAATTTGTGGATGGCAAAGGTATTGCTAATGTAGACAATGATAATGCTGTTGGTTATTATTTGTGTAACTGTTTCGATGTACAATTTCAGTAATAACAAACTAACTGAAGTTACTGAATTGTTTACCAACAAATTATCAACTTTCATTGTTCGTATTTGGTTATATTGAATGTGGGACTCTGTGTGGTTGCAATATTTCAATTAGTTTTTTTATTTAAATTTTTGTAAATATTTCTTGGTTTGCATAGACACACAGAATGTTTGTATGGTGCAAGTCTGATGGAGATTTTACTGCCTGTAAAGGTTTGTATTACAAGGTGCTTTATGCAAAAATAGCCCTATTATAGCTGCACTTCCGCTTGTGCGTTATATTGGTTTAAGTGGTGGCAGTAAACGTACCTTGAAACCAGCTTCTGTGGTGATCCTCTGAACTATATATGAACGTAAAATATATAAAGTCCAGAAGTAGACCTATCAATACAATTAATCTACATTGTTTTTTTGTTTTTATTATATGTTATTTTAAGAACATTGGCTTATTAACATCTGAATAGTAGTACAAATATAGTTGTTGTGTATGTATGTATGTAGCTGGGGTTTTATTTATGGGGCAGATTTTAAAATCTTTTGGATGTACTGGGGACATGGCTGTCTAAGGGATCTGAGCAGGTGCATCACAGCGGCGTTATGTGTGCAATTGTATATTGACAGGAGAACTGTTTCTAATGGATGACCCACACATTATTTACAGTTTGCGATTTTCTTGTGCTATTGTTTGGAAGTGAAGGAACTGAAGTTCTCCCTGGGCAGCCTAATTCATTTGTCTAGTCTAATTGACAATAGTTAGACATGTATTGTAACAGTAGGCCCCCTTATTTCCTGTCCCTCAATGGTCTGGTGGCATGGCTTATTATTTGTGGCAATAATTCAAAATTAGTGCTAATCAATCCTAATACTCTGATAACTACTACTGTAAAAATCGTATTATTACAGTGTTAGGTTTGCATGATGAGATTAAAATCTTTAGCATTTCAAGTAGTTGCAAGTCTAAATTCGATTTAGAGAGGATGACCAGATATTTTGTTCGTTTTGAAGATCATCGGATTCTGTTTCTTCGAGTAGTGGTTCAGTTATTGAAACGGACAAGGAAGATCCTCTTTGTACATCCAATCTTGTCAAGACTCCATATATACTGAAAAATAAAAGTTTGCAGGTTAAATAATCAGAACCTCACCGATGCATGTGAGTGGATGTCTCCCATGGAACCAAAGTAAAAGCCATCTACAAACTACTGACCTGTATCTAACGTATGATTCATTGCCAAACTAACTGAGAAAATGGTCCTCTGTTTTTGATCAATGACTCCATAAACACACTAGTCTGGTTTACTAAGCACCACTCAACCGAAACTCACTACAATGAACTTGTTTCTACCATTTCCTATCCGCTGGTCTGTTTCCTTTGCCAATTTGACATTTCAGCAACATTGGATGCCATCAATCACATCTTTACTACAAATACTCGACCTGGTTCGGTTTCACTGACATTTGCTTTCCTGTGAATGCAATTCTATCCGTCTCGTCTGTTCAAACTCTCTCTATCAGAACAACCTAATCTTGATCCAATCACGCCCTATGACCTAGGGCATCACTCAACGTTCTGTTCTTTTGCCTCTTGTTTATCCGTTACAATATTCCACTCGGCATGCTCATTCAAGCTTCATCGGTTGATTATCACCTACATGTATGCTGACGACACCCAATAATTCATCTTGTTCTCTCTATTCAGCTTTTCCACTCAATAGATCTGCATTTCCCAATGTGTTTTGGTCGTGGAACTTAATTTTTTTGACGGAACAAAGATAGGCCCTATTTTGTCGAAGGTACAAACGCTTGAGAATGCAGAGAATTATGGGTTTGGCCTATAGATTAGATTGATATTAGTACAAATTTATATCGATGCCATACAAATTGTCATTCATGTAGAGGTATACACAATGTCAAGCAAAAAGCCTCCCATTTATTCACATTGAAAGTTATCCCCGGAACCAATTGTCTTCACTTCACGGAACCCTAGGGTTCCGCTGAACACAGTTTGGGAAACGCTGCAATAGATCATCGTCATATATCTGGTGGCATGCTCGAATTAGTTGGCCGATAAGTCGCGTTGCAGCTAGCAGTACGTAATCAAGACAACTAGCCGGCCGACCAGAATAGAGGTGAACGGATTAAAGCATTTGAAGACATTGACATTTTGTACAAGAGTAGTTGCAGCGCTGGCTGTTCGGGGTCATCCACAAAGGACGTCTGCAACGAGGGGAGTGGGTAGGAGAAAATGCGGACAGAGGAGGGCTCTTGGACTGTACGGACGTCCGCATGCTACCATGCTAAATTATCAGGGATGTGGTCTCGAGACCGCGGTCTTGGTCTCGAGACGGTCTCGAGACCTGAAAACTGCGGTCTTGGCCTTGGTCTCGAATACCTTGGTCTTGGTCTTAAACGAACGGTTTTAGGATTGGTCTCTGTCTTAGGTCAGCGTTCTTTGTCATTTGCAGTATCAGAGCAAATTCTTTGATATTTGTCAGTTATTTCGAGTATCAGAGACGCCGGATGTTTAGACCTTACGCGATTTTTATCGATTTATGACGTGCTGACCATCTATATATGCAAGCTACTATGGGAAAAAATGCATTTGCAACGGAACCAACCATTTCAAAATTTGCTTTCACAAATTTAAAGGTTTTGGAGCAACCTATTAATTATGTGGTCGGCCACGTGAAGTCACTGTTAACCTACACTTCCGACCACTGCCCGTCACCATTCAAACGGAACGTTAATCTACTTGTTCAGATGTCTTATTTATATTTACGTATTTATTTACGTAAACTGTAAGTAATTTGTATTCTCAGACCGAAGCCTAGGGCTGAACCCGCAAAAGTTCAGAGTAGCCGGTTAACTATTTTCTAGACCACTATTAAGATTAGCATTCTTCAGCAATAAAATTAATGTTTTAAGCGTGTTATTCCGTTTTAGCTTCTTAATAAATTTAATTGTTTATAAAAAGAGTATCGGTCTTGGTCTCGGACCCTCGGTCTTGGTCTTGGTCTCGGACTACCCGGTCTTGATCTTGAACCTCTCGGTCTTGGTCTCGGGGTTTTGGTCTCGTGCCCAACACTAAATTATCGCCAAAATCACGTCTAATGGTAATTACGTCACAATCTTAGTTGTTTATTAGTAGCCTTAGGTCATGCTTCACATTTGAGACAACGATAATAATACGAAGCTTACATGCAAATAAGCGTTTATAAAATTTAAGTTTTTTACATAGCTTTTATTCAATCTCATTCTTTTTTTGTCAATAGATGTCTATTAAAAAACAGCGCAGTAAAATCGTGATCAGGATTCAGAAGATGCAAGGTGGGTGACACATGTGTGATGCGGACATCCGCAAAGGGGGAGCGGTAAGTCGAATGCGGACAAGGAGGAAGGGGTCAAATAAGTAGGTTTTTTGCGGACGTCCTTTATGGAATGTGCAGCTGTACGGAACTGACACAGCTGGTAAATAAAAATCACGACTAAGGCGATGCAGATGTGGTGCAAAGGGTGGCTTCTGATTGCAAGGTCGTGCGAGCTGTAGCTGTAAACATTTTGGTAGTTTAACTTAACCTTGGTAGTGTGTGTGTATACAATGCCTATATTAGTTTTATCCATATAAATCTGACCGAGGACCCCACTCTGCCAGAAGTTTGAAAAGCCAAAAGGTATAAGCTTAACACAGGAGCGGACTTAAAACAACGCCCTGGGAAGGCTTCTAGGGCGCTGACTAATTGCTACATTGATTTTCCGTATTCTGCCCAACCTAAGGCTGATCCAAATACTCTCGTGTACCACACGCAGCCACTTTTAGCAGTAGTTGAGCATGCCTGTGTGCCTATAACAATAAGACATACGGTGCATGCACACTATAATATCATCCAGCTTCGGCCACGTATACATATAGGGGTAGTGCTGCTGAACGGTTCATCCAACTAGAAGCGCTCTAGAACTGTTTCAATGTATACAATATATAAAAAAACAGCCAAACCCCATGCCCACATTAGCTCACCATAAGAAGTTTAAGAAAATGAGCCCCAGATTCTTTATACAAGGAAATCATGTCATATAAGCAGAAAAGTGACGACAGTTGGCCTAGTTAGGACTTGTAATTTCAGCTATATACGGCGATGGGGATACACATGTAGGCCGACAAATTTGTCCAAAACCTTTTCAAAATCTAGGCTAATGAACGGGCTCTGGCAGCCTGGCAGGATGCATAGACAAAACTGCTACACCTGAGCATTGTAGTCTATAGTTCTCAAGGGCGTCTTTTCTAATTTGAGACAACTTAATGAGCAGATATAAGTGGATTGACGATGATATGGATCGAGAGCCCAATCAGAAAGTAGCAGATAATGAATGCGACGTGAAGGTAGAGAATTATTTTGGGAAGAACTAGATCGAAGAAGGATCGAGAGTGCATGCTAGGAAGAAGGCTATAGTCTGTGTGCATACGCTGCGTGAAACAAGAGTATTGAAGTCTGGCGGCAAGTGTCAAGTGGCAGCCACTGGCAGGGCAGTGACCAGGGCAGAGACATTCTCACCAGGGCATTTGCCCTGACTTGCCCTGGTGTAGCGCCGCCACTGTGTATCCGGTAGCGTAAAAAAAATATTTAGACCAAATGTAGTCCTATTGCTCACCAAACTACGGCTCCTCCTGCCGCATAAAACGCTGCCATGATGAAGAACACGAAACCAGTTGAAATGTACAGAGTGGCAGAATAAGCAGAATTGAATATGATTGTTCCAATGATGCCACAGATAATCTCCACACACGCGATCGCTCCGAATATGGCTCCTGTGCGCAAACAATCAACATTGACAACTTATTATGACAGAAATAAAATTTTGATTACGAATGATCTTTTATAAATTTATGATTAGGGCCTACTGTTGTCCTTCACTTAAATACAAATCCTAATGCGGACGCAATTTCTTATTGAGCCTTATGCTACTAAGCTCATTTATTTGATGCGAAATTAGCTATAGGCCTAACAATATGTGAAATAGGCCTACGTATAATTATGTATAGGTCGATTGCCTGCGTAAACCAGCACAGACGATAAGGCATATGTCAAGGGAACCCATAGGCCTAAATAAAATGGTGCATAGTTTTGCTATGGTAAATTAATATAAACTATAGGCCTACACACCTTAACATGAGATGTTAAAGGATTTGTGGCGGCGTGCATACTTATCATCAGCGCTCGTGAATAATCAAGCGGGTGCTCTGCCTTTTGCTTTCGAGTGTCGCTTTAGAAGTTATTTTGGAGATCACAATTTGTAGTGGCCCGGACTATGCCCGTACGCCTAATCAACTTATGTTCATGATCATGCCCATTAGGCCTAAATATGACAATTATTACTGACACTTTACACTAAAACAAACTGTTATAGGGGCCATTCCAAACGTTTTTATATTATTCTTAAATAATGTTCAAGTCCCTGAGGTATTCTCTGTACCTCTGGGCAAAAAAACAAAAAAACTGTGCTTTGAAACTTATATATTTCCGTACTTATCAGTGTTTTGCTACCGTAGGACCTACACGCCCACTTCCGTCTAAGATGCCCGTATGTCACGGGCATCTTAGACGGAAGTGGGCGTGTAGGCCCTGCTCAGAGTTCCGAAATTTAGGCGTCCGTTATTTCTGTCGGTGGGCCTGCTACCCGGCCTCAACTTTCTTTTCACCTCTCTTTTTGTTGATTTGTCTATTGGCCTAATGCCGTTACCTAATCCATAGCTTTTTGATCACATTACTACCTTTTTTATTACTAGGCTACCTTAATTTAGGTTGCTTTTAATTCCTTTAAACCTATTACTATGTCCCCTCTTGAACTTAACCCGCTGAGTCCTCTCATTACCAAAAAAGAATTCAGATTCACTTATTGACTATTATCCCACACGTATACAAACATAATCCTCTATAAGAACCTTAGCCAAGATTTATGGTAGAATTGGGTCATTGCTAATGACTGCCAAGGACACTAGGGCGGTATACACAAGACAGGGTTAACGCTAATACCCGTATTAAATATGCCCTATACCCGACTAATGGGTTATATCGCTATTCATGAGACGGCGTTAGCCATCTAGTCGGGGTATAAGTCTAATCCCACTTAGAGGTAGGTTTAAGTCCGCTAAGACCAGCTTAAAGGCGAAAACCAAGATGGCAGCCCTTGTGTGTCGTCGCATTCGACGTCGATTTAGACCCTGAAAGGTGTTTGAGAGGCACTATATTTACTCGCCTCTTTCACCGAACGCCAAAACTATATACTGCTTTTAATTTTTGGGTCAAAAATGTTTCAAATTTGACGAGATGCCTGACTATATTGCATTCGAAATGTCGTCGCTGTAGCGCAGTGTGTATAATACGGATAAGCCTACCATTTGTTGACTGGGATTGGTTTGTTCTCACAGCAAGTGTGCAGCGTAGCACCAACTTATTCACGAACGCTGCGTCTAATCAAAGGGGTTGTCTTAAGGGCAGTTCCGATAATGGTGAAGGTCCGGTTTCCAGAGGGGTTAGAGAGTAACTTTAAAGCTAGAGTTGGGAAGCGGAGGAATGTCAATTATTGTGCCTAAGTCACTGCTGATAGTCATAGGCAATTTCCAGACAAATACAGTTTTAATAAACGGGTAATGCAACCATTCATGTTGACGTATTGATCAACAAAATTTTTTACGCTTGTGAAAGTTCCTATCTTTAGCGGTATCATAGCGCATGAACACCTTTGCGCATGCGCAATAGCCCTATAGTTATACGGTACTTATACCCAAACTAACTATTCCGCCCGCTAAGTCGCGCTTGTGAATACCTACCCCACGGGTTAGTTTTAGCCAGGGTATAGCTAACCCCGAACTAAGCTCTAATACCATATTACCTTAACTCTGTCTTGTGAGTGACGCTAGCCCTATTACCTGCGGGATTCTCAATCCCTATAAGTGGGTCTATGTCACTCTATGCCTCTGGTGTAATCTATAATGATTTATATAAATCTCTACACAATGTTGTTTTGATCTTATTTGATTACCAAAATAAACATAATGACATGAAATGAAGGTTTGTAGGTAACCAACGCACGCATCTAGATGTAGGCATTATATATATATATATATGTGTGTGTGTGTGTGTGTGTGTGTGTGTGTGTGTGTGTGTGTGTGTGTGTGTGTGTGTGTGTGTGTGTGTGTGTGTGTGTGTGTGTGTGTGTGTGTGTGTGTGTGTGTGTGTGTGTGTGTGTGTGTGTGTGTGTGTGTGTGTGTGTGTGTGTGTCCTTACACTGTAGCTCTATGTTATTAGGCCCTATAGGCTACCACTGCATGTGCTAACCTCAATGGTGAAGGCTAAGGCATTAAAAGTAAATATTGGAGGTCTAGACTCCAGAGCGTATCTTGTTCCAACTTATTAGATTGAGGGGTCATGGCAAGACTCGACCCTCTATAGTTGATCCCGGTTAACCAAACAGACAAGTGTCTTGCCCATCAGACGCAAACATGACAAGACGCTCTTGATTGGAGCAAATCTAAATGAAGCTCGTTGCGCAATATTTGTACTTCAAGCACTATCATGTGGCTGTTGTTCAGCTAACTGCAATTGTTATCAGCGAAACGAAGAGCCAGTTTTATACCCCGTCATTGAAATGACTAATGTTAACAGCTGTGAAATAATCAGAGACTTTGACCCAGCTTGCCACGATTGTATGCGCAGCAATCCCGACCCAACCGAAATAGATTAAATGCAGACCAGATTCATTCATTCATTCATTCATTCATCCATTTCAAGAATTTGTAGAGTGACCCTTCAAGAAACCCACCGATAGCGCTACCAGTTCTACCAAGGCAATACGAATTATATATGTGTAACTGGTACAACATATTTGCATTGTTTCTAGTCGTCGTTATCATCATCGTCATCATCATTATCATCATCACATTTATATTATCATTATTATAGTAGCATTGAAGATGCATTGATTAAATTCCAGATCGAAACTTAGCAACCTTAAACTGTACCCATCCCATACATCGATATAAATAAAGAGAAAATTCTGTCTGTTTGTGTGTCTCTATGTCCGGTGATGCATTTGCACGGTTTTAGAGCTATTCACTCGAAAGCTTCACCGTTGGCTCGGGCAACACCTAGGACACGCAGTCGAGGGGTTCGCCGTCTTCCAGGTCTCCAGGGCCAAAAACATGTTTCAGGACACCACCAAGAAAAGTTTCCATTTCAGTCGCGAGGAGCGACACACGTTAGTTCCAGACCTACGAATTCTGTAAATGTGCACGTGATATCTGTCTGCCACACCTCTTCTTCTTTTACGAATGGACGGTTTGGGATATACAGGTAGCAGTTACAGAGTTGCCAATCGTTTACACAGTCGGTTAGGGGGTATATACTTTGTATGCATCAGTGTCTAAACACAATTCCGTTTATACATTTCCACACTATTACAGCTATTCACTCGAAACCTTCGCCGTTCGCACGGGGAACACCTGAGACACCCAGTAGATGAGTTGGTGAACCCAGCAGCCGCCGTGTTCTTGCTATCCATGGCCAAAAACCTGTCTCCACCCGTGCAACGCCGGGTTCCTCAGCTAGTCAGTAATAAAGCGATACCTTGTTGGTCGTCTTTCACTTGGCTGGACATAAGCGAACGCAGACTAGGAATTATGAGGATTCCAACCATCGACAGACTGAGAGCTAGAAATAAATAAAAAGTACTTGCTGGATAAAATAAAATAAGCATTATGTATAGTATGCATTGCTGAGGACCAATTCCTCTGTATTTATTGGAGTATGTCAACACCTTGTAAAATATCTCGTCAATCGTTTAAATGTTGGCTGTGTAAGTATAAGCTGGACTGATTAAAAAAATGATGCTTAAATGTAAGTTGGATCAATGAAAAAAATGATGCTTAAATGGGAACTGGATAGATGGAAAAATGAAGCTCGAATAGAAGGTGGATTGACGGGAGAATGATGCTTAAATGGAAGCAGAAAGCATGTTTTTTGTTCTTATCTGGTTATATTTGGCCCACTAAAGGATTTGGTCTCCGACGCCAATCTATGTGTCACACTGTGACTAGATGGATCACATTGTTCCCAAGACACCAAATGAGCGTCAGTAAAGCCCTCAGCCCCAGTTGCGTTTTGTCAGATGATACACACAGCTATAAACAGCGTTAGCATGCAGGAAGACTGAGGGAGGGTGTATTGGATGGTCTTGATGTAGGCCTACTTCTCGGACGTAATTTTGTGTCCTCCGAAAAGTTAACCTAAAAACCTAAAAACAAGGTAACCAAAAACACAAAAGTTAAATAGGGCATTCACTATTGAAAGCACCTAGATTTTTTCAAGCCCTCAGTCTAGGTCTATTTATAAAGGCATCGTTTCACTAATATGTTTCACGTGCGACGGGCTGGTTAAGAGTCTATTGCGCTCGAGAATTTACCAAATATTAAGTTTAGGTGTGTAGATTGATTCATTTCAACTCACTGAGAAACATCATGACGGTCGTCTTTACGAAGGCTTTGTAGACGTTAGTAGCCGTACACGCAAGACCGGCCAGGATGGCGATCAAATAGTCTTGCATCCCACAACGCTTCAACAACGGCGTGATGATCATTGCACCAACACTGGAGACGGCTGTTGACACTCCATAGAACAGCCCTATCGTGTCGATGCCCCAACAAAGAGGTGTGTTCATCATGAAAAAGTTTGACACCGATAAATCAAATGTTGGGAGGTTGGTGATGAAGAAAGCCGCGATTAGGAGGTTGAGCTTCAGTCTTCTCCAGTGCACAGATGTAGTGACGAAAGCAGGCTTCTTGGTGAACAAGGATACCATGGAGCGTACCTGGATCCAGAGCAAAGACAGAGTGGAGCGAAGCTTGGACTGGTTGGACGATGAAGGACACTCGGTGATAGACTCAGCTGCAGGTGGTTCCTTGTTTCGTTTACTGTCATTTGGAAGGAAAATAAAGACATAGAGTAGATTGAGAGCAGACGAGGAAAGAACAAACAGCATTGAGGCCAAGTAGCCAAATTCGGTCGTGACTTTCCCAAATACTATGGGACATATAACTCCGGGTATGAACAAGGACATCTCGAGAAATGTGATTCTGGTCATTCGCCTTTGAGGTGGCGTTCGGTCAGCCACATAGGCCAAGCAGCCCATCAGTACTGTTAAGAAGGATCCACAGCAGCCGTTAATGGCATCGCTTAGGAATAACCAGTAGATCGAAGATTTGGTGGAAATTACACACGTTACAATTGAGCCGCCAAGCAGGGAACCGACCAGAGGTGGCAAGATTGCAAAACGACGGCCGAAAATATCGCTACCCGCCCCTAGAATAATTGTGACGAAAAAGGCAGGGACTCCGGATATAATGGATTCATAGAGCACGAATTGTGAGCTTCTGCTTTGAACGTACTCCTGAAATTGATAGATTGGATCGGATTCATTCGAACTACACGGGTCAAAGGTCGTATTTAGTTGGTAATACGATATGTTTTGGCTAGCAAGAACATGGATATATTCGTTCGTGATCCACTTGAGAATATATTTTTGCGATATGGTCTGGATAGGAAATATGCCAAAGACATAGAGGATGAGGACCGGCTCTACGATAAACCATCTCCTAAGTCGTGAGCAACGGTCTGCTTCCGTAGGAGCTTCTGAGATCGGTGGTTCGTGGGCGTCCGTTGTTGACATTGGTTCAATTTGCAAGTACCGCCTGCAACGTACGTAAGCAAGCAAATAATTAGGCTAAGTGAGCAATTAAATAATTAAGTTAGAAATTAAGTAATGATGAAAATAAAGTGAGGCGTTGTTGCTGTCAACGCTATAGTATAGGCCTACATGCGAATCCCACCGTGTGCTAAAAATAATGCAATGGCTGCACTGCTTTCACGAACACATGCGTTTCGACGGCGACGCCATTGACCGATAGCAGCGTCAACGATCGACTGGTCAAAGCGCGCCCACTCGTCAATCAAACGTGTTTTGAATTTGTCGACGTTGGCTATTCTGGAGTGGTAAACCTTCTCCTGCAGCACACTCCATATGCTATATTCAACTGGGTTAAGATCCGGTGAATTCGGCGGCCACAGTGTTGGAGGGATGAAGTCGGGCGTCTCTCGCTCCCGGAAAGAGACGGTGTCGCCATCCTGTTCAAAGACAAAAAACTTGCTCTGGGATATCCGGCATGTGTCTGGCCGTAGCTTCTGGGCAAAAAGGTTGTCGCGATAGTATACCCCATTCACTTTGACACCCGGTTGATGAAATGGAGTTCAGCGCAGCCATTGCAAGTAATAAAATTTAAGCGTTAAACAAAAATTGGTATATCTGTCTTCAACAAGGTAGTGCGGTTATATGAATTAGGTGAGGTGGAAAATTTATATATTGCATGACATTTCAGCCATTTTTACATCTTCTTAAAAAATTATTAAAATTGCTGAAAATTTGACGAAATTCTGACAGAAACAATTTTGCACCGTTAATTTTGAGACACGGTGTATAACATTTGGATATGCCAATGTACGAGAGAAGCTAAACCATTGGAAGACCTACCTCTACAGTCAACACACTACAAAAGGATAGTCCCAAGCCTGAGTGTTACTGCATAACTAGCATGCAAATTCGTCATACTATACCTGACATCAGTCATTGCATCTAATAACAAATAGTTTGCACTAACAAATTTTGTGCCATCAATTAACTCATCTCGAAGGTCACAGCAGAGACTTGTATTATGGGCTTACGAGCCAGCGTTAGCATTCAAGTGAGCCATCCGCTGTAGAAACACACGGACGCAATTAAAGGCTACAGATCAGGTAACACTTTTCAATAGGATACCATGTTGTCGTCAATTTGTTAAGTAGGCCATAGGCTTATATACGTAGGTTTGCAAGTTGTCATATTGTCATATATATACATCGGTAGACTGATCGAGCGTCTTGTTAAAGCCAACAGATTCGTGCTTGTTCTAACTGCAGTTTGCATCTATTATTAGATTATATTTGACCTATATGCTATGGAGGCAGAAGATGGGAGCGTGAACCCATGAGATCGAGGGCGTACGTGGTAGGCCGGACTAGTGGCAAAATTTGTCATTGAGGTGTGAAGAATCTTCATAGCACATGTATGGCTGAGTCAGTTTTTGCGCCCAAGAGGGAATCACCCAGGGCCACGACCCTAGCTATCGCCCCCGCAGGCTATATATTATAGGCAGGAAGCTTCTTTCTTGTAACCGTAATCGTAAACTCGAGATTATTTACAGCGCTCACAAAAGCGAAGTCGCGGGAATCAGCTAATTTACAGACGCCAAATACAAAATATCGACTGGCAGAGGGTCAAGAATAGATCCAGAGAGTCTGACAGACATACAGTCATACGACCAAGGTGGCTAGTGTTTAGAGTTGAAACGGTGAGGGAGATAGGGTGAAGAGGAGGAATAAAGATAGGATTTTGAAAAGCAGTGTTCAGCTTTGCATGAAAAACCTGTGGAGGGTTAGTAAGAGGTGGGGTTTTGGTTATTTTGTAGGGCGCAATAATATCTAACACCCAGTAAGAGACATTTACCACGTGCCCACGTGTAAAATAGAGTGCCCTATTAGCTTACAGCCCTACACCTTGTATAGCTTGGGTCATGGTGCTAAATCATTAAACCTGACAGGAATATTGATTTTTTAGTGCAACTGCACTTTTGAATAAAACAAAGAAAGGGCAGTCTGACTCACCTTGATCTACAATTTCCAGCAGTATCTACTATCTACACACAAAGACCGAACTCAACTAGTACAACTCTACGTCCGCATCTTAATCAGGCACACGGATGTATCAATCGCTTATTCGGAATGCGGTGGCCTTTACGACACCGGCAATACAGTTAGGCTGGGATGCGGCATTTAAGCCTATCGCGGGAAGACGCCCTAGTAACCTACCTGCAGAACAGCAGGGCTGCGTAGGCCTACACACGTCGATGAAACTGATGCGACTGATGTTACTTGTGACACTTGTTACTATCGATCACTGACTGGGCTAATAAAAATGTCACGCAGACACATGGTAGTTCATCGGAATCTATAAAGTATGCACACAATACACGATGATGTTACATAAGCAGACAGACATAATATTATGTTGGGTCTGCAGTCAACCTTTTCAATTTGGTTTGCGTCAATGAAAGGTCGCGCGCAAAGGATCACGCCTCAAAAGATAGCGCAAAAAGGGTGAATCGCTCGGGCGATTAGTGAGTTTTACTAATCGCGATTAGGCGTCAAATAATCGACAAGTTCGATAAATCGATTAATCAATTAGTAGGCGAGTAATCGTATAATCGCCTACTAATCGATTAATCGATTGTTCGATTAACTCGATTAGCTCGATTGGTAATATCACAACTCGTGATATTGACCATGTTCCTCAGTAGATGCTGAATTACGGTAGGCGCATAAACTAATCACGGAAATCTTATTTATAGCACGTATGACATAATAATTTTTTGTCTTTGTTTCAACACTATTTGCAAATTAGATGTATAACGTTACTCCCGACAGTTTTCTTCAACTTCTGTGTAACCTTAATGTACGTGCGTGACTGACAATGACGTGAAGGCACGCACCTGGTGTTTGAGACATCTACGTCTTTTAATGTTTCAATGCAGTTTCTTTGCGAATATAGTGTAGGCGCCTATAAACAATTAACATGCAGTGTGAGTGTGACCGCCTTATTTTCATCGATCTAGCTTCCATTGAATAAAAATTATTTTCATCAATCCAGGTACTGCTTACACAGCCTTCTTTCATCCCGCTTCCGCTTTTGCGGCATAATCTTATCACCCCAGCTTGTCTTTAGCTATATTCTTTTCATCAAGCTAGCTTCTGCTCAGGCCTAAGTATGAATTCCTTTAATCAATCCAGCTTTCATTCGTGATTTATTCTTTTCATCAATCCAGCTTCCATTTAGGCCTATGCATTATTCTTTTCATCAATCAAGCTTCCATATCGGATCAATGGTGTTTGGCGATCAATCAAGGACCAATGCACATTGGCAATCTTTTGTGCTGCGATCTTAATAGTTTGCAATCTTTTCAGTCGCTACGTTTTGTGCACGATATTTTGAGACGCGATCTTTTGTGCGCGTCCTAATTGATGGATGCCTTCAATTCATACATGTGGCTAATGTAGTGGTACACGATTTATATATAGCGACTATATGTATGGCCAGGCCCAGCGCCAGGGTGTTACTATAGGAAAACCTGTGGAACTGCGCCTTAGGTATACGTGAGAAAATAATCATCAACTTATTTTTTATTCTTCCTACTTCAGTTATTAGTAGGATTTATATAGCACCTGTTCCTAATATAAAGAACGTCTACTCCTGACCTAACCTCTGCTAAAATATAACAGTTTGAAAGCTGGCACAGAAACAGTGGAGTAGCCCCTGGCCATATAAGCTTATGCGATGAGCGAAAGTGAGTACACTCCAAGTTGCAAGGGCAGCAACAAAGAAAGCTCGGCATTGCCTTGTAGAATTCCGAGTGTGAGGGACAAGGAGCCCGGTTTGTACAGACGAACGAGGGAAGCCTCGACACTCGTTTATCTATGTCACTGCCATGAGGTATTTAGCTAACAATACAATAGTCTTTCTTGAATTAGTTACTCAACTGCAGGCTTACGAAGTCGATAGACAATTGTACCTAAGACAAATTAATGAAATCAAAGTGCTTATAAATTCTTTAATATAGAACCTACATTTTCATAATAGTCATTTTGCTATCATACTGGATAATGATAAAGTTTCAAGTATTTTCAATAGGAACCCTAAATTTGCAAACACATGTCAAATTTTGAGAATTGAAATAATAAACACCAGGCTTGCAGACAAACAAGAACAGAGGTCAGGTCGAGTAAATCTGCGACGTTTTCTGGCGCCTTGCCTTGTTTTTAAAACTAAATCTGCAGTGATGACATTATTCAATGTTACATTTTAAGTTAACACCAGTAGTCCATGCTCGCATATCTACTAGTGACCAGATGGAGGGATCGGCGACAGTGAATGACCTTCGACCGAAGACAAGACGTACATGTATATTAGGGACAACGTACTTTCAAGCAAAGGCTGATCTAAGAGAGGAGCGGCCTTTAACAGAGCTGCAAAGTGTGACCATGGAGTTAAGATAAGACGGCAGATAACATGTGCGTGCTCTGTACATGAGGAGTGCCAGCTTGTATCAGATACGTTAACAGGCAGGAAGCCAATGAAGAGAACGCAGAGCATGTGTGATATGGTCTCGGCAAGAGAGTCCAAGGCACAGTCGTGCTGCCTGATGCAGTATTCTGGCTAGCGGAAGCAGTGTGCTTTCAAGGAGGTCATAGAGTAATGAGTTGTAGTAGTCAAGTCGTGTCAGAGTAAGGAACTGTATCAGTGTTTTCAGTGATGCAGAGTCAAGAATAGAACGAAATTGTCGGATTCTCCGGAGATGAAACAGGCGTACCCTGGAGATTGCAGCAATTTGAGGTTCGAAGGAAAGTTTTAAGTCGAGGATAACTCCAAGATCCCGAACAGTGAGTGATGGAGAGAGTAGAGCAGAGGATGTAGATAGTGAGAGTTCAGCGCTCTGAGGAAGCTTAGAGGAGCGGTCAAACCAGATGAGCTCAATACCCGGGTTCAGCCTGGGACGCATATAGACAGACTCCATCGCATGATGTCGTCAATTAAGGCACGAAGTGGCTCTGTAGCATTCGCGTGCTTACAAGTAATATACAGTGGACCGAACCCTAAGCGAACCGCGCTTACTACAGACTTAAGCTATATGTGCCCTTAGTCGAATTGAATATAATATTCGTTGAATAAACCTTGAAGTTATCGCATTGCAGAGCTTGTCTGCAGGCCTCTACAGTGGTAACAATTTCTCGAAACGTAACATAACTTCACAAGTTAACGACGTACACTCCATACAAGTCAGCTGCATACTCGACAATATCAAATACAGATCATGTGTCATAAATTTTATGTCCTAAACACGTGGTTCTTCGCTCAGTCGATGGATCTGCATTAAATAAACTACATGCGCAAAGCTCTTACATTGAATTACGCAGGCCGTTTAGTCCCACTTAATCTTAACCTCGAGGGCATTTAATCTCGAGACACTTAATCTCGCGACATATAATCGCGCGACACTTAATCTCAAATTACACCTATTTTGCACCATTATTAATTTATGTGTTGACAAATAATTATGTTTAATTTCAAGCCGCATTAATGACAAGAATGCGGTTTCAATGGAAGAGGGAATACTCGCATAATAGAGATAGTGATAGTGCATTGCATTCAGTTTGTGTTAAACTCCTAGAATAAAGTTGCATAAGAGAATCGAGCTCAGTTGAAGCAAGTTCTATTAAACGTGATTAAGTGTCGTGCGATTATATATTGTGTCGCGAGATTAGGTGTCGCGAAATTAAGTTTTCCCAAGATTGAGTGTCGCCCGATTAAGTGTCGTCGAGATTAAGTGTCGTTGTTTAAGTGTCGCGCGATAATGTATCGCGATGTCGGCACACCAATTACGTGTGTACTACTCATGCTTGTGTACACCTGTGCATTAACTGAAACATCGACACTATAATTCATAGTAAAACGGAAACAACGAACATCTCATAAGTTATATTCTTAACTCAGCCCATATAGTGTGTATTTAGTGTAAAGGCCCTACAGTTAAATATAATAATAAAACATAATAAGTCTGCAATAGACTACAATTAAGAAGATAACACCACGCGTCCGCTCTCGATGCAAATAGATACAAATAAATTATGACGCTGTATATCATGCTAATAACAAAACACACTTTAAATTAGTTGCTGATACATTATTATTATTCGCCTACTACTACTACTATGCTACCATGATTGGTACCACCATGACCACTTCTACTGCTATTAGAACCCTTATTATGTTAGGCCTAGTATTTCATTATTGTTATTATAATTATCGTATTATTATAATCATCAGTACTATTTTTATTATTATTACTATCATTACAATCATTATTATCATTATTATTGTTTTGGCCTATTATTATTATTATTTTTATTTTCATTACTATTATCATCATCATCGTCATCATTATCAAGAACATTATTTGATATAGCGCCATATCAGTAAAAATAGTCAGCGGGACTCTTTGTATCTGCTGACAGAATATGCTAAATGTCATATTAAGTATATCCATGAATTAGACCTTCACGCCGAAACAATATGCTTACTATTTACGTAGTTATAGACTAGTTAGCCCACCATATAGGCCCTAATTAACCGAACGCTATGGAGGCACGTCATATCACTTGCGGCAAAAATTCTGTATAGGTAATTCTAAGCCGTAATTCTGTCATGGCGCTCATATAAATAGGTAAATTACAGAAGAGAATGCGTGTTGAGTAGTTGAAGGTCAAATAATCATTAAAAGAGCTTTGTAACAAGACTTCAGTTTATTCGAGGGTCCAATTGCTCTGGTTCTACATCATCATCCAATAGCGGTCCGTTTGCTGGAATAGACAGGATATATCCTCTTCGTGCGTCTAGCGTTATCAAGACTCCATACACACTAAAACACAGGGTCAGAGGTTAATTAATCGAAACACGCAAACAAATTGCTTGGTCGACTAATGTTGACCCAACGGAAGTGGCTGTCCTTAGTGATAGTATTGTTTCACAATAACATTATTGATTAGATCAGAGGTATACAACAGCAAAGGCAACAGGTGCATTTGTTGAATATGCAATCGGTATTGAAATTAATAAATTACCTAATATGCTAATGCTGGAACAAATAACTTCTCTTGCCACCGACGCTAAATATTCAATTTATTTAGTGTGTAATCTTTTATATAGGCCCTATAGTCCTATTGGTCGATTTGATCTCTTACGTATTCTTTGTTTATTTCTAAAATGTCACTTCGTATAATAGTTCAGGTTAGACTGATACAAGCCTTCTTGTCTCTCCCAACCGATTATGTTGGCAAAATAAATCCGGTTAACTTGGGCGCTAAATAATTTCCATTAGGCCTACATGAATATATATATATATATATATACTGCGTATGAGAATTTATTATATTACACCCGCTCCACAGCCGTCCTTGATCCACGCCCGAATAGAATATAGGTATATTAAACCCATAAGTTCATGCCTGCATGTCCACTGGCATCTCAAAATGAAATTTTATGAACTGTCTCCGAGGAGAATTTTAAAGTAGGCTATGAAGACCAAATGTATTACTCACCAAACGATGGCGGTTCCTACGACATAAGAAGCAGCCATGACAAAGAAGACGAAACCTGTTGAAATGTGCAGAGTGGTTGAATAGACAGAATTGTATACCACTGTACCAATGAGATCACATGTGACCTCGACACACGCAATCGCTCCGAATATGACACCTGTGCACAATAATAATAACAATATGAGAAAAACACAAGATTCAATTTAGGGCCTACAAATGATTTATTAGTAAGCTTAAGGTAGCAAACAATACCGCAATGATTTAACTAAAGTCCAGCACCATCATTCTCAATTAGATAACATTATTAAGTTAGTGAAGCGTTCATGAAGCTATGTTGATCGCAAGCAGGTTGCTATAGGCTAAGTTTTATTTGCGAAAACTTTCTTTCTCCAGATGCTACAGTGTTTGTCAAAGTGCAATGTGGGCGCCAGGCGAGTCACTCTATCTCTTATTTATTGTCGAGAGATCATTAATTTGCCTTTCTTGTATTGACTTTCGTTTTTATTCTGATTTTCATGTTTTCCTTCATTAATATCTTTAAACGGAGCAAATCAATTATTAAAGTCGAAATTGTCACGGTCAAATACTTTTGGTTAGGCCTAATTCTTTCAAAATAGCGCAAGAATCAACATTTAGAAATTATAATGAGGTTTTCAAAGCATATCCTAGTTCAACGAGCGGTAGATATTCAAAATCCTACAGGGTCCATTAAGATCTCTCAGCTTAAAGTCAAGTTACCAAAGAACGACTGCAGTGCTCGGGTCACTTCAAGCGACGAACTTTTATTGCAAATATTGAAGTGGCAACTTGGCGAATATAATGGAAACTATAATATAATGTAGCCAACGTATCATAACTCATAATAGTTGAATAATAATTTTCAAGTTCGAACGAATGAAGATAATCGAGGTAACTCCGCACGTGACCAACTTATTAGTCAGAATTTTAGAAACGATACGCTGCAATAATACATACATGGTCACTTGCGCCCTAATGTAGCATACGTTATATACTTAGTCAATTTCATAAACCCTCAATCATTTGTGAATTTAATACTGAATCGACTGTGAAAAGTTTGTTGTTGACAAGACTATATTGTAGATAAATTTTCATCGAATTAATTAAAAAAACAAGCTCTGAAGTTCATGATAGAAAATCAGTAGACCTAATGTGATAGTGTTTCCGCTGTTCCGAGCGATACAACAGCCTAAGCACCACAATTGAAAGAGTCCTTTATAGTGTGAGCAAGTGTGTTACCGTTGCCTCTATAATTTATAAGAGATAATCGAACAATACCTTGCTGATCATCGTTCACTTGGTTGGACATCATTGAACGCAGACTAGGATCAAGGAGAACCCCAATCATAGACAAACTTAGAGCTAGAAATACATAAAACAGAAATTATTCAAGAAATTGTAAGAGCATCAGAACAACTTATCGACTCATTACACCTTCTCCGCCATTGTCATCTCGTTTTTTCGTCTACTCTACCTGGATTAGAGCCTATTTTCTTTCAGACCGATGATTTACTTGAATGGACTACTTTTAAGGAACTGCTCACCCATTTTCGTCATTTGTCCAAATGACCCACTCACTGCGTGGCTTGTAGTCCTAGGTCTATTTGAGCAATCCCTTGCATACTGTATGCAACAGTCTGTCTCGCCAATTTGAGCGCCTTTCTCAGATGAAGAAGATTACTTAGCTCCTGGAAAACTGAGTAAAAGTCGATGAAGGCAGTTGCTCTGGCAGAAATTGTCATTTGATTTTGTCCCTCGCAACAAGAATAATTGATGAAAAGGATGTAAATTGCAGCCATCTAACAAGTTATATATCGGCTATCTTTTGAATTAATTTACACTTGCATAAGTCAATGCTTTAACCACACGTACCTGCTCAGATAACCTACCATTCAACTACTGATGAGCGACCAGAATCGCGCCGTTTAAAACTGGGCATATTACCACGTTGTTTATAATCTCGCGCTCTTTATTTATTTATTTATTCATTACCGAAATTTGATACTGCCCTTCTTCCAACATTTTTTGATCAGACGTGCACACACACGCCTCGACGACGCAATTGCAGTTGTGCTACAGAGCAATTGTGTGCGAAGGACTTGCTCAAGGTCTCTACATAGTGGCTCCCCGGACGAGGGTCGAACCCGCTCGCTCAGCGCGCACTGACCGTTACGAGCTGACTGCTCTAACCGATCGGCCACTGTGCCACACAGTGATCGCGCACGTCGTCATTCCTAGATGACTCGATCAAGGGCCCTATTAATTGTCCGTCAACTCGTCAGTCTCAACACATATGCCATAAAGTCTTTGATGTAAATGATCAATGTCAATGTCCGTGATCACTGTAATCAATCCAGCTTCTGTTTATGCAAAGGATGCCGTTTATCAATGCAACTGCTATTTAAGGAGATCCCGCATCAATTTAAGCAGAATCATTCTCATCAATCCAGCTTTTATTTAATTATCACGCGTCCTTTCATCAATTCTGATTCTATAAAAGCAGAATTCTTTTCATCGACCCCGCTTCTACTTATGCGAAATCATTTTCATCAATCCATCTTTTATTTCTTTAGACTTCTTTTTGTAAATTCAGTTTCAAACCTAGTAGATTGGAAATAGACTTTGAAAGGAATTGACTTCAGTGATAGAAAAACAAATAAGGCCTTTGATTAAAATAATAATAATCATCTACTACGAGCAGCGACAGGGCTGTTCGCGATTATAATCGTCGCAGTGATTAGCAACACGTGGTTTTTAAATAACACCACTACTTACACACTGAACCGTGTGTATAATAGGATTGACATTTTTTGAAATCGTTATCGTACTTGGCCTACTTCCATCATGCTTATAATGAAAGAACACAGCCAGCAATTTAACGCAAGTAGGCCATAGGTTTACATGCCAAGGGATGCGGTTCTGATAACAGCAAGTAGGCCTATGCTTCGGCACACTATAAAACGAGTCATTATTGGATGCAGTGCTCATTTCGCCAGATCCTCAATTACAAAAGCCCAGGATTTAAAATTAAGGTTTGATTCATATCGATTCTACTCACCGAGAAACATCATGACGGTCGTTTTTACGAAGACTTTGTAGGTATTAGTCGCAGTACACACCAAACCTGCCAGGACGGCAATAACGTGGTCCGATATTCCACAATGCTTTAGCAACGGTGCCACGATCATTGCCCCGACACTGGATATGGCACACGACACTCCAGAATATAACCCTATCATATCGAGGTCCCAGCACAGAGGGCTGTTCATCATAAAGAACGTTGAGTTTGAGTCATCAAATGCAGGAATTTTGATGACGAAGAAAGCCACGATTAAGAGGCTCAGCTTCAATCTGCCCCAACGAATAGCGTCAGGAATGAAAGCCGACTTCTTCGTGAACAGAGACACCATGGAGCAGATCTGAATCCATAGCAAAGAAGGAATGGAGGATAACGGTGATTGCTCAGTTGTCGAAGGGTATTCGATCATTGACTCAACTAGAGATGGTCCTTTGCTTAGTTTAGATTCATTTGGCATGAATATCAAGGTATATAACAGATTAACAGTAGAAGCCACACCAATGAGCAGTAGCGGGACCAAGAAGCCAATTGTGGTCATGACCTTCCCAAGTACAATGGGAAATATTACTCCGGATATAAGTATGGTCAACTCTATGAATGTTATTCGCATCATTCGCCTCTCAGTCGGCGTTCGGTCAGCCACGTAAGCAAGGCAACCCATGTGTATGGCGTAGAAGGATCCGCAGCAGCCGTTAACAACATCGCCGAGGAATAGCCAGTAGATCGAAGCTTCGGTGCAGATGACAGAAGTTGTAATGACATCACCGAGCAGGGCGCCAACTAACGGTGGCAAGATTGCAAAACGACGTCCGAACAGATCGCTACCCGCTCCTAAAATAATTGTGAAGAAAATGGCCGGAACCCCGTTTATGATGGACTCATACAGTAGAAACTGCGAGCTCTTGCTCTGAACATACTCCTGAAATTGAAAAATTGGATCGGATTCATTCGAATGACACGGGTCAAAGGTCGTATTTGATCCGCCATACGATATGTTTTGGCTGTCAAGGATGTGAAGAGACTCGCTCGTGATTCGGTGTAAGACATATTTGTTCTGTATGGCTTGGATAGGGTATGAGCCTAAGGTATAGAGAATGAGAATTGGTTCTACGAGAAACCATCCCCGTAATCGAGAACAACAGTTTCCTTCCAATGATGTTTGTGAGGACGCTGATTCGCAAGAATCTTTCTTCAGTGGTGTTTCGGCTTCGGAATTGGGAGGGGCCATCTGCAACGTCAGAAGACAAGTGATTAATTAATTTATGAAAGAAACACTTGCAAGAAAATTTCAACTGCTATCGCGATACAATCTCTCACAGCGTACATCGACGGGAACATGCCGAAAAAGGAGTTGAAAGAATCCGACGAACCGACGATCCAACGATCCGTCCATGACAAACTATACTAGTAATAGAAAGGTCGTCTGGAGGCAGAGGTGAATGAGGATAAAAGGCAGAGGAGGATCAGCGGGGAACAGAAGGAGGAGGAATGAGAAGCACAGCGATTAACATACATAAAGACGAGGGCCAGCATTATGTGGAGGCATAAGGCACATGGAGTTTATTAATAGTAAGTAAGCCTTTAATGTTGGAAGATTCGCTTATGTATTTAACGGTTACAATGAAACCCCAAAACTTGACGTTGGCACGGGTAAAACCGGTCATACCCGTACACATGATTATTATATCAGTAACTGACCAGTAAAATACGTGCCCGTGCCTTCCCGTACCCGCGGGTATGTATCGGGTGCGGGTATACTCGCGGGTCAGGTTACCCGCTGACATCTAACTTGCACCAAGGAAAATTTCAGCCATAATGTTTATTTTTGCATCTTAAATAATTGTACTTTTGTCCCGAGTTGCCCTATTTGGAGCAATTTCAAAGATCTCGCCAGCTGTAGTGACATCTTTCAGATCATAATCTTGTTAGCTTTGTTTGTCGAATGATGACAAATTAATTATTACAGGAGTCGATCTTTAACATTTAGCAATCGGCAACCATGCACAGTACCCATTGCGTTATGCATCTGATTTAACCAACGTAAAAATTGTATACTTTGCATTGTCATTCAAGCATGAAATGTGTGCAAAATTTCAGCTCTGTAGATCGATGGAAACGTACCGAAAAAGAGTTGAAAGAATTCCGACGATCCGTCCATAATAAACTTTACGCAAGCCAAGTAACATAAATGAGGGTAAAAAGAACAATCTTTTGTGAAGATCAAATTGTACGAATTATTCAATCGTGTAGAAATTGTTTTCTTTATAAATGCAAAGTAGGCCTACTCGCTTGGATTAGCTGTCTTCCTTGGTCTTCAAATTATTTCCATTTTGTACTATTGAATTAGCAGCTATTCCCTTAGAAATTTTCAGAAGAATCTATCCACGAAGACAAAGCTCAACTAAAACCTTATTCAAGACTTCATCTTAACCAGATGCAAGGCTACAATGTTTATTCGGGATGCAAAGCTATTTAGAACTCTGGCAATACAGTCATGTGATCCAAAAGTTCATCTTTTATTGGCATGCATAGCTCATGAGGCGATCACAAGCCAAGAGGAGGATTTTAAGGCCGTTTTTGGAGGGTAGATCAATGCCCTTGTAACCTATTTCTGAGAGCTAACAATAGTAGCATGAAACACAAGCGCCAATGAAACCTTAGACTTTGACGTTACTTGTTACTTATGGTTGTTCGCTGACATCTCCAGCGATATAAAATATCTATAATAACCATGTGACAAATCATCTTATCATGCAAGCGAGTGGAGGACATCTGCGGACAATACATGCCAATGCCATAGTGCCAAAATATAGTGTTCTTTTAAGACGAACATCGGCCAGCACAATGCCGTCCAAATTTCACCAGAGATGCTTTCTATTAGCTAAACATGCGAATGCCATTTAAGTCCATCGGACTGCACGCTATCTCCTACATTTCAATAAACGCACTTTCTTTTTTTAATGACAACAATGTGCCATGCGACTTTGACCTCACTTGAAGGCTTCTGAATCAAAATATACCAACGTTCTATCAACACACGGGATGGCTCAATAAAACGATACCCGTCGGACTACGTGCAATCTCTCCACAACTTGACACAATTAAGGTTTTTCTAAAAAAAATTCAGGATTAACAGCTCCAACAGAGATGTTTTAACAATCCCTTAAAATATCACTTAAAGTCTAAATCGCTTCAAAAATTAAGCAGGATTAGAAATTCTTTTCCGTACTATCATATTAATGATACGCAGAATTCGAAGCGAAATGGACACTGTGACAGTCACTTGTTCTTTCAAAGCCAAATGACATCGCCCTCACTAAGAATAAAAAGTATTATAGGCTATTTATCTCAAAGCATGTTCGAATGAACCTCAGCATTTATGCCGGTTTGAAGTATTTTGTGAAGCTCAGTAAGTTTATGTTGATTGAATCACTGAAGAACAGAACACATATATATCTAGATTCTGTGTGTGTATGTCTGCCCGTTTAAGCATTTGCACACTTTTACACCTAATCACTAGAAACCTTCGTCGTTTGCTCGGGAACACATGGAACACCCAGTAGAGGGGTTGGCGAAACCCGCGGCCGCCGTCTTCCTGCCTTTCAGGGCCAAAAACCTGTCTCAACCCGGGCAACGCCGGGTACCGCAGCTAGTAATGTAATAAGTAGGCTATGTACGTGTATGCATGTATGTGTGAATGCTTGCATATTGCACTATGCGAATAATGCATACATGCCTATAAAGTGTAGGCATGCATGTAGGCCCTATGTGTATCAAACTGCTTCAGTTTGTTGTAAATTCATCTGCACTGTAAAATATTCGGTTCACAAAAAGATCTATCCCATTATTATCACAATATGACTTGACCAATTGCCTAGGAATTCAGGATTGCATATAATTACAATTTATTTGCTAGTAGGCTATGTTGGCTAGTAGGTGCTCCTGTACTTGTCGCGCTAGGTGTAGTCGCGGACTTTTTGTGGGGAGCAGTGCAACCATTGGTGTTTGTTGTTTAGATGTCATGATGTCGTTTGAAGGCTGCATTGATGATCGCTGTCGTTTATTACAGTAGATGGGCCTAAAGTTCAGAATGGTATTACAGTCGAGGTTAAGTGAGCGTGTTTATCTTTGGCTTCAAAGGCTTTTAGGTCTTTCGTGCATGCTGGCATATTATGCCTAAATTTTATCAACACTTCAGAGTCCTCTGAACCACGCTCTATGCAACTGGTATTTACTTTGCACACGATTACATTAAATAGACAACAGAGATTTTCCATTGAATCACACAGGCCATGAACCCATCATGACTCTATGGACTTATAAAGCGTCAAAGCAAAGACAACGACTCTATTCCCACCTGATGTTCACGCAGATTTTGCGTCACTGCTCCAATTACGCCAATAATTCTGATAATCATCCTAGGACTAGGTAAACACTTCTGAACAAACATCGAAGGCCGCCAGTACCGTTGAGAAGGGATCAGAAGGGCTGCAGCCCCGGGCCCGGCTCTATGGCAGGGGCCCGCAGATGTCTAAAACTTTTTTCTAACTGACGAAACCTATAGATATGAGGCTGTGTAAGAAGAAACTAAAGTGACTTGACTGACGTTTTTTAATCTATGGAGATCTTTCATTTTCACATGTTAGGATGTTCTAAAACTTAAGTGACTTGATTTAGCCTACTTAGGACATTTAATCTATGGAAATCTTTCATTTTTGTCTATGTACTCCAGTTGCCGGTTCATAAGACGCATGGTCGAAAATCTGTTGATGATTGATATTCATCATGTTTTAACAGTTTAAAATCGTTTACTGGATGTAAATTTCTTAATTATAAGTTGAGTTATTTTCCACACAAAAAACTGTTAAGTAGACCATAGGCTTATATACGTAGGTTTGCAAGTTGTCATATTGTCATATATATACATCGGTAGACTGATCGAGCGTCTTGTTAAAGCCAACAGATTCGTGCTTGTTCTAACTGCAGTTTGCATCTATTATTAGATTATATTTGACCTATATGCTATGGAGGCAGAAGATGGGAGAGTGAACCCATGAGATCGAGGGCGTACGTGGTAGGCCGGACTAGTGGCAAAATTTGTCATTGAGGTGTGAAGAATCTTCATAGCACATGTATGGCTGAGTCAGTTTTTGCGCCCAAGAGGGAATCACCCAGGGCCACGACCCTAGCTATCGCCTCCGCAGGCTATATATTATAGGCAGGAAGCTTCTTTCTTGTAACCGTAATCGTAAACTCGAGATTATTTACAGCGCTCACAAAAGCGAAGTCGCGGGAATCAGCTAATTTACAGACGCCAAATACAAAATATCGACTGGCAGAGGGTCAAGAATAGATCCAGAGAGTCTGACAGACATACAGTCATACGACCAAGGTGGCTAGTGTTTAGAGTTGAAACGGTGAGGGAGATAGGGTGAAGAGGAGGAATAAAGATAGGATTTTGAAAAGCAGTGTTCAGCTTTGCATGAAAAACCTGTGGAGGGTTAGTAAGAGGTGGGGTTTTGGTTATTTTGTAGGGCGCAATAATATCTAAAACCCAGTAAGAGACATTTTACCTTGTGTCCACATGTAAAATAGAGTGCCCTATTAGCCTACAGCCCTACACCTGGTATAGCTTGGGTCATGGTGGTACATAATTAAGCGTGACAGGAATATTGATATTTTAGTACAACTGCACTTTTGAATAAAACAAAGAAAGGGCAGTCTGACTCACCTTGATCTACAATTTCCAGCAGTATCTACTATCTACACACAAAGACCGAACTCAACTAGTACAACTCTACGTCCGCATCTTAATCAGGCACACGGATGTATCAATCGCTTATTCGGAATGCGGTGGCCTTTACGACACCGGCAATACAGTTAGGCTGGGATGCGGCATTTAAGCCTATCGCGGGAAGACGCCCTAGTAACCTACCTGCAGAACAGCAGAATTGGTTCTACGAGAAACCATCCCCGTAATCGAGAACAACAGTTTCCTTCCAATGATGTTTGTGAGGACGCTGATTCGCAAGAATCTTTCTTCAGTGGTGTTTCGGCTTCGGAATTGGGAGGGGCCATCTGCAACGTCAGAAGACAAGTGATTAATTAATTTATGAAAGAAACACTTGCAAGAAAATTTCAACTGCTATCGCGATACAATCTCTCACAGCGTACATCGACGGGAACATGCCGAAAAAGGAGTTGAAAGAATCCGACGAACCGACGATCCAACGATCCGTCCATGACAAACTATACTAGTAATAGAAAGGTCGTCTGGAGGCAGAGGTGAATGAGGATAAAAGGCAGAGGAGGATCAGCGGGGAACAGAAGGAGGAGGAATGAGAAGCACAGCGATTAACATACATAAAGACGAGGGCCAGCATTATGTGGAGGCATAAGGCACATGGAGTTTATTAATAGTAAGTAAGCCTTTAATGTTGGAAGATTCGCTTATGTATTTAACGGTTACAATGAAACCCCAAAACTTGACGTTGGCACGGGTAAAACCGGTCATACCCGTACACATGATTATTATATCAGTAACTGACCAGTAAAATACGTGCCCGTGCCTTCCCGTACCCGCGGGTATGTATCGGGTGCGGGTATACTCGCGGGTCAGGTTACCCGCTGACATCTAACTTGCACCAAGGAAAATTTCAGCCATAATGTTTATTTTTGCATCTTAAATAATTGTACTTTTGTCCCGAGTTGCCCTATTTGGAGCAATTTCAAAGATCTCGCCAGCTGTAGTGACATCTTTCAGATCATAATCTTGTTAGCTTTGTTTGTCGAATGATGACAAATTAATTATTACAGGAGTCGATCTTTAACATTTAGCAATCGGCAACCATGCACAGTACCCATTGCGTTATGCATCTGATTTAACCAACGTAAAAATTGTATACTTTGCATTGTCATTCAAGCATGAAATGTGTGCAAAATTTCAGCTCTGTAGATCGATGGAAACGTACCGAAAAAGAGTTGAAAGAATTCCGACGATCCGTCCATAATAAACTTTACGCAAGCCAAGTAACATAAATGAGGGTAAAAAGAACAATCTTTTGTGAAGATCAAATTGTACGAATTATTCAATCGTGTAGAAATTGTTTTCTTTATAAATGCAAAGTAGGCCTACTCGCTTGGATTAGCTGTCTTCCTTGGTCTTCAAATTATTTCCATTTTGTACTATTGAATTAGCAGCTATTCCCTTAGAAATTTTCAGAAGAATCTATCCACGAAGACAAAGCTCAACTAAAACCTTATTCAAGACTTCATCTTAACCAGATGCAAGGCTACAATGTTTATTCGGGATGCAAAGCTATTTAGAACTCTGGCAATACAGTCATGTGATCCAAAAGTTCATCTTTTATTGGCATGCATAGCTCATGAGGCGATCACAAGCCAAGAGGAGGATTTTAAGGCCGTTTTTGGAGGGTAGATCAATGCCCTTGTAACCTATTTCTGAGAGCTAACAATAGTAGCATGAAACACAAGCGCCAATGAAACCTTAGACTTTGACGTTACTTGTTACTTATGGTTGTTCGCTGACATCTCCAGCGATATAAAATATCTATAATAACCATGTGACAAATCATCTTATCATGCAAGCGAGTGGAGGACATCTGCGGACAATACATGCCAATGCCATAGTGCCAAAATATAGTGTTCTTTTAAGACGAACATCGGCCAGCACAATGCCGTCCAAATTTCACCAGAGATGCTTTCTATTAGCTAAACATGCGAATGCCATTTAAGTCCATCGGACTGCACGCTATCTCCTACATTTCAATAAACGCACTTTCTTTTTTTAATGACAACAATGTGCCATGCGACTTTGACCTCACTTGAAGGCTTCTGAATCAAAATATACCAACGTTCTATCAACACACGGGATGGCTCAATAAAACGATACCCGTCGGACTACGTGCAATCTCTCCACAACTTGACACAATTAAGGTTTTTCTAAAAAAAATTCAGGATTAACAGCTCCAACAGAGATGTTTTAACAATCCCTTAAAATATCACTTAAAGTCTAAATCGCTTCAAAAATTAAGCAGGATTAGAAATTCTTTTCCGTACTATCATATTAATGATACGCAGAATTCGAAGCGAAATGGACACTGTGACAGTCACTTGTTCTTTCAAAGCCAAATGACATCGCCCTCACTAAGAATAAAAAGTATTATAGGCTATTTATCTCAAAGCATGTTCGAATGAACCTCAGCATTTATGCCGGTTTGAAGTATTTTGTGAAGCTCAGTAAGTTTATGTTGATTGAATCACTGAAGAACAGAACACATATATATCTAGATTCTGTGTGTGTATGTCTGCCCGTTTAAGCATTTGCACACTTTTACACCTAATCACTAGAAACCTTCGTCGTTTGCTCGGGAACACATGGAACACCCAGTAGAGGGGTTGGCGAAACCCGCGGCCGCCGTCTTCCTGCCTTTCAGGGCCAAAAACCTGTCTCAACCCGGGCAACGCCGGGTACCGCAGCTAGTAATGTAATAAGTAGGCTATGTACGTGTATGCATGTATGTGTGAATGCTTGCATATTGCACTATGCGAATAATGCATACATGCCTATAAAGTGTAGGCATGCATGTAGGCCCTATGTGTATCAAACTGCTTCAGTTTGTTGTAAATTCATCTGCACTGTAAAATATTCGGTTCACAAAAAGATCTATCCCATTATTATCACAATATGACTTGACCAATTGCCTAGGAATTCAGGATTGCATATAATTACAATTTATTTGCTAGTAGGCTATGTTGGCTAGTAGGTGCTCCTGTACTTGTCGCGCTAGGTGTAGTCGCGGACTTTTTGTGGGGAGCAGTGCAACCATTGGTGTTTGTTGTTTAGATGTCATGATGTCGTTTGAAGGCTGCATTGATGATCGCTGTCGTTTATTACAGTAGATGGGCCTAAAGTTCAGAATGGTATTACAGTCGAGGTTAAGTGAGCGTGTTTATCTTTGGCTTCAAAGGCTTTTAGGTCTTTCGTGCATGCTGGCATATTATGCCTAAATTTTATCAACACTTCAGAGTCCTCTGAACCACGCTCTATGCAACTGGTATTTACTTTGCACACGATTACATTAAATAGACAACAGAGATTTTCCATTGAATCACACAGGCCATGAACCCATCATGACTCTATGGACTTATAAAGCGTCAAAGCAAAGACAACGACTCTATTCCCACCTGATGTTCACGCAGATTTTGCGTCACTGCTCCAATTACGCCAATAATTCTGATAATCATCCTAGGACTAGGTAAACACTTCTGAACAAACATCGAAGGCCGCCAGTACCGTTGAGAAGGGATCAGAAGGGCTGCAGCCCCGGGCCCGGCTCTATGGCAGGGGCCCGCAGATGTCTAAAACTTTTTTCTAACTGACGAAACCTATAGATATGAGGCTGTGTAAGAAGAAACTAAAGTGACTTGACTGACGTTTTTTAATCTATGGAGATCTTTCATTTTCACATGTTAGGATGTTCTAAAACTTAAGTGACTTGATTTAGCCTACTTAGGACATTTAATCTATGGAAATCTTTCATTTTTGTCTATGTACTCCAGTTGCCGGTTCATAAGACGCATGGTCGAAAATCTGTTGATGATTGATATTCATCATGTTTTAACAGTTTAAAATCGTTTACTGGATGTAAATTTCTTAATTATAAGTTGAGTTATTTTCCACACAAAAAACTGTTAAGTAGACCATAGGCTTATATACGTAGGTTTGCAAGTTGTCATATTGTCATATATATACATCGGTAGACTGATCGAGCGTCTTGTTAAAGCCAACAGATTCGTGCTTGTTCTAACTGCAGTTTGCATCTATTATTAGATTATATTTGACCTATATGCTATGGAGGCAGAAGATGGGAGAGTGAACCCATGAGATCGAGGGCGTACGTGGTAGGCCGGACTAGTGGCAAAATTTGTCATTGAGGTGTGAAGAATCTTCATAGCACATGTATGGCTGAGTCAGTTTTTGCGCCCAAGAGGGAATCACCCAGGGCCACGACCCTAGCTATCGCCTCCGCAGGCTATATATTATAGGCAGGAAGCTTCTTTCTTGTAACCGTAATCGTAAACTCGAGATTATTTACAGCGCTCACAAAAGCGAAGTCGCGGGAATCAGCTAATTTACAGACGCCAAATACAAAATATCGACTGGCAGAGGGTCAAGAATAGATCCAGAGAGTCTGACAGACATACAGTCATACGACCAAGGTGGCTAGTGTTTAGAGTTGAAACGGTGAGGGAGATAGGGTGAAGAGGAGGAATAAAGATAGGATTTTGAAAAGCAGTGTTCAGCTTTGCATGAAAAACCTGTGGAGGGTTAGTAAGAGGTGGGGTTTTGGTTATTTTGTAGGGCGCAATAATATCTAAAACCCAGTAAGAGACATTTTACCTTGTGTCCACATGTAAAATAGAGTGCCCTATTAGCCTACAGCCCTACACCTGGTATAGCTTGGGTCATGGTGGTACATAATTAAGCGTGACAGGAATATTGATATTTTAGTACAACTGCACTTTTGAATAAAACAAAGAAAGGGCAGTCTGACTCACCTTGATCTACAATTTCCAGCAGTATCTACTATCTACACACAAAGACCGAACTCAACTAGTACAACTCTACGTCCGCATCTTAATCAGGCACACGGATGTATCAATCGCTTATTCGGAATGCGGTGGCCTTTACGACACCGGCAATACAGTTAGGCTGGGATGCGGCATTTAAGCCTATCGCGGGAAGACGCCCTAGTAACCTACCTGCAGAACAGCAGGGCTGCGTAGGCCTACACACGTCGATGAAACTGATGCGACTGATGTTACTTGTGACACTTGTTGCTATCGATCACTGACTGGGCTAATAAAAATGTCACGCAGACACATGGTAGTTCATCGGAATCTATAAAGTATGCACACAATACACGATGATGTTACATAAGCAGACAGACATAATATTATGTTGGGTCTGCAGTCAACCTTTTCAATTTGGTTTGCGTCAATGAAAGGTCGTGCGCAAAGGATCACGCCTCAAAAGATAGCGCAAAAAGGGTGAATCGCTCGGGCGATTAGTGAGTTTTACTAATCGCGATTAGGCGTCAAATAATCGACAAGTTCGATAAATCGATTAATCAATTAGTAGGCGAGTAATCGTATAATCGCCTACTAATCGATTAATCGATTGTTCGATTAACTCGATTAGCTCGATTGGTAATATCACAACTCGTGATATTGACCATGTTCCTCAGTAGATGCTGAATTACGGTAGGCGCGTAAACTAATCACGGAAATCTTATTTATAGCACGTATGACATAATAATTTTTTGTCTTTGTTTCAACACTATTTGCAAATTAGATGTATAACGTTACTCCCGACAGTTTTCTTCAACTTCTGTGTAACCTTAATGTACGTGCGTGACTGACAATGACGTGAAGGCACGCACCTGGTGTTTGAGACATCTACGTCTTTTAATGTTTCAATGCAGTTTCTTTGCGAATATAGTGTAGGCGCCTATAAACAATTAACATGCAGTGTGAGTGTGACCGCCTTATTTTCATCGATCTAGCTTCCATTGAATAAAAATTATTTTCATCAATCCAGGTACTGCTTACACAGCCTTCTTTCATCCCGCTTCCGCTTTTGCGGCATAATCTTATCACCCCAGCTTGTCTTTAGCTATATTCTTTTCATCAAGCTAGCTTCTGCTCAGGCCTAAGTATGAATTCCTTTAATCAATCCAGCTTTCATTCGTGATTTATTCTTTTCATCAATCCAGCTTCCATTTAGGCCTATGCATTATTCTTTTCATCAATCCAGCTTCCATATCGGATCAATGGTGTTTGGCGATCAATCAAGGACCAATGCACATTGGCAATCTTTTGTGCTGCGATCTTAATAGTTTGCAATCTTTTCAGTCGCTACGTTTTGTGCACGATATTTTGAGACGCGATCTTTTGTGCGCGTCCTAATTGATGGATGCCTTCAATTCATGCATGTGGCTAATGTAGTGGTACACGATTTATATATAGCGACTATATGTATGGCCAGGCCCAGCGCCAGGGTGTTACTATAGGAAAACCTGTGGTACTGCGCCTTAGGTATACGTGAGAAAATAATCATCAACTTATTTTTTATTCTACCTACTTCAGTTATTAGTAGGATTTATATAGCGCCTGTTCCTAATATAAAGAACGTCTACTCCTGACCTAACCTCTGCTAAAATATAACAGTTTGAAAGCTGGCACAGAAACAGTGGAGTAGCCCCTAGCCATATAAGCTTATGCGATGAGCGAAAGTGAGTACACTCCAGGTTGCAAGGGCAGCAACAAAGAAAGCTCGGCATTGCCTTGTAGAAGTCCGAGTGTGAGGGACAAGGAGCCCGGTTTGTACAGACGAACGAGGGAAGCCTCGACACTCGTTTATCTATGTCACTGCCATGAGGTATTTAGCTAACAATACAATAGTCTTTCTTGAATTAGTTACTCAACTGCAGGCTTACGAAGTCGATAGACAATTGTACCTAAGACAAATTAATGAAATCAAAGTGCTTATAAATTCTTTAATATAGAACCTACATTTTCATAATAGTCATTTTACTATCATACTGGATAATGATAAAATTTCAAGTATTTTCAATAGGAACCCTAAATTTGCAAACACATGTCAAATTTTGAGAATTGAAATAATAAACACCAGGCTTGCAGACAAACAAGAACAGAGGTCAGGTTGTTGCAGTTTAACAACACTGTGTGATAACAAATATCATTAGCGTCGCCCTCCTCCTTTATCCAGGCTATGGACTGGCACTGGCCGAGTACTACCAGTGGCGGAGTTGTCTGTGCTTCCTTCTCGCCTTATTATAGGCTCCCATTTTGCACACGGTACTAATTTCATGTTGGTCTATATATGCAGTCACTTATTAGTCTATGCAACCTTCTTCTTGGTCTATGCGGTCCTCTTCATAGTGTATGCAATTCCTTTCATATTCTATGCAGTTTCATTCATAGTCTATGCAATTTCTACAGGTATAAAAAAAGTGCCACACAAATAGCGAAATTCTTCACAATACGATGTTAAGGATCACAATATCTCAGTAGCAGTACAAACTTAAAATCATAAGCCTGATAAGCTAATCAGCATAAGTGTCTATGCATGAGCCAAATGATCCATTGCTTATGACCGTTCAGAGATTCTTTAATCGGCTTCATGGAGCATGGTGGACACGATCCTCAAGCGTTTCGTTGTCGGATACTCCATGAAGCCGATGGCTCCGTGTAGAAATGTGGTCTACACTCGCTGCATGTCTCGCGGTAGTCTTTCGAAAAATGTCCACATCGTCAGATGGCAGCACTGAAAGAGTGACTGTAGTCCGTGATGCCACCCTTCCACCGAGTTTGTGGTGCATGAAGTTTCATCAACAGCGAGAACTATTCACTACATGTTTCAATAGGAAGTAAAGAAATAGATCTGCCTTTGACCTCGCTGTCTGCGGCCACAGATGCACGTGTTGAAGATACGTGGTCAGTTCATCGAGGTGATCAGCATCCGTCATGGTTTTGCCGAGTAGTTTGAAGGTATCGAACACATTTTCGGGTGGTACGAAGACGAGAGCCGGTAAGCAGCGGGGAAATGAACATTAAGAAATTTAGATGGGAAGACATGGAGGATAATGACGTTGTCAATGGACCTTGATGCTTGTTTATAGATCGATCTAAATATCATGTTGTTCGTTTTTAATAAGTTTATGGATAGCTTGATGAACCTGTCGCTTGCTAAAGCCAAGTTTGCCATTTGTAATAGTAATAATAAAATAATATTGATTCAGTGAAGTGTGAGAGATGAAGACATTAGAATCGTCTGCAAATACGATGTTGTTGGACAGAGTTGGGAATTACGAAGGCCATTGGTATAGAGTAGAAATAAAAGAGATCCAAGATTTTTTTCTCAGGAAACACCAAATTATCTAAGTTTAAATTTGTATAGGCTGCCATTGCATAAGATTCGTTTGCTGACGGCCACTGAGATAGCTGTTGATCCAATTTCAGGCCTTAGGCCTTATATCATAAAATTCAAGTTTGGACAGGAGAATTCTATGGTACTCCTTTGCCAATTCCAAGAAGGTCCCCAAGGAATGCATATTGCTGCCTATGGCTATAGTAATTTTATCCTGTATATCGAGCAAAGCCTTGTAACTAGGGTGGCCCTAGGGGAAAGTATGCTGCATTGGATACGGAAAATTCTATCGCTTCTAACGTACTATAACCAACTATGTTAAAAGCGATAGAATTAATCGGCTATTCATAGCACCATCAATTAGCTTAGGAAAGAAAGGCAGTAGGCGTATGGGTAATTGGAAATGGGTCTTCTGTAATTAGATTTTTCATATTTATTACCTTTCCTCTATATTGGGATTACCTCTGTCATCTTAGTTACCACGGGAAATATTCCTGTTCTAGGGGAGCAATTAATTACCCCATCCACATGGTTGGTCCATGACTGGTGAAACAGTGCATGATTATATCTCATCAGTACCTGAGCTATGCGTTAGTCTGATAGGTTTATTGATCACAAGCAACTCCTGTGATCATCTTATAGTAGATCGAAAGAGCCAAAGACAGGTGAGGACATGTGATGATGTAAGATTTTCTTAGCATAGGGTATTTGGCTGAGAGCGACTTTGCCAAACCAGCAAAATTGATTTAAATTCTTTTGCCATCATAAGTTGCCATTAAAGTTTAATTTTTTTTAGTGAATCGCTATTTTCGTTATATCAATTGATCTTATGATTTGCCAAGTTCTATTAATGTCGTGTTTTGTATTACTGAATTCTGCAGAGTAGTAATTTTACTCAACCTTTTCACTGACTGCTAAGGTCATGAAACTGGTATTATTTTTCTATTGTAGGATTTTTTTTAAATTATGCAATTTTTATCGCCTCACTAACGATTTTAACATTTCCCGAGTCTCAGAGCGTCTTTGTTAGAGGCTTTTTGCAATTTCGTAGGAACACATTATTATATATTGTCGTGAATCATGTTTAATAATAGCTCACGGAAAATGTTTGGTTAATTTGCTTGGCCTAGTTGTCTAGTTGGTATCCAGTTCACCTTGGTCAGGTATATTTTAAATTGAAACCTATAAGTTTGTTTGGAAGGGTCATGGCATTCACACTCCTCTAATGCATCCATGTAGCAGTCTAAGTCTTGGTCCAAATCTCAACTATTAGGTCTAAGTGAGGGTCTATGGTGAGCCCCCTCGGAGCATAATACAAGTTTGGTTGGCTAAAGTGGTCTGCATAGATGTGTTCCGGAGTTGTATGGTATCGAGATAGTGTCTCGGTCTCGAGACAGGTTTTTAATGTCTCGGTCTCGGAAGCCTGCTGTCTCGGTCTCGGTCTCGAGGTAGTGTCTCAAATTTTTAGAAACTGTCTTGAAGTGAATGTTTTGTTCTGTCTCGAACAAGCGGTCTCGATAAGTTTCGCGGCAATATAAAAATTGTTCTCAGGAATTTGTACAATATACATTATAAGTTTGAAATTGAAATTACAAATGAACATTATTCCCGAAAACTGAAACATTAGCATTTTACAGCATTTTATATAGGATCACTAGTCTTTTACTGTCTCGTACTGTCTTGAACTTAGTGTCTCGGTCTCGGTCTTGGTACCTCACTTTCTCGGTCTCGGTCTCGGCACCTCATTGTCTCGGTCTCGTCTTGATCTTGAAGTTTCAAGTCTTGCATACAACACTGATGTGTTGTATGCAAGACCAAGGTCAACGCTACTGTTCATAGATTCCCTAAGGCAGTTTTATATGATAAAATGGGAGTGTATGATCCGTGCAATCATTACACCACGCTAAATAATCAATTAACATGGACAACGAACAGATATTTCCACAGCTTTATTGCTATCTCGTACGTCTAGTACAGCATGGAGCACAGATACAAATCACCTCTCACTTTTTGATCTTTTTCAAACTAATGATATTCGCTCATACATGACAAACAGCATGATTATGATTACAGCTGGTAATGTTCTTGAATAAATGATAGAAAAAACCAAAGATTAACAGATAAATGATAGAAAGAAGCTAGGAAGAAGGCAACATAGGATCGAGATTCAAACTCGAATGCCTTTTCCAATTGTCGAGATCCGACTTAGACCGACATCTGTACGGAATGGCAGATCCTACAAACACAAAAAATGAAGAAGTGAGTGAAATCATATTATTCAGTTGCACATGTTTCTATAGTCTCCGACACTTAAGTTATAAACATAAAACATTACCTAAAACACATACCTAAACATGTGCGCCCGATGTCATTGTAGCGCTCGTGAATAAGTCAGCGCTCGTGAATAAACTGTTGCCCTGCGCTTGGATTATAAATGGCACTTTAGAAGTTTGGAGATTACGATTACGTCTACGAAGTAACTAGTCAAGTAGTCTACGTTAGTGACCGTGCTTCTCTACATCAAGTCATTAAATATGAAACAATGGCATATGAAGTCTCTATGGAAATATCTTGTATATCTTAAATTCGACGTTGCTGTTTGGGTTACTTTAGGTCTTCCCTCTCTAACCCACTGTATCTTACAGCTATACCTCCATGTACTTTCACCCATTGGGCTCAGTAGCTCACCTGTTGTCACCAGCGGCACAGTGTGGGCCATTTATAGACCCAATGAGTATGACTGGCTGAGAAATGTATTAAATTGGGTGTAGTGCGACTGTGGGTTGAAAATAAAGTGGGAAACTTCGCCTCAATAGTTCACATCGATGTCCGGATTTTCCAATGGACAAACTAAGCAGCAGCAATGATCATCATACGACAGCAAAATACAATTTTACATACTCTTGTCATTGATCTATCCATCACGTATAACGCGATCACGTAGGCCTCCAAAAGGTCAGAATAACGTGTAATTGCATGGAATAGCGTCGAGTGAGGTCGACCGTAACAGCTTGTCTACAATGCCTACTTAGGCCTACCTGTTCAGGGCAACATAACGGACACGTGGTTTTCGATCGGCGCCTGGCAATCTGGACATCTCTTTGGTTCCGGTTGTCTCTTTAAGCATTCTCTGCACAACGCAAGATGATTGCATGGCAGCAGACAGATGTTCGGGGAGTTCTGACGACACAACATACATTTACTGATAGCCTCCAAGGAGTCGCAGAGTCGCCGCTTAACTGAAACATAATATTGGTCGTGATAAAAGCGTTGGCAGTACCTAAATACAAGTACATGTAACTATCCTTCACAGTTCTTGTAAAAATAATATTGATGTAAGGAGAGTGTACTTGTCAAATATACACGTAGTGCTAGGGTCAACTCCCGTGTGATGCGATCTACTGTCCCTTATTTTGGACCACTTTGATCCGTACGTCTGTTCCGCGACTTTGACATGTCGTGCACTATGGTGCATTAGAATGCCCTTGCGCAACAATCTTCCACTGAATTGCCTAAATTGTCCGCCATCATTATTAACTATTCAAATTCCTAGATCGATCACACAATTATCTCATTATCTATATTATTTCACATCAGAGTTTCATTACATTCGGGTGGGGGTAACCGCTAAAGTAGTTCACATTTTTGAGAAAGGTGAAGAGCAAGATATTACTAACTGAGAAAGGTGAAGAGGGAGATATTACTAATTTATGGCGTATACATGTCCTCCATGTCCTTTCTAAATACTTTCTAAAGTCTATGCATAGTAGGTCTAACAGATTTATGGAGCAAAGTTCAGGAATAGTATACCATTGCTGATCCGCAAATCCCTTGGGCTGTACGTCTACCTTTAAGAATAGATTACTCTGTGAATGAACAAGTTAGCTATTAAGTTGGGCTGTCAATGTTTGGCATTGTATTGAGATCTCGATTTAGCTACAGTTTTACTATTTACTTTCCCACACGCATAGGCCTTACTGAAGCAAAATTTGTTGAACTAAATCTATTTCTTCGAAAAGCCGTTAATTGCATCAATTGATTGAGCTTCCACACTTAAATCTATTATGTGCACATTGCCATCTTCCAATTTACAGTCCATCTGTACAACTCTGTTAATTAATAACCCAGCAATCCCACTCAGAGGTATCTTCGATCCTTTAGTGTCGTCTGCAAATGTATCTGTTTTGAACGGCTGATGTAAGCTATGATAAAATGATACTGAACTTCGCAGCATTACAAATGCTGTAAACTTTCAGATCATTCAGCCAACATGTAAGTGTCATCTATTGGATATAAATTGCTGCTGCTTTGCGATAAACATGGCGATTTAACTGTTTCAGCATTTCCCTTAAAAGGCCTGACCCCGCTATTGAAACTTCAGTTCGTACCTGGTAACCACACGTAAGCTTCAGTTGCGTACCTGTATCGTCTACATTTTTATTGTCCAGCAATTTTTCAATCTCTTCCGCTGACGGATTTGGGTCTGCATCCATGATGAAATCCAAAACAAGGCTTTGATCTGACAGCCCCTGACTGTTGTTTTCTAAAGAAAAATTGTAAATATAATGAGTATCCTAACACTATTTCGTTACTTCTTGAATTCGTAACCACACTATTTAGACCCGAATAGCAACCAAGAATGCCTGGTCAAGTTGGTTGCGGAGGTCAGTTCATCCATTTATTTTACCATGTTCACCTAACTCGCTATCGACAACTTGGCCAAGTAATTAATCTTCTGACTATTTAGCTATGCCCACGCATGACGTCACGTTTCTATAACAGCCATCAGAGGAATAGGCACGGCTCTAAGGTCTTTTAGTGATCCGCATCTTTATTATTGGGCTGACTCCTCGCTTCACGAGTGCCTGTGTATTGCAAAAGTGCGGTAGTTGGGCCTTGATGACCGTGTGATATCGATGCTGCAGCTAATGTATTAATGAATTTTATATAGGTGAATTCTTTCGTAGTCATGCCAAGTATTTGGTGTATTGTGCTTTTTGCTTAATCATGATAAGTGTAAGCTATTTATGCGGATAGGTCGATAGAGTGAGCCTAAAAGTTGATGGTCTGATAACCTTCAATCTACTTAAATATACACGCAGTATTTAAGAAACTTCTCTAGAGTTGATAACCCAAAAATAATCAAAACTTCCGGTCAAGTGCAAACATACATACGGAGCAGAATCAAATGAATGGCTCTCGTTATTCTGCTCCCTGGAAATCCCATGTTGAGAAATCCTAAAAGTAAAAATGTGACAATTTAATATCAATAGTATCAACAACGCGTAGTGACAGCAGCGGCATCAATGATAAGGAAGATAGATCTACACATAGTAGTTTAGGGTTTACGTCAATAAGGTCGCACAACAGATCGCGCGCAAAAAATCGTGCCCAAAAGATTGCTCAACACATCACCGATGTCAGACAGTTTCGAAGCTTTATTTTCATCGATCCAACTTCCATTTAGGCAAAATTATTTTCATCAATCCAGCTTCTGCTTACACAGCCTTCGTTTCATCCCGCTTCCGTTTCAGCTGCAATATCTTATCAATCTTTTCATCAATCCCGCTTCTGCTTAGGACTAAGCATGAATTCCCATCGTCAATCCAGCTTCCATTTATGCATTATTCTCTTCATCAATCCAGCTTCCATATTTGAGTGCTAACATTATTTGCTATAGTTATAACCTATCATAAATATACATCCATTAAATAGTGCATGTAATAATCTCTTATTTTATGTTATATGAGCCTTTTCTAAACAGTGTTTTTATACTCTGTAGTATGTCTTCGCCAATTGTTCCTGCCAATGGATAGAGGACGTCAAGGCCTTCCAGCAACGTTGCTATAAAGAAAATAAAAATATTCGGTTATGACATCAAGTAGAACAGCCAGGCTTACGGTGTACATGTAAATATTGCCTTAAAATTTGAAATGTAGAATATTAAAATTGCAATTGTTCCTGTTAAAATAGCAATCAAACATTAACTGACATCAAACATTAACTGACATAATTATCGTAACACATGCATATATCAAATGTTGTTTTTAATTAAATGCGAAGTTATTAAAACTTATTCTCACATGAATGAAGTTTCACTAGAAAACTGTCCTGAACACGCTTGCGGCAGATTGGACAGCTCTCACCCCGTTGCGGGGTACAAGTATCGCAGCAGACAACATGACGACACGTCGTTATAGCAACGCTACGCCATTTCACCAAGCAGACAGCACAAAGCAACCTGTCCATTACACCTTTGTGGAAGAAGACACATTTATTATAAAAGCCTTTTCAGTCTTATAATCGAGCATCAGCCTATAATGTTGAGATGAATCTGTGACTGTGTGCCATAGTGCTTGTAGTCATAATCTCTAAACATTCAAAAGCACTAAGTCAAAACAACATTGATAGACAGGTAGGGTCAAAATCAGTTCCACGCCACTTCGGTGGTTGGAAGATGTATAGAATTGAAGCGGCGATGCAGGTAAGGGCGCGAGAGGAGGATTCCGGATAGGATTTACGAAGGAGCAGCACTTACCAGTTTAAGTTAAAGATCTGTAGAGAGATGGCTAGTTGTGAAGGATCTGCAACTTTATTGATGGGGTAACACCAATTGTAATCGTTATCGTAATCTCATTTCTACAGCGCCCACAAAAGCGAAGTCACGGGAACGAGCTTATTCACAGGCGCTTAATCAAAACAGAATCGATAGGCAGAGGTATGGTAATGAAGTGGCCGCTGAAGCACATAGTCAGATGGTAAGCGTAACAAATGGCTATGGATGTTGCTGGAAAAACAATAAATAAATTATAGAGAATGTAGTCAAGAAATGTTACAACAATGGACAATTATATATATATACATACATATATAATAAGTAACATAAAAATATAATATATATATATATATATGTGTGTGTGTGTAAGTGAGTGTGCGCGCGTTCTACCAAAAAAATGTCCGATATTTTAAAGTAAGTTAGACAAATGTAAAGCGATGAGAGGAGGACGTCCTCATCTTACAACTATTGGTAAAAGAATGAAGGCCGTGAATATTGGCCACATATGCAACCTACAGTATTTGTATTATAAATATTGATAAACCCATTAGTAGGGTCAATTCAATGGTAATCACAAGCCCGATTATTTATGCAGCCAGTCATCATGCCTCAATAACTTCAAAGTTGACCACTATTCTAGAGTTGCTTAATGTATGTGAATTGTCTGCAGAGGAGTTCAAAATAACACGTGACGACGTGACGTACATGATACTCCTAAGTTACCAAGAAGAGTTTATTATGTGAATGATGAAGTCCGTAACTTTTGTGGATTCTGCTTCGGAGTAAGGTTGAAAAGCTCTTTGCTGTCAATGACTGCAATTAAATATAGACGGGAATTGAATGTCAGCTGTGTAAGATACTTACCCTTTGCTTTTTTCGCTCCAGATGCAATAAGCCAGTCCGCTGCAGCTCGTCTTTCTCTGTCTATTGCGTAGACACGACGGCTGTTCGCATCATCAGCTTCTAGTTGTTGCCCGTAGCCACCTAAGTCCGCTGCTGGTCCATCATCCTGCAGTAGTAGACCTTACGCAACACACATGCTTTTATCTTCAACAAATCTTTTATTTTCGTGCAACCATTTTTTATTTAAATAATTCATGGATCATATTGAAGTATTTATTCAAGTAATTCATGGATCATAGAAAGTATTTTTTCAAGTAATTCGTGGATCACAGAAAGCACTAATTCAAGTAATTCATGGATTATAGAAAGTATTTATTCAAGTAATTCATGGATCATAGAAAGTATTTATTTAAGTGATTCATGGATCATTGTTCTCATCAACACTTTCAATTTGTATCAACGGGGTATCAATGACACCCGACAATTCGCAGATATATTATGCGACACCATCAGAATCGTGACCAAGGAATGAGTATATATTTCTGTCCGCACAGGAGAGTCAGAGTATGTATGTGACTATGTATGCATGCATGTATGTCTGTGTGCGGATCTGGAACGACATCGCTAGTATTTTCTCAGAATAGTTGTGAAGCAAGAAGCAGTTATTCTAATTCTTAACCAAGAAGTCAAGCAGCATGTAAAGTGATAAGACTTGCCGCTTGACTGAGGGAGAAGATTCAGATGTTGCAAGCTCCCTGCCATTCTCTGCACCGCATCATTATACGAACTTGAAGTAGGCAATAAGGCTGATGCACATGCTCCTTCCTGTGGATAGGGTGCTCCTGTTAAATAAATGTTAGAATCTATAGCAATGATTACAAACTATGAATATTAGATTGGCAGAATAATACATTGTTCACGCCGAAGATACAAGATTCAGTTGATAAGCGACCAAGGACAGAAGCAGATCGGGCGGCAGTTACTGATGTTCAGGCTCAATGTTAATAAGGTAGAAAGTTCCGAGTAGGCATAAGCCAGCCAAATCATAATAATGTAGGCCTAAACCAATGCCTGGAGTAAAACTAATGTAACATGTTGCAGGAAGACGATTTCTGATAGAGGTGAACAATGGCAACTCTTTCGGATTTATTTGGCTGAAATCGCACGCTTATTAGCTCAGGGCGTATTCCCTTGACCGGTAGGGCAAGGAATAAGGCCTCCACTTTCGAGATGGCAACTATCAGAGGTGTAACAAGGTTTTGAAAAGTGGGGGGCCATAATTTCAAGCATATTTTTTTCCTCCTGCTTTTTGAATTTGCCCCCCAGAAATTTGAAAAATGGAGGGCACTAATTATCTTTAAAAAGGTCATCTTAAAAACCACTGGAGAAACATTAAAAGAACCGATTTGAAGGGAGGCATATGAGGGGGCACTCAGCACTAAAACTGGGGAGGGGCTTTGCTTAGGGTTAGTTTTAGGTTATTGTAGTTTACAGATGTCAGTGCAGGGTCGAACTTTCGAATTATCGAGTGGACACGGCTGTAAATTGCCATTACACTGCGATCGGAACCCAAGCAACAATGAATTTGTTGTTGACAAGACTATATAGGCAAATCGGAGCAATTTTAGAATAATTGTTAACACAATCAATGATCAGATAAAATAAAGACTGTTTATGTTCCGGGCTAGACATAAAAAACGAATAATTTATTGTCTCGCACATTATTTTATGGCCACCGTCAATTATTTAGGCCTACTGATCAAGACTTCGCCAACAGTAGGCCTAATAATATAAGCTAATCGTCTCCTAATTGAAGTTTTTCTAAATGGTGCTCGTTCCTTGCAATTCGACACTAACAATAAATAGCAACACCATCAGGGTTCTAGAATCCTTTCCTTAAGACTTGAACACTCATTGGCTACATGGACGTCAGTTCAATGTTGTTTAAAGATATAATCTACTATCAAGGAAGTTTAAAAATGAAAATTGATATGGTACTTGCCAACCGGTTGCATCAAAGAATCTGGACGATGCTGACTCAAACGAACCCCAGGCATCACGTCGTCAGATTCTAAATTCTCTGAACCAGAAACGAAACCTGTTTCAGATGCCATCTGTTGGGTTGCATCCGATATTAAACCGAACAGACAATGCGGGGTGATCATATGATGCACATACTGTGCCCTCTCTTTCTCAACCAGTTCTGAATGGAAACCACATTCAGGGCATCTCCAAGTTGGCATGAGTCGTTCATCTCGTTCCATTTCTTCCGGATGTTACAGTAAATCTAAAAGAGATATATGGTCGAATTCAGACACACATAGGCCCTACGTTATACAGTTCAAAGCGGTCGATCGATCACTCTCCATGATCAATCACCTAGCAGGGATCTGGTGAATCAGTATTTCAAAATTTGAATCAAAATTTGATGACTCACCCATTATTTCATATAGGCTACCAAATTGATGTTACCTTAATAAACTTACTAACCTACTCACAGCAGCGGCGGCGCATCGGTGAATGCATTCCGCGACCTATTGAGTGCTCACTTTATCGAAAAATTTCTTGCAATGTGATTGGCCCTTCTTTTTTCTGCTTCTTCTGCTTCTTCTTCTTCGTCTTCTTTTTCTTCTGCTTCTTCATCATCTTCTTCTTCCCTCATCAAGCGTATTCCCGTCGCATGGACTCTTCTGCCAAACTGACTTACCTTTAATAACTTACTGAGCCTAACTGATTGGTCACCTGTTTGTGAAGCTTGTGCCAACAGTGACACGAATGCTGCCTACGAGTCCTTTTACTGCCTTATAATAAAATGCCTATGCCAAGAACCATAAACGCCGAAGAGAGTTTAAGCAGCCTTGGATGACACCAGGTCTCTATAGGTCCCGAAATAGGATAGCTAAACTTTATGTTAACTCCATAAAGGACCCAACCCATTATAATAATGCGAAGTATAAGACATATTGCAACAAATTTAAAACCCTGAGAAATAAACTTGAAAAAGACTAGGCTACTATAAAAGTGAGTTCCTTGGATTCGAAGATGACATAAAACAGACCTGGCAGGCTATCAAAAATAATCCTAATAAAAACGAAGAAACCAGACTCGTCTGTTAAATTCCTGACTATTAATGGTAGTTTCGGATGGAACACTTATTGCTTATTATTTTAGTAATATAGCCCAGGACCTGGTGAATAAAATCCCAATGTGTGACCTTCCTATCTCAACCTTTATAAAGGCTCCTCTTTCTAATTCCTATGCCATTTACCCAATTTCTCCAGAGAAAATGCTTGCCCTTGCTTGATCTCTTAAAATTACCCATAGTATTGGTGTTAATGAATTAGACCCTACTTTGATTCAGCCTATCCTGGGACTTATATTTCATCCGTTAGCGTCGATTATAATAGTAATTGCTCCTTTAACAATGGTGAATTCCTTAATCAATTAAAAATTGCTAAAGTTGTTCCTATTTAAAAACAGGACCAGAAAGATGAACCCAAACATTATAGACCGATCTCAACATTATCATTTTCAATAATAATATAAAAATACATGTTTGTTAGGCTTTCCGATTTTAGGGCTATTACTAAACATAAATTTCTAAATTGCAATCAACATGGATTTCAAGTAGGGCACTCCTCCACGATCTCCCTGATTGATCTCCAGGAAGAAAAATCTGAAACAATTGATAACAATGAATTTTCCATTGGTGTGTTTATTTATGTTGCATTTGACACTGTGGACCATAAAATCTTAAGTCATAAATTAGAAAACATAGGAATTAGGAGCACTCCTCTAAAATAACTCCAGAATTACTTGCAGGTGAGGTACTGACACGTTTTCTGTAATGAATTCTTATCCTCTGCCATGCTAATTCGGTATGGTGTCCCACACGGCTCCGTTTTAGATCCGATTCTGTTTCTATTATTTATAAATGATCTTCCTAATGCTGCGCATTTACTTCATTTTCTACTGTTTACGGATGATGCAACATATTTTTGCATCGCATAAAACGCTTGACGTGCTAATCCATTATTTTTTGTAAACCATGAACTTACTCATGTAAGTGACTGGTTCATCATGAATAAATTTTCATTAAATGTATCTAAGACCAATTATATAGTGTTCCGATCTCACCGTAGACAACTCCCTATCATATAAATATCAATAAAAATAAATAATAATGTAATTCTTTGAGTTAATTCCGTAAAGTTCTTTGGTGTCCAAGTTGATCAGCATCTCTCATGGAACGAACACATTTCTAATATAGCTTCAAAATAGCAAAAACATAGGAATAAACTCAAGAATTGTTTATCTGCTGCCAAGTAAAATGCTCCTTAACCTTTACTATGCAGTAATTCACCCCTACCTCGCCTATGTCAATATGATATCATACGGGCTTCGCATTACAATTCTAGAATGAAAGATTGTCATCTCTTCAAAAAGAATTATTCGAGTAATCTCGGGTTGCACTGCATACGGAAGATCTACTTCCAGTAGTGTGTTTGAGTTCTAAATGTTACTCCAGGGGCGTCCAGTTAGGGGGTCTGGAGGCAAATGCCTCAAATTTTAGATATGGGGAGGACATTTTTTTACGTCTTGGGAGGGAATATCTTGCCTTTCTGGCATTTGGGACCGGGGGTTTGCCTCCATCACTCAGAGGAGATCGACGCCTCTGTGTGACCCAATTAAATGCTCTACAGACGAATGTACGAATGTATAAATTTTTCAACAACCAAGTCACTCCGTGGTTTTATAATTACTTCACTCAAACCTTATCGATTATTCCCCATCAAACACGTTCAGTTCATAGCCCTAGACCAATAATCAATCGCACTGCATCTAGGCAATTTGCTGTAAGATATAATGGTCCATTAATATGGAACGCCACCCCTAAGATATTCGGCTGTCCAGGTCACCAACACTTTATACCTTTAAAATCAATTATAAACGCTTCCAAGGCGAACATGTCACTCCTGATATGTGAGGTGCACGAGTACATAGTTAACTTACTAACTACACAGTACATGAGCTCAGTTTTTGGTCTTCTCTCAAGCTCCAGCGTAATAATTACACTCACCTGCTGCTTGGTTTCTAAATGAGTAAGGGTGGGTCCCACTAGCGCGACATTTATAGGCCTATACCTGTCGCTTAGGGGTTTCTTTCTCTTCTCCCCATTGATCCTCCGATGATATTATAACCCCATTACATTGTAATCTATTTGCTTGTATAATTATTATATTGGCTTAGAGTTGATCAATAAAATGGTTGGTTAATGGTAAAAAACGTTCTGGTCAATCATTACATTGATGTGGCAGATTCATTATATTAAATCAGAATATTACAGAATATTGCCATCCTACTCATCCATGATGCTACCCACTGATAATGACAGTGACTGAATGACAGAAAAACTGTCATGTGATGTGAGAACGCATGTGAGCTACATAATATCTTAGAGTAAATGCAATTGTTTAATTTGTAATTGGTGTGCAGCTTCCACTAGTCTTTTCAGTTTTATTCAGAACAGCATTATTAAAATACTGAATCACTTTATTCAATTTACAACTACACGATGACAGATAACCGAACGGAATTTAGAAAGGTCTTCTACATTAGTACGCCTACTGTAGCGGTTTGGTGGTCCCTCCACATATTTACTGTGTACGCCTATCTGCTGTATCTACCTGCTGTGTAAGCCTACCTACTGTCATGTAGTATCTACTGTACTACATTAGCGTCGCCACGAAAGGTAATGGGGGGGGGGCAGCTGCCCCATCTCGGCCAAAGCTAGGTCTTAATATTCGTGCAACTTCAAGGAGTCATTATATGGGGTGGGAGTAGCTTACGTGATTTGTAGTTTGACATTTCACAATTAGGCTAAGGTCTTCTGCATAGGCCTATAGGCAAACTTTGTCACTAATCGAGATGCTTTAGGTACTTTATTTCGAAATAATAGTTTAAAATGTTGAGGTAAACCAGAGCCCAAAATGTACTTCATTTGGCATAAAATGCTTAAAATTGCTCAGACTAGTAAAGAATTTTAAAACTCTGCCAGTACCTTATCGCCCTACACAGAAATACATTTCCAGATGAATCTTGGTTGTACAATCAGTTTTACTTTAAACTTAACTTCATCTCGCTTTTAAAAATCTGACTATGGCTTGCTGTTGAAGTCTAGAAATACACTGCCATTTTCAGTGTTTTGATTGCAAACGACTTAACCTGTAAACGCCTTTCAACGTCTAAATTCTCAGCTTCCTTGCATATAATTTAGGCAACTTTTTCACACATCGAGATGATTGAGGTACTTTTATTTCGAAATAATGGTCTAAAAATATGAGATTAACAAGAGTCCAAAATGCACTCTACTACTAAATTGATTAAAATTTCGCCCAGAATCCTAGTCGTTAGGGACTTTTGGGACCCCCCATCCTCCAAGCTCTGGAAACGCCACTGCTGTAGTATCTACCCTTCATCTACTGTGTACGCCTATCTATTGTAATATTCAAATTCGAATGTGCATAACTATAAACTCTGCTTATAAAATTTTATGAAATTTTCACACAACATTAGTAATTTATCTCTCTTTAAGTCTGCAAACTCTTACTTCGTTATGTTGAGAATTGGCAGATTTATTACCAAGAGAAAAAGGATATCAGTTTAATTGGGACACAGTGTAGTTAGCGATCCTTGCAGATTGGGCAACGGCTTAACAGTCTCGACTTGTAGGGATGCACGAATAGTCGTTCGTAGCGTAGTAGTTAACCGTCAGCCATTGACGCAGCATAGTAGTGAATCGTCGACCGTTGACGTAGAGAGTCGTAAGTGATTGAGATAGAGACCGTTTTCAATAAGGCGCTACAGAAGTACAGTTTCTCATTGGATATGTAGAGTATGTGCGAGCAGGCGCAATTCTCTGTGTCTTCAAGAAGAGAGTATGAAAACCTTAAATGGCTAAGTCTTCAGCCTACAACTGAAGCCTTATCCAGCGGACAGTAACAAAAACTACCGCAAACGGCTGGGGCTGGTAGTGGTCATCCTGGTAAACGTCGTCTAGGCCCGTTCCGTTACAGTACTATTATCACTGTATAAGAAGCAATACCGTAATAATACGAATACGATACGTCGATATAAAAAATGCGCTGTACACAGCGCTCATGAATAGGCAGGAGTTCTGCGACTGTTTTTTTCGTGAGGCGCTTTATAAATTTGGAGATGACGCTTACGATTTCCCGAAGTTGCCCGCTCATCGATCGTCTATTCAATTCATCGATCGCCTATTCAATTCAGCGCGCTCGATTTTTCGCCTACTGTCTTCAAATGAGAAGCACTGCATATTGATAGACAATTACCCATTATTTTGGGGAAATGATCAGTTCAGAGTTCACATTTCGTAACTGCAGCATTGCAATACACTATAAGGACCAAAATGCTGGAAAAGATCATTCTTGTGAAATTGAAGTTGTGTTCGGAATGGCAATGGTTTTCCAACTCGATGCCATAGCAATGACTAAAAGGCTTATATATCACCGCCTAATAACGAACAGGGCATCAACTGACGGCGAACCGAAACAAATAAAAAAACAGGTCAAATCCTAAGACACAAAGCCAGTATAAGGAGGATATGTAAGGGTAATTAAAAAGTTACTATCAGAAAAACTAACTACATGTAGGCCTATATAAATTCTGGTCAACTAGTTTACTACTTGCGAATAGAATGGAATTGGAAAAGTGACAGCAGGCATCGTGCATGCAGGGCATAATATTCTGAATTCGAATAAAATTTGAATTATTTATTTCATTAATATATTTTATTTTAGAAATGCAAATAAGGCGGACATTTTTACAGTGTGTTCGACTTCTTAACAATGAACGACCTCAGGTGTTCCATTGTTTAAACTGCAAGACGAATGTAGGGCCTACATTGTTTTTAGGAGGGCCTCTCAAATGTCATAGTCGACGGGGTTGAGGTCTGAGGCTATTTTAGGGCCGCGTGTCTGGTTCGATAAAGGTGACATTTCACCTATGAGGGAGTTGATAATGCTCTTGCTGTGTGTGAAGAAGTCCCGTCCAGCTGCAAAGTACAATGACGACTGACGATTAGCATACATCTTGCTCAAAATTGTCAGGAATTAAGATTCTTTCTAGAATTTGAGCTCAATGGCAGTTACAATTAACTATGGCAACGGATTCAACGAGCACTATATCAAATTTGCTTTCTCGTCCGACAAACTGACAGAGATCATTACAGCATAATAAACACTATTGTTTTGAGCTTAAGTTAACTCGTGTGGCAACGATTAATGTCCTTTCATCTTCGGATATAATGGCTTACTCTTCTCTTTTTGAGAAACATTGAAGTAGCTGCTGAGTTCGTTGCAGGCGTTTTAATTTGTAGCCTACGTTTATCACCTGCCCCAATCACGAGTGGGAGATCTGCGCTTTGAGTTGTAAGCCTATATCAGATTCTGGCATCACAATGCGTCGCACTGTCGTTCGAGATAATTTGATAGGCCTATTAATTTTATTATCAATTACTAACGGAGTTTTGTGATCATGGGAGTAGTCACATTGACTGCAAATAAACTCACTCACGTGCCTTCTTATAGCTGATTTAGGCCTACATGTAGGACGAACGCTTCCTTTTTAATATTCTATTGTACCGACTGTATGAATTTGTTCAATAATCGATTGATGCCTGCAAAACTCCAGGCTTTATCTTTAATGAGAACACGATTATCAAGACTAGAGTTAATATAGTATTGTAATTTTTAAATAGGCCGAACGCTGAGCTAGCCTAAATTAAAATTTAGAAAATGACGACCGGAAGATTAGTCAAGGAAATAACCGACGTACGCTTCCATTTGGTAAATAAGGACATTGCAGACTAATTTATGACCCATCCATATAATTTATTACGAACTAAAAAGTATATTTCTTACCCCAGAGCCCCCTATTGCAACTCAAGCATTTTGTGAACCCTACGGTCCTACCCATGTGTACAACTACGCTTCTCTACCTCTCCATGTAACAAAATTTATTTAGCCAAAGTAATGTATGAGGCACTAGTCTTGTTACCACGTTACTTTGAAAAATTTAATAGGCATATAACGAAATC